>JAAALK010000289.1:88545569-88920538 GCA_019279435.1 Zizania palustris
TTCCGATCCCACAAAGACTAATAGTTTGAACATTTATTCAGCATTACTATTTGTTATTGAATTGTGTCCCACTCACATAGTTGGCCTTCCTATAGCTCCACATACACCTTCTGGACAACAGGTTTTTGATCCTTGCAATCGCAGAGCACGCCTCCCAGGTATCCTTTGTCTTGCTGGTAAGAACCTTGTAAGCGCTTGGTAAGGTGTTTCCTTTTGTAGTGTTCATTGAGAGAGGCACCACCGGTCCTACATAGTATTTTATTAGGGATAACCTTCACTGTTTGTTCCTGTTTTTTGTGTCTACAATGGCAGGTGATGATGGAGGTGCCACCCCGAAGGACTTCAACGAGTGTGTGAGCCAGGGTCAATTACATGAGGCCCTTGAGCAGGGGCAGAAGGCAATGACAGAAGCTCTCACCTAGACAATCACCACTGCCATCAAGGACCTCAGACTCCAAGACTCCAAACCCCCAAAATTGTACTCCTAAGTTTTTCTTTGTTCCTAACCATCTTTGAATACAGTTCGAAGTTTCTTACGCCCAAAGAGGGGCTAATAAATAGGGAGACAATTTCAAATTTATATTTATTATTCAAGCAAATATGATTACATCATGAAAAATTGGTATCTATACCGAGAAGGAATCGAAGACCTCTTCGATCTCTAGAGCTAGGGTTGGAACGACTAGTTCCAGTGCTGGGAGTTCTAACAACTTTACGTTTAACTCTTTTGCCTCCCTTCGAAGCTCTAAAATCTTTTTGTTCTTGTTGAAGCTCGGCCCAAGTTCGAAGCCGTTCGGGGCTCCTTTCCCAGCTTCCAAGTTCTTCAGGCTTTTTACTTCGAACTTCATCGTTGTCTTCGGACCATATAATGTCTTCAGAAGACGAAGTTTCCAAGTTAACCTCTTTTTCTTCCTCTTTAATACAAGATAATGTCTTTACTTATTTCGAATGTAATTGCTCCGGAACTATCTCGAGGAATTAGAAATCGAGGATGCTTGTGAAGTTTTAAGATATCGAAGGTAGCCCATAATAAGCGAAGTTCGTCGTTAACATCTAACACTTCGACATCTTCCATATGAGGCAAAGCCTAAAAACATGATAAACAAATCTTCATTCATAAATGTACAAAAGCGTAGTGCTTTACATAGTTGAAGATCCTAAGGTAATTCTAAACCTACGGGTTTGGAGGAGGCTGACTGCTCGAAGCTTGGGACCGAGCCTACTTCTGGCATTGTCCTTCGTCAATCCAGGCCTTGATCACAGAGCGACCTTTGGCTCTCCATGAAGTTTGGAAGGCTTGCCAAGCAGCAGCCACACCTTCGGAAGGAGTGAGAAGCTGATCGTCATCGAAGGTAATCGGGCCCTCTCCTGCGCTCGGAGTTATCGATCGACCCAGATCTTCGTAGTAACGAAGTAGTCCAACGGCAGCCACTTGTCCGGAGATTTCTCCGTAACGAATGCCTACTGTCTTCATTTGCTTCGCTACTCCATGAATCCTTTTCAACCGGCGCAGTAGGGAGATGTTGTCATCTGAAGGAAGCGTCCCAGTAGTACCGAAGTACTCCAGAACGCCTAGCAATTGGTCCATGACCTCCGCAGCTACCTTCTCAGACTTCAGCTTATCTTCGATTAACGCATCCTTCGCCGAAGTTAGCTCTTCTAGTACTCCAGAGAGTCTAGCAGCCTCCGTAGCCAAAGAATTCTTTTGATTCAGTAGCTGGCTTGCCTCTTCTCGGAGCCTAACAAGCTCGGCCCCCGCAGTAGCATGCTCCACCCGCATCTTTTCAATTTCTGCTCGAAGCACAATCTTTTCTGCTTCGAGCTCCTTGTTCGCAGCATCCAAGCCTTGTCTGGCCCTGCGCTCCGTTGAAACCATGTTGTCCATATGGGTCACTCGACCTTCGGAGATAGTAAGATTCCGTTGAAGAGTTGCGTTTTCCTCTCGAAGGCGAGTGATTTCACGTTCATTTGATACGTTCGCAGCTCGGGCCAAGACTGTTTGCTGCGAAAAGAAAAAAACCAAGGTAAGAAATTATTTGTATATAAATTTGATGTTGTTTTGCAGATACTTCGTCTCTCCGACTTCGCGACTAGCTCGATCCAAAGGCTCGAGCAGAGTCCGAAGCCCAGTTCTTCGCTCCAAAAAAGGAGCTAGAAGGGGGAGCATGCTCAAGGCTTGCTGGTCATCTTCGCTTGGCGAAGGTCCGGAGTGCTGAGCTGTGGTCTTCGGACCTCCAGTAGACTGGCCCCCCTCAGTAGATTGGCTCTCGTCTGTTGGCTCAGACGGAGTTGATCCTGAGCTTGGAGCAGGGAGGGGGTCCATCTTTCCTTTGCCCTTTCCAGGCCCCATTTGAGTGGCTTCTGGAATTGGCTCCGAAGTTGTCGAAGGTCCAGGAACTATATCTTCAGGACAGACCTCTTCTATGGAAGTGGACTCTGTAAAAACAAAGGTATTATACATTGTATAATTTCGCAAAAAAAGATAGAAGCATTATTCGAAGTTTACCTTCGACATTTTGGCGGCGGGTAAGCATTGGACTGCTTGGCGGATCGAAGGCGAGATCTTCGTCCGAATCAAGCATCAAATCTTCGACTGTCGGAACATTTTCCTGAACAGTCGTTGTTGCTTCATCCGGAATCGAAGCCACAGTGGCTTCGACTCCACTCTCACCCACATGAACTCCATCCTGAGGTAAATCCTCTTGAACAGCCGGAGTCCTCGCTTGCTCAAGATTCTCTTGAGACTCCGGCATGTTCACAGGTTCTTCAACTTGTGCAGTTCCTTGGGCTGCATCCTCGTCAATCAGCCTCACAAGCAACCTGCCTTCATCCTCCTGAGAATCGGAGATTGAAGCCCTTGGGCTCGAAGGTGCAGGGTTTTTTGGCTTTCGAGCCACCTTCTTGACCGGAGTCTTGGCAGAGCTCGAAGTTCTAGCTTCGGCTTTTCTCTTCTTGGGCCCTTTCTCCGAAGGCACCCAATCCACCAGAGGGGGCGGAACAACTTCGAGCAGCCCCCATACTCGGTTGGATCGCTCCCAACTACCAACCAATTTGATTCTCCATTCTTTTTTGGTCAGAGTTGGGACGCCCAGAATAAATATAGGGGCTGAAGTTATAGGGGCTGAAGAAGCTGAAAAATGAGTTAAGTTTGTTATTCCTTCGAATAAATATGCATGATATATGTTGTTTTCGAAGTTACTTGCAGGGCTCGAAGTCGAAGTAATTTTGCGAAGACCGCCCTCCGAATCTTCCTCAAAGGTGATCGGCCAGTTGGCCATCAGAGGAGGGATTTGAAGCCCGAGGAATTCTTCGGCTAAGTTCCGCATGCTCAGGCGGCGACTGATTTTTTGGAGCAGACTGAGGCAAGCTTCGAGCTGGCCCGGATTCGGGTGTACAAGGGCTTCCTTTCAGAAGTTGATATCTTGTAAGGGTCTAGCTAGGCGACTGCTCGCCCCAACTTCAACATAAAACCATTTCAGGATCCAGTCTATATACCATCTGGCATTGATAGCCTTGGCGGGAAATCGGAGAGCATACTCGTCCCGAAGCCTGAAGTTAATGCTTCCGAAGGCCACTGCCATTTTTTCACCTCCGGGGCCTACGAAGGTCTTCGGTTGGCACAAAGCTCTGTGCAGTGCTGCGAAGATCTCTGCCCTCCCCTCACAACCCTCGGCTCGCAACGCCCATTCGAAGATGGCGAGAAGTGCTACAGCATTCGGAGAAAGTTGGGGGAGAGTGACGTGGAACAAATCCAATACCTCGGCCAAGAAATCAACTGCTGGAATCCCTAAGCCAGCTTCGAAGAAGGCTTCGAAAACAACCACTTCTCCGGGTCTCGATGACGGAATGATTTCCTTCCCAGGTTTGCGAATCATCACCCCCGAACTAATTTTGCCTTCTACTGCAGCCGCAAGAGATTCCCTTCTGCAGGTTGACGGCCCCAGTTGATAAGACTGGTCTGTGTACTTCGTCGAGGCTGGAAAGAGGTCTTGGGGGCCGACATTCTGGGGATTTCCTCCCACCGACGCCATTGCCGCCACTGAAGGATTTGGAGTCGCTGCCGCCAAGCTTGCAGCCGCCGCTGCTGCCGCAGCCTGCTGCCGAGCCAGGGTTGAAGCTGCTCTAGGGCCCTTGAAACTAGTCTTCGCCATTGGATCTCACGGATTGCTTCAGAAGAAAAATGGAGGCTAGGGCTCGGGTGATGGTTTGTTTGCATGAAAGCAGTGAAAAGGTACTCAAAAAGGTTTTGGGCCCTCTATTTATAGCCCAAATCCTGATTTTTTACCGTTTGTCTGTGTCGCTTCACATTCCCAACCGTTACTTTGCTCCGAAATTAAAGCATTCCATAACTTCCGTTAGAAGAAAGAAGCTAACGGCTATTTCTTCTAAGTCTAAAAAGGCTTTCAGACTTCTTGAGTTAGTTCTAAGTTACTTCGAATGTAATTTTATTAGAAACTGATTCAAAGCTTACACCTCCACATAGTTCGGGGATGGTTTAAATCTGCTAACCCCTACGCATGATTATTTTTCTTGCGTATACTGCTCTCCTAACATTACAGATTTAGCGGAGAAGCGTATTCGAGGGGCTACTGTTGGGGGAAAATATTCCATCTTCAGGGTTATTGCAGTGACAAGATAAAGACTGGTGATTAAGCCAAAGACTTCCAGCATATAACTTCGGAGATACATTGAATCATGTTCGAAGTATGATGACGAATTCTAGTTCGGAGTATATCTTCGAACTTGGACTCTTCCGGGAGCTTTTACGCCAGCTAAGATGGAAGACTTATCTTCTTTCTCATTAGATTAGTCTTTTACCATTTTAGCCCTATTAAGGGTACCGAATAGTTTCCACTATGTCGGTTGTAATAGAGGGGTAAAAAGGTCTTTTCCTTAATGTTTAGGCCTATAAATACCCCCCGTTTTGCCCTGTAAAGAGGACCAAATACAAGTTATTCAATACACACTTCCGAACTATTCTAAGTTATTATCCTTTCGGAGGCTTGGAACAGTTTACTTTGCAAACACTTCGTTTGTTAGTTTCTAATCTTCAGAAACCTGTTAGCGTAATCTTTTACGCCAACAGTGATCTTCGACGTCGTCGACGCCCCATATGCCTACAACACAATTTTCGGACGGCGGATGTTGAACCAGTTTGGGGCTATAGCACATCACAACTATCTATGTCTCAAGATGCCCACGCAAGGTGGAGTTCTCACTATTTCAGGAGACCAAGCTATAGCCTGAAGAATGGAGTATGGCCACGGCCAGCCGTTGGACCCTCGGCAAGTACATAGTGTGACGGAGCACACGGAGGAGGATTCAGAGTCCTCGAACTCCTCGAAGGGCCTTTCCCTCAAGCCAAGCCCAGAAGGTGATGTCGTCACGAAAGTAATTCTGAAGGATGACAAAGAGTACCAATACAGTTCGGCAAGGAGCTATCTCCGGAGATAGCTGCCTCATTGGAAGAAGTAGTCAAGCAAAATTTGGACATCTTCGCTTGGGCTGACGAAGACATCACCAGGGTTGACCGGAGTATCATCGAGCATAGCCTGCTTGTCAACCCGAAGGCTAGGCCAGTACGCTAGGGGCTCCGTAAGCTGTTTGCAGAGAGGGCAGACCTCGCCAAGATAGAAGTGGAAAAATTGTTAAGGGCTGGCATCATCGGGGAAGTAGCCCACACGGAGTGGTTGGCTAACCCTGTTTTTGTCGGGAAAAAGGGCTCCGGCAAATGGCGCATGTGCATCGATTTTACATCATTAAATAAAGCATGTCCGCGAGACCCCAACCCTATGCCCCGAATAGACCAGCTGGTGGATTCTACGGCTGGCTCCGAATTACTGAGTTTCCTCGATGCTTACTCCGGTTATCATCAAGTCCGGCTAAAGCGTGAAGACGAAGCCAAGACAAGTTTCATAAATCCATCCGGAGTATTTTGTTATGTAAGAATGCCTTTTGGCTTGCGGAATGCCGGAGCCACATTCTCACGTTTTATAGCTAAGGCTCTAGGTCACAAAATAGGCCGAAATGTCGAAGCCTATATGGATGACATTGTAATAAAGAGTGTTGTAAAGAACCAACATAGTCTAGACTTAGCTGAAACATTTGAGAGCCTTCGAGCATGTGGAGTCTGCCTCAACCCTAAAAAATGTATATTCGGGGCGCAAGCAGGAAAACTGCTAGGGTACTTAGTTTCGAGTAGGGGAATCGAAGCTAGCCCAACGCAGATAAGTGCATTGCAAAGATTGGCTCCACCAGAAAATTTGAAGCAAGTCTAGAAGCTAACAAGACGGCTCGCAGCTCTCAGCAGATTCCTGGCCAAATCAGCCGAATGAAGCCTTTCAATTTTCAAACCTCTAAAGGGGTCTGAAAGTTTCAACTGGATGCCGGAGTGCCAGAAGAGCTTTGATGATATCAAAGAATACCTCGGAAGCCTGTCGACACTTACTGTGCCCCTCCCAGAAGAAAATCTCCTTCTTTATCTTGCAACAACGGGCTCCGCAGTAAGTGCAGTATTGGTTAGACAAGTTGAGCTTAAGGGAAAGCTGGTGCAAAACCCAGTTTATTTCATCTCAGAAGCTTTGTCCGCAGCAAAGACAAGATACTTCGAGCTTGAGAAATTTGCTTATGCTTTAGTAATGGCCTCGCGGAAGCTAAGGCATTACTTTCTAGCACATAACCTAATCGTTCCTACCTCGTATCCTCTTGGTGATATGCTTCGGAGCAAAGATTCTACGGGTAGGATAGGAAAATGGGCTGTCGAGCTAGCCCCCTTTGGAATTTCCTTCACGATGAGAACAGCTATCAAATCCCATATCATAGCTGACTTCGTAGCAGAGTGGACTCCATCTGCAGTTTGGGCTCCGGAAGAACCCTCTAAAGGTCTATGGAGAATTTTTTTCTAACGGAGCTTATCAGGCATCTAGTGCCGGAGCTGGAGCTGTAATAATATCGCTGTCAGGGAAAAATGCCATGTATTATGCAAGGCTCAACTTTAAGACCACTAATAATATCGCAGAGTATGAAGGAATCCTGCTAGGCCACCGAAAGGCAAAGGCACTTGGAGCAGCAAGGATAATAATTAAAACAGATTCCCATGTCGTCGCAGGGCATGTTGACAAAAGCTTTCAAGCAAAGAACCCACATATGGCAAAGTATCTGGAAGAAATCCGCAAAATAGAAGCAATATTCAAAGGATTTTCTGTTCGAATTATCCCTCGAGCAGATAATCAACTTGCAGACATTCTAGTGAAGGCTGCAGCCGGAGCATTGGACCTCCCGAAGGGTGCTTTCTATGAAGAACTAGTCAAGCCTACAGTAAATCAATTACCCTCCGCAGAAGTCCTTTGCATCCCAGCTACAGATTGACGGGCTCCGATAATGGATGTCTTGCAAAACAGCGCAGATTCGTTAGAAGGTCTGGATTTCCGAAGGTTGCAAGCAAGGTCTCGAAATTATATGCTTGTCAATGGAGTGTTATACAAAGCTGGAGTGTGTTCTCCTTTACTCCGGTGCATCTCACAACCCGAAGGCCAAGATATACTTCGGGACATTCACGAAGGTTTATGTGGAAGCCACCAAGCCCCCGATGCTCTAGCAGGAAAGACAGTTCGGTAGGGGCTCTATTGGCCAACAATTGTAAGAGATGCGGAGGAATTGGTTCGAACCTATCAAGGATGCCAGTGGATGGGAAGACGGAGCCACCGTCCACCAGTACCACTTCAAGTTATTGCCCCGGTGTGGCCAATGGCACGATGGGGAATGGAACTCATCGGCCCTTTTCCAATGGCAAAAGGTAGCTTGAAGTTTGCAGTGGTAGCAATTGAATATTTTTCTAAGTGGGTCGAAGCAGAACCCCTAACTGCTATCACTTCAATAAATGTGCAAAAATTCTTCTAGCAAAATATCATATGCAGGTTTGGAGTGCCAAGGGAGCTAACTGTGGATAATGGAACCTAGTTTGAAGCTAAAACATTTAAAGAATTTTGTGAAGAACTAGGCATCAAGTTATGCTTCACAGCAGTTCACCACCCTCAATCCAACGGAGCCGTCGAGCGAGCCGACGGGAATATTCTCTCCGGTCTGAATCGAAGGATTGTCGGGATGGCCAAGGGGCTATGGACCGAAGAACTCCCTAAGATTTTATGGTCCATTAGGACCACTCAAGCCAGGTCCACAGGCTCCACTCCATTCAGGCTGCTATTCGGAGATGAGGCCATGACTCCTACAGAGCTCAAGGGTGGATCCCTTCGCGTAGTGCAACCTGGAGATGAGGATGAGAGAAACATTTCGCTAGACTTGTTAGAAGAAACAAGGCTTCGAGATGTCGCCAATCTGACGAAGTACCAAGACCAAACAAAAACATTGTATGACCCAAAGATAAAGCTGAGTGAGCTCAAGCCAGGTCATTTAGTTTTGCAAAGTGTAATAGCTCCGGGGAAGCTAGGAAATAAATCGGAAGGGCCATATATTATCCTACGCTCAGGGCGCCCCGGCTCGTTTAAATTAGATAATTTAGAAGGGGAAGAGTTGAAGCATGCATGGCATGCGAAGCACCTTAAGCGTTATTATGCTTAGGGGCTCCTTGTAATCAATTGTTAAAGTTCCTTTCTAAATAAAAGTAGAGCTTCAAATCTTGTTTGCTCTTAGAATATCCCTTACTCCTGGTGGACGCATCAGGAGAACGGAGATGCTTGCGGAGTCAACCATCTTTCCAACAACCAGAGCAACAGCCTTTGAACCATTGGTTCGAGGACTCCGTTGCCAGCCTACGGATTCTAGGCTCTGGCTTGTTAGGATCCGTAGAAGAGTCTAAGGACTTTAAAAGAACAGATTTGTAGCCTCCGGGTTCGAAGCATCTGTAAAAGAGCCGAAGGTGGCCAGCCTGCGGATTCCAGGCTCTGGCTTGTTAGGATCCGTAGAAGAGTCTAATGACTTTAAAAGAACAGATTTCCGGCCTCCGGGTTCAAAGCATCTGTAAAAGAGCCGAAGGTGGCCAGCCTGCGGATTCCAGGCTCCGGCTTGTTAGGATCCATAGAAGAGTCTAAGGACTTTAAAAGAACAGATTTCCGGCCTCCTGGTTCAAAGAATATGTAAAAGAGCCGAAGGTGGAAAGCCTGTGGATTCTAGGCTCCGGCTTGTTAGGATCCGTAGAAGAGTCTAAGGACTTTACAAGGACAGATTTCCGGCCTCCGGGTTCGAACCATCTGTAAAAGAGTCGAAGGTGACCAAGCAATAAGGTTTCAAGGCTCCGGCCAATGAGACACTTTTAAAGTCCTAAGCGACTAGTATGGGAGCTTACAAGTATAAATTCAGCTCCGAAACCTACAAACATCATAATACGAACGTATAGTTCGAAGAACTCTATGAAAAAGTAATGTATGATTGCTAAGTGTTGTTCGAAGCATCATATTGTTGTGCAAATCATTGTGTCCGATGGACCCTATCGCAATGCGTACGGTCCCCCACCCACAATGAGGGGCAAGAGAGTAAGGAACAACAAGATGCTTTCGAAGCAATTCATATTAATTGAATAATCATACTTTTACATCAAGAGAAATTTTGGTCTAACACTAGATAAAATCGGAGACCCATCCGGCATCTAGAACTACTTCTAAGGCTACTTCGACCTCCGAAGCTCGAAGCCATCAAGACTGTCTTTTAAGTCCGATTGCTTCTTTTCTTCCTCGAAGCTCGCAGTTTTTTCTGCTCCTCTTGAAGTTCAGCCCAAGTCAGAAGCCTTTTGGAGCTAGCCTCGGCAGGGTCTTTGGCCTGGTACTCCGAGTCAGACCAATCTACGTACTCGGAAGATGAAGATGTTTTTTCCTATTCCTCTTCTTTGATATAAGTTAAGACTTCGTGGCGAACTTCGGGTGCTATATCCCCTTGATCACCGCGAGGAACAGAGAAGCGTGAACGGCGGGAAGGCCTTATGGTTTCAAGGACTGTCCACTACCGACGGAGCCTTTTGTTAATTTCCAATACTTTGAAGTCAGGCTCCGAAGGACATGGCAAAACCTAAAAGAATAAACATCCAAACAAGTTCCTCGTTTATAAACTTTTCATTCATTAATGCAAGGGGCTTTACAAGATTTCTTATACATATTTAAGCGCCCTATAGGACTAGACATGCGGGTCGGTCGGTGGAGCAAGAGGTGTCGGAGCTGGAGAAGCTGGAAGCGGAGGCCTTGTTTGCGCTTGCTCTTGTCGACGGGCCTTGTCGATCCAAGCTTTGGCTGCAGCCTTGTGGTCTGTTTTCCAGACTAACCGGAAAGCTTCCCAAGCCGAGGCTACATCCTGCGAAGGACGCAACAAGCCCTCGTCGGCAAAGCCTACGGGTATCGAAACCCCAACCGGAGCAACAGAAATCCCAAGAGCTTCGTGGTGATAGAGGACTCCGATTCCAGCAACTTGTCCAGAGATCTCTCCGTACCGGACGCTGGAGCCCATCATCAGCTTCGTCGCCACTTGAATCATCTTCAGCTTCCTGTCGAGGGGCTCGCTCACCGCAGTAGAAGATGAATGGCACATGGTGCCGAAGTATTCCAAGGTACCCTGAAGGGCATCGAAGGTACGCTCTGCTATTGCAATATTCTTCATCTCTGCCGCTTCCAGCCCCGCAGCAGCAGATACTTCAGCCATTTTGGATAGCAAGGTGCTCTTTTGAGCCATCGCCTGTTTGAGCGAGCCTTGGAGTTCTACAAGTTTAGCGCTCGAAGTAGATGCCGCTTACCGAAGCTTCTCCATCTCCGCTCGGAGCACCACGCGTTCGGCTTCGGCTTCTTGGGCCGAAGTTCGGAGTGTGCTGCTACTTTGTTGTTCGAGCCGGAGGGCTTCGTCAGCGGCGGCCCTAGCCCTCCATTCTTCAAGGAGATCTTCCTCCAGCCGAAGTGTTTTGTCTTCAGAGCTTTTGAGTGTGGACTGGAGGGTAGTAACCTTCCTCTTGAGCCGGTTGGTTTTGACTTCGTTGAAAGTCGCTACCGCTCTAGCAAGGACAAATTGCTGCAAGAAGAGCAAGTAAGTACTAAGTAATTCCATTTGTTAATTAAAGGTACTTGTGGTACTTTGTATACCTAAAGGGAAGCCCTTTCGAGGGCTAGATTAAGCTCCGGGGCTCTGGCTTCACTCAAGACGGAGACCAAGTCAGAGTTTACGACTTCTTGGCCTTTCTCTGCCAAGGGCTTCATCTGTGTCCATCGGAGCCGTGGTGTCCATCGGAGCCGTGGTGTCCATCAGAGCCACAACCCCGGGAGAAGCTAGAGCTTCATCTGTGGCCGGAGCTGCACTACTCTTCGACGCACCTACAACATTAAGGTACTTGATGAATATTTGTGGGTAATAATTGTTACAGGAAAAGATAAAGGCAAAAGTTTCGAAGTCTACCTTCGGTGGCGCCTTGAGGTAAAATTGTAGAGTCCTCCAGGACTTCATACAACCGGAGGTATTCATCGAGGTCGTCCATCGAAGTCCTCTCCGGTGTAGTTGCTGCAGGTGGCTCGACCTCCGTTGTTATCACCCCAGCCATGGGTGAGTTGGGGATAACTGCTTCCAACTCCGAACTCGCAGCGACGGGTGCAGGGAGTGCGCACCGTGTCCGCCTCCGCAGTCTCTAGAGCAGGAGCTTCAGTTGTGTCCACTACTTCATCTTCGTTGTCAGCAAGAAGGTAGTTTTCAAAGTCTTTTGCCATTTGGACCTCGGAGCCCTTGCTTTCGGAGCCTTTTTTCCCGGAGTTCTCCGAGGATGAGCTCCGAATGCCCAGGGAGGAGGCAGAGGATTCAGGAGCCAGCTGAGGAGGAGGTTTGACTACTTTTTTCCCTTTCTTGATGGGAGTCTTGCTGGTTTTCTTCGAGGGCTCGGTGATAGCTTTTCTTTTCCGAGGGGCCACTCTGGCCAGGTTGAAGTCTGGCAGAGGTGGAGGCACCATTCCGAGGGCCCTCCACACTCTGTTGGAGCATTCCCAGCTTCCCACTAGCTCTATTCTTTTCTGTCTTTCAGCCACCGTAGGGGCTCCGAGCACCCGTTCAGTGGCTCTAGTTATCTTCTCCGGAGCTAATGCCAGTGGGGCCGCTGAAAAAAGGTAGCATATTATAAGTATGTTATTTTTCTTCTAACATATTATTGCAGGAGAATCGAAGGCTTACCTAGACTTCGAAGCTCACCCTCCGAAGCGTGTTGGAACGCTATCGGCCAGTCGGCTCCAAGAGGTGGAATTCGGAGCGCAATAAACTCTTCGGCCAGGTCCCGCATGCTCATGCGGCTGGCTATTGAAGGTAGTAACCCTAGCCGCGTTGAGAGCAGGCTTGGGTTCGGGGTGACTTCTGCCTCTTTCTGAAACCAGATTTCTTGAAGAGGTCCTGCGAAGGGGGAATCTTCTCCGACCTCGGTGTAGAACCACCTGAGGATCCAGTTGGTGTACCATCGGTCGTTGATGGCCTTCGCTGGAAAGTGCTGAGCGTGCTCCCTCTGCAGATGGAAGTTAACACTTTCGAAGGCTGTTATCACCTTGGTGTCTCCGGGGCCATCTTGTGGCTTCGGCTGGCAGATAGCTTCATGGATGGCGGTGAAGACCTCCGATCGTCCTTCGCATCCTTCAGCTCAAAGCACCCATTCGAAGATGGCCAGCCGTGCGATGGCATTGGGAGACAGTTGAGGCAAGGTAATGTGAAAAATTTCTAACACCTGTGATAAAAAGTTGATGGCAGGAAGCCCCAGACCCGCTTCGAAGAATACTTCGAAGACTACCACCACTCCGCTTCGTGGCCTTGGGGTCGACTCTGTTCCTGGGACCCGAGTCCTCATTCTGCGTCCTAGCTTCCCATCCACTGCCTCTTCGATGGACTCCACGGTGCTTGTAGATTGGCCGATGAGGAAGCTTTGGGGGATCTTCCTCTTGGATGGAGGGCGGAGCTCTAGAGGATTCTTGGGCCAAACATCTCCCGGAGCCCCCGCCATTGCCGCTGCTACCGAAGCCACCCAAGCTTGCCTCTGTGCCAAAGAACTTGATGCTGTCGGCATGGTGTGGCTGGTCCTCGCCATGGCTCGATCGCTTGGGAAGTTGGGAGATTTAGAGGTTGAAGAGAGTAAGCTTCGGATGTTAGGCACGGTAAAAGTTTTTGGTGGATTCAGATTCCCCTTTATAGCCTCCCATTAGCTGTTGTGCTTCGATTGCGTTCACATTGCAGGTTCGACTTCCGTCACTGGCGAGTGGGCCCAGGAAGCGAAACGGTGTGAGTCCACGGTAAATTTCGACCGTTACCTTTTCGAGAGCATAACGGCTACTTGAAGAGTAACGGCTCCAAATTAACGGCTCTTCACGACGTTTAAAATCCGCAACGGTTCTCTTTCTCATGAATTGTTCACACAGCAATCCTGGTTCGAGGCTGTCATATGGATGCTTCGGGGTCAAATACCCTTCGAATAACTATAACACCTTCAAATTTCTCTATGTCTCTGAATATGAAAATATTCCTTGCGTATACTGCTTTCCTACTATAGAGGTTAAAATCGGAGAAGCGTATTCGAGGGGCTACTGTTGGGGGAAAATACATCACCCTCAGAACTTTAGAGATTGATAAGCAAAGATAACTTATCGACTTCGAAGCTCGTGCTTATTCTTGAAGGTGGTGAAGTTTCTAAGCCAAAAGGTGCTTCGACTTACAATTCGAAGGTACCCTCCGCAGGCTATGAAGCTTCGATGGAAAACAACAAGTCTGATAAGATGTTTGCCTTATCTACCTACTCCGGGTAGATTTTACCATTTTAACCCTGTTCGGGTTACCGAATAGTTTCCACTATGTCAGTTGTAATTGAGGGGTAAATAGGTCTTTTCCTTAGACTTTTTGCCTATAAATACCCTCCTTCTTACCCTGTAATGGGCATCGAATACTTAGTTATTCAATACAAAAACTTCGGACTACTTAAGCTATTATCCAATTCAGAGGCTTGAGATAGTTCTCAATACAAATCCACTGTTTGTGAGTTCTTAATCTTAGAGAACCTGTTAATGTAATCTTTTACGCCAACAGTGCCTAATGGCAAAATCGTCTTCCAAACCAAGTCTCCAACTTGAAACAATTTTAATCACCTTTTTATTATAAGCTCTAGCCACTCTTCTCTGGGCCGACTGATGAGTACCACAAAGACCTTCATGTACTTCACCCACAACAAGTCTAGACTGATCAACATTCAAACTTTTCAAAAGTACTCCATCAATTGTTCAGCGATACAACTCATCATTGAGAAATATAAATTTAAACGCTTGCCGCCAAACTATCGGATCAACCCGCTTACTAGGATCTCTCAAATATTGAATACTTGGAGTCCTCTAATCATCGTCGTGATTTCGTAAAGTACTCGCCAAATTCTCACTTGAATTGGCGTTCAAATTACTAACTTCAGCTTGACCCCCGTGTCCCAAACTATCCTGACATAGGGCGGTCAGACCAGCCATGGGAGGACGGATAGACTGACCGTTGTAGGATGATTGGCACTGGGTGGTCAAACCAACCTAGCAAGGACTGTCATACCGACCAGACACCTGCGATCGGGTCGGCCATGTTAGTCCGGTCAGACCGATGTGTTCTGACTAGATGCTTGCTGAGCCAAATCATTTGCTACTGAGTTCTCTTCTCTAGACACGTGTGAAATTTCAAAATCATCAAAAGTAGCAATTATGTCTAGACATTCATCCAAGTAGCGATTCAATAAACCATTAATGCATTGGGCATCCTTAGCTACTTGTTGGACTACTAATAGTGAATCACCATATGCATGAACATATTTAACACCCATGAAGCTTAACAATTAATGTCCTAGCAATAAAGTTTCATATTTGGCTTGATTATTAGTACAAGGAAATTCTAATCTGGCTGAGGTCTCGAAACTCATACCACTCGGTGATATGAGCACAACTCCAACACCTTGGCCATTATTGCAAGTTGAACCATCAAAGTAAAGTTTCCATGGCACTTCCTCAATCAAAGCAACATCACTACTCCAATTGACATCTACATGATGATTAAATACAAAGTTTGTGATGAATTGGCCTTTCATATCTTTCATGGGTTCATAAGACAAATCATACTCACCTGAAGCATAAGCGAACTTTCCGATTCTCCAACTTAAAATCAGCTTTTGCAACATGTATTTTATTACATCGGGTTGACAAGTGACAATACATGTGCTAGATAGAAGATAGTGGCGAAGTTTGGTACATGCATAATATAGTGATGAACACAAATGCTCTAAGAACACGTACCTCGTCTCGATATCTAATAGGAGAGGCAACTCAAGAACGTGATGATGTACTCCTTTCCCTCCACTTCCTAAGTCAACACAGCTCCTATCACACTTTCTTCTGCAACAACGTATAGACGAGATTGAACCCCAACTTTTGGTGCTCTTACCACAAGCGGTGATGACAAGCACTCCTTGATTCGCCGAAAAGCACATTGCTGACTTGCCCCCCAAGTGAATTTGGCTTCATTCATTAGCCGAAGTATGGGACAAAAGCATCAATCTTGTTAGATAAGTTAGATATAAAGCGATGCAAATAGTTCACCTTGCCTAGAAACTTTTGCACATCTCTCTTGCATGTCAGCGCATCAAAATTCTTAATCTTCTCAAGCCTCTTAGGATCAATTTCAATACCTATTTCATGAATCATAAATCCTAAGAACTTGCACGCCAACACGCCAAAAACACAGTTGAGCGGGTTCATTTTTAAGCCATACTGATGCATTGTTTCAAAAGCAACTCTCAAATCGGCTAAATGGTTTCCCATAGCATCTGATTTGACTACAACATCATATATATTGACCTCTAGCATAACTCCTAGCAAGTCATGTAGACGTCCTCTTCGGCCATAAAGATTTGATTATAACCAACGTTGCCATCAAGAAAACTTAGTACCTTGTGTCTTGAAGCATTGTTGATCAACAGGTCGGCTATTGTATGAGATACTCGTCCTTTAGAGTGTCCTTGTTCAAATTTAGAGACACCTCCATCAAGATTACTCTAACTAGACATGACAACTAATTTAGAGACATCTGAGCTACACCATCTAGCTTTATAGACACCGGAACAAAACGTCCCTCAGACACGCTAACAAAGTCATAATCTGAGAGGCCTCTACCGGACAAACATTCTACCGTATCATGGACGGTGTCGATAGACCAATTGGCCAAAGCAGCCTTGGCCAAAGTGTCAGCTGGTATGACTTCTACATCATTGTTGTCCCACTAAATCAAACACTGGTGCAAGGTAGATGGAATACAACAATTTGCATGAATCCAATTGCGCCCAAGTAGTACACAATAATTACCTTGCACATCAACGACGAAGAATGTTATCGGCAACGTCTTGTTGCCTAGCGTCAGCTCTAGAGAAAGTATGCCCTTCGTCTCAGAGCTCTCGTCATTGAAGCAGCTGAGCGTTAAGCTGGTCTTCATCAAGTTGTCTTCATTTCTGCCAGGCTCCTTCAACAGAGAGTATGACATCATGTTGATGGTGGCACCTCCATCTACGAGCATCCTAGAGATTGGCTTCCCGTCAATATGCCCCTTGATGTAGAGAGGCTTCAAGTGGAGAGCTGCATCCTTGGGCTTCTCGAAAATGGCCTTATGTGGGCCGAGGCTCAACTGAGCAACCTCGGATTTGTCATGTGGTAGCGCGAACTCAGCGGGAAGGATGACAACGTTTACGTCCATCGCTTGAGCAGGGGGTCCATCAGAGATAGGCTTGTAGTCATTGTCCATCAGATCATCCTCGTCACCGCTCAAAGTAGGAGTCGGGTTGCTCATGGCAACCAGCTTAGGCTTCCATACCTTCTTCGTCATTGGTCAGGGATGGATCTCCTCAAAGATGGTGTCACGCTCATCCTCAGCTTTCTTCTCACACATCTCCTGAGCTCGAAGATGTTGTAGCCACCTCTTTTGTCACTTAGTCATATCTGAGGGTGCCCATGAAGGTTGGCTTGGTACCGGGCGCCACAAACTGAAGGTTATGGCCAAGAAAATTCTATGGATCGTAAGTTCTGATAGGTAGTATAGGAAGATTCTATTATTATCTGGTCTCAAGAAAGAGAGCAAATGTTGCTTCGGAAGTTCCGATATGGTATCAGAAATTCCTACGAGCTAGAAGTTCTGATTTGGAATCAAAGAGAATTATATTGATTGGAAGTTTCGATATGGTATCGGAGGTTCTGAGGTAGGCGAAAACATATTGGATCTATTGTGTGTCGTACTATATCGTGACACCAGGATCAGAAGTTTCGACGTTGGTGAACAGATTGGATCTATTACGGATTTGAGGGTTTCGAGATGAGCACGACTAGGGGGCTATCAGCCCTATAAAAGGAGAGTAGGAGGATGTCTTTGAATAAGGAATATGCCTAGATTAGACCTAGCCACCAAAGACTACTCTCCTCCCTTTCTTGATCTCAAATATTGAGGTCAAGGATCTCCTATCTCTCATATGCGATGCTAGCATGCTACCGTGGGAGGGACTCCATCCCTATACTTGAGGAAACTATGGAGGCATTGCTCCAACAGCGACACTCGTGGACAACTTCATGGGAATGACTACATCATCTTCATCGATCGGATCGGTGAGGGATGACAAGGATGAAGTGAGGACAAGCTTGATGCGCTACTCCGACATCTTGGGCTTAGGACATAAATTTTTAATTTGCCAGCTAGCGTAGCTCCCTTGTTCCCCAATAGTGGTATCAGATTCTACGTGCATAGTGTTTGATCTGGATCCCTCATGTATGGAGATACATGGTGGAAAAATAGATTAGATATGTTTCTATTCGCATTCAATCGAAAGTTCTGATACTAATGGGATGTTCCGATATCAAATATTTATTTGATAGAGAAAGTAATTGTTGCGGTCCGGGATTCTGATATTGATCGGAAGTTCCAGCAGATCGTAAATTCCAATACCAGATTGGAAGTTCCGACCCACATGAATTTGAAATTCCGAGCCTATTGAGCCGTGTTTTTTAGATGCAGAATCTAGTAACTTGTAGATTGCTCGCCTAACTTTATTTTGCAGAGAATGATGTGACTGGTATGACCTTGGATAAATGTGATGTATGAGATGCATGTGATGAATGTAAATTAAATATAACCTACATGTCATGATTATTTACAGCCCAAGGCTAATGTAAAATTTATTACGGCTTGCATGTCATTTCCGTGGTGCTTCGACCCATGTAATTAGTATAGGCTATGCGAGATAGACTAGTACTCTTCATGGAGGCTGGGAGCACACACTCAATGATGGGATCCATGGAGATGGAGATCGCCATGTGAAGAAGGCCATGCTATGTCACAAGTTAATATGATTTCCTATGATGCTTTCTTATGTTCATGTTACACTATTCTTGCATGTTTCGTAAGTGCTAGGTATGTTACCATGCTAGAATTGTTTTCCCTCAGAAAATTAAGTTGTTATGCTCTTCCCAATATCTGCACCCACCAAGATTCATGCTCATCGATAGTGGGTCTGCCAAAGCAAGGTGCTATCTTTTATCTCGACCAGTTGGGGTGGAAGTTGGACTTCTGCACGCATAGTATTGGTTCACTTGACAAGGCTATCAAATGGTTTTGGGCCTTGGAGGATAGGAGTTGGGGTCGAGCATTGGATGTTTCTCCAATGACAAGAGTCTTATATGATGTGATTAGCAAGGAGTTGCTTACCTATGTCAACTAGCTTCTAGCAGTGATGCCAAAGCTCACTAGGAGATAGTGTGACCATGGATCTTGAGCCACTATTAGTCATGAGAGGGAAAGTGACTGGTTTAGATAGTGGGACATCTTTTATTGGATAGAAGATAAATATTGCGTAGTGCTAAACCTTGCATTTAATATTTCATAGATCATGGCACCTACTACTTCTACTGTTAAGAGCACTCCAGTTTTTAATTTGCGATCTATACTTTAACATGAAAAACTATCTAGAACAAACTTTATGGATTGGTATCGAAATTTGAGAATTGTTCTTAAACAAGAGAGAAAGGATTATGTTCTGGAAGAACCTCACCCTGATGAACCAGGAGAGGATGCTTCTGCAGCAGACAAGCCTGTTTATGTGAAGCATGCTAGTGATTCTATGGATGTCAGTTGTCTGATGCTTGCTTGCATCTCCTCTGAGTTTCAGAAACAATATGAGGAACATAATGCTTACGATATGATCGTGGGTATTAAGGGCATGTTTTAGTACCAGACAAGGGCTGAAAGATACAATGTGTCTAAAGCCTTGTTTGGAAGTAGGCTGGTTGAAGGGAGCCCTGTGAGTCCTCATGTGATCAGGATGATTGGTTACACTGAGACTTTAGAGAGACTAGGCACCCCACTAGATCTGTACCTAGCTATTGATGTTATTCTCTAGACGCTCCCACCGAGCTTTAAGTCATTCATCATGAATTATAACATGGTTGGACTAGAGAAGACACTAGATGAGTTGCATGGGATGTTAAAAATTGTTGAGGAGAGTATCAGGAAGTCTCCAAATCAAGTATTGATTGTTCAGAAGGGCAAGGCTAAGACTATAGATTCATCAGGGTGTAGAAGCGCGTGTAGAAGCTCCATAGTGATGGACTTTTGGAGTCATTTGATTTTGAATCATATGACACATGAGAGTCTTGCTTACTTGGCAAAATGACAAAGATGCCTTTCACCGGAGAGAGTTAGAGGGCGAGTGAGCTATTGGCCATAGTACATACTGATGTGTGTGGTCCAATGAGTCACATGGCTAGGAAGGGCTATCAGTACTTTATCACTTTTAACGATGACTTTAGTAGATATGGCTATGTCTACTTGATGAGGCACAAGTGGGAATCCTTCGAAAAGTTCAAGGATTTCTAGAATAAAGTACAAAATCATACGGGCAAGACAATTAATTTTATACGATTCGATCGTGTGGGTGAATATTTGAGCCATGTGTTTAGTGATCATCTGAAGCAGTGTGGAATTGTTCCACAACTGACTCCACACATCATGCCCCAATGGAATGGGGTGTCTGAGCGAAGAAACCACAATTTGTTGGATATGGTGCGGTCCATGATGAGTCACACTGATTCTCCATTATCCTTTTGGGGTCACGCTCTAGAAATCACATCTTTTATGATTAATAGAGTTCCATCTAAGTCAACAGAGAAGATGTCATATGAGATGTGGTCTGAGAGGCGTCCCAGTTTGTCTTTTCTAAAGATTTGGGGATGTGAGGCGTATGTAAAACATATGATGTCTGACAAGCTCAGTCCTAAGTCTGACAAGTGCTTCTTTGTGAGGTGTCCTAGCAGAGAAACCACACTTTATTAGATATGGTACGGTCCATGATGAGTCACATTGATCTTCCATTGTCCTTTTCAGGTCACGGTCTAGAAACCGCGGCTTTCATGATTAATACAGTTCCATTTAAGTCAGTAGAGAAGACACCATATGAGACGTGGTCTGGGAGGCATCCCAGTTTGTCTTTTCTAAATATTTGGGGATGTGAGGCGTATGTCAAACGTATGACGTCTGACAAGCTCAGATATATGTCTAACAAGTGCTTCATTGTGGGGTATCCTAGGGAAACCAAAGGATACTATATATAATAGAGAGGAGGGCAAAGTGTTTGTCGCTCGAAATGGTTTGATCCTTAAGAAAGTGTTTCTCTCAAAAGGAGTTAGTGGGAGGACGGTGCATCTCAAAGATGTTCGAGAGCCACTAGAAAGTGTTCCACATCCCGCTGAACAACGGGATGAGCAAAGTGTTGCAGATCCTGTTGTACATGTGCCATCCCCATGAAGATCTGGGAGAGTGGTCGATGCACCAGAGAGGTACATGTTCTTGAACACTGGGCATCGCGATGTGTTGTTGTTGGACAACGATAGGCTGAAGACCTATGCGGAAGAAGTGATGGGACCAGACTCTGAGAAATGGCTTGGTGCCATTGGATCCGAGTTAGAGTCCATGCGAGAAAATCAAGATTGGAACTTCGTTGATCCACCTAAGAGAAAATCAAGTTTGAACTTGGTTGATCCACCTGAGGGTGTAAAAACTATTGAGTGTAAATGGATCTTCAATAAAAAGATAGATGTTGATGGAAATGTTCACATCTATAAGGCACTATTGGTGGCGAAAGGTTTTAGATAGATTAAGGTGTTGATTATGATGAAACATTTTCATGAGTCGCTATGCTTAAGTCTATTCGGATCTTCCTAGCAATTGCCACATTTCATGATTATGAGATATGGAAAATGGATGTCAAGACGACTTTCCTGAATGGAAACCTAAGTAAGGATGTGTACATCAAACAGCCTGAAGGTCTTGATAGTCCGAGAAATGCTGGGAAAGTTTGCAAGTTGCTAAAGTCCATTTATGGATTCAAGCAAGATTCTAAGAGTTGCTAAAGTCCATTTGTGAACTCGAGAACCCTAAAGCCACGTGGGTATGGGATAGTGTCGAAGCGGTCTGTGTATTACTTGTGGTAGACCCTAGCCCGATCCCTAGGTGTCCAACCCGCACATTCTCTAAATAGTGTGTGATTTCGCTCTTCGATGTCTTCTACACCTTTTGCCTACGCGCATCTCTTGTGCGGGGGTGCGACACGTGGTGGTATCTCAGTGTGTCGGTCGTGCGGCTCCTCCTCTCGTGCTGACTCATGATAACGGTCATGCACTGGTCTATAGAGGTGTACGGGAGCAGGAGGTGCGGGCAGCGCGGGAAAAGGTATCGTAGGCGCAGGCGAAGGTGTCGTGTAATAGGTGGTAGGGGCAGTTTGACCGGCCATACGGCCATTTGACCTAGGGTGTAATAGCTAGTCGGACCGCCCTGATGGTTGTCTGATGGACTATAGTTGGCTACAGAAGCTGGAAGATGCCGGTCTGACTGGCCCAAGGGCCGGTGTGACCGACAGAGCCGTATGCGGTCTCGGCCATGGATAATGAGGCCGGAGACGTGATGGCTTTCCTTGTACTCCCGTCGGTTCTACTGTGTATGTGATGTACAGGGGGTACACTAGCAATCGTAGTTGGAGAAGCTGCTTCGGAAAAACCAAATCTCCTAAACATCGTCTCCATTCTAGAGTCAGCCACGGCCTCTAGACGATTTGTAAAAGTGGCGCTAACCGCCTAGTCTACCATGGTGGCTATCTTTTGCTCAATATCCCTGGAGGATAGTCGAGGGGACGACGTTGTTCCCTTTCTCCCGGAGAAGTCGGTGATGTCGATGTCACGCTTAACGAAGCCCTCGACGGTCTTGGTGAAGCAACCAAATAGGACAACATGTAGCTCCTTTGTCTTGACCTCGATCTCTACCCTATCTTCCTTGAATCGACCTTGGCCCTATATTTATAGGGGTTAGACAGGACATGCCTGTGCTCTAATTGGACTTAGATACAAGTCCAATTCATTAAAAATTGATTAGGGATGAAAATACCTCGAAACCAATTAATCTAAATTCGACTCAGATTGGGCCGGTCAAACTGGGCCAACATGGCCGGTTGGACCGGCCATTTCCAGGTCTTGGCATATTTTTGGCCCAAAATTACCAAAATTGATATTTCGACAATTTTGACCATTAATGTCATTTTTTGCTATCAACACTTGGGTCAGCTAATCTTGTCTTTCTTCGATGCTTTGTCGGAGTTCATTTAATTGCGCCATAGTAACACAATTTGCTTCCTCAATATCTTCGTTCTACCTATGTAACCTTAGTTCAAATATGAATAATAGGTATTTGTAGATAAAAATTTAGAAGCTCCCACAACCTCACCTTCTCTTACCAACCAAAGCTCTTACAACTTCCCTGCAGATTACATATGTACTTTGTGTGGTGGTAACAGAGTGATGGTTAAGCAAATACCAACTAGTTTTCAGTTTTACAGTGGCTTATTTGTGGATCTTAGTTGGGAAAGATGCATAAGGAGCAATCTGAATTCTAGTTATTGTAAAGATAAGTAGCAATCCAAACTAGACATCCAATTTCTAGTGCTGATGAAGAGATGTGAAAGATGTAACCAAAGCAACACACGCACAAATGAAATTTCACTAATAGAAGGATAAAAATCTTATTAGACAACTTAATGTGTAGTTTCAACACTTGTTCATATCGACAATCTTATAGTTCTTCTTTCTTTCCAACACTTTTTATGAAACTTTCCTTCTTCTGTTTTATTGACTCTTTTTTTGCACGATACTAATAAAGATCTAATATAATACATGCACAAATGAAGGATAGAACCAAATATTCTAGTAGCTATTTTGATAGGATAAAGATAGATGTAAACGGTATTTTTTTGTGGGGATATGAAAGGGAAAAAGATGATGATATGATCAGCAACTACACAAAGACTCGAATGGATTGAAACTTAACAATACTCACTAGATAAACAGATCATAACAAAAGGCTACGACAATTTTTGTGGGCTTTTTTGTGGATAGGATGAAGGCCAAAATAAATGTAGCTAAGGGTAAAGAATCCTACCGTGGTAACGAAAGTTCTGATACCATATGAAATGGCACGATGTCCTGATCTTCTTGACGTAGGATCAATCACCAGATAACTAGTTGTAGAATAGCTAGATAACTTGCTGCAAGCAGCGATAACTAGTGCAACCTGGTAAAAAAACTCGAAGTCAACCACCGTCTTTAACCGACAACCTAAGTCGAGGATTCGCCCAACCACACTCTCATGAACCAACCAACACACCCTATAATCAATCAAGGAAAAACCTTGAAGGGAGTAGGAGCACCAATTGGGAGTTGATGAAGCCACCACTTCTGTAATCCCACGAAGGAAATGACAAGAGCAAAGGGGTAGAGATTACTCTCGAGTTTGCTAGCACTCGACTAAACAAAGGGGTTATGCTTTTCAAAATATCAAAAGTATCCTCTTGCTCAAGAGTACATGGATATTTATACTAAGAACATACCTCCTAGAAATGTATGAAAGTGAAATGGAGACGAACCGATAAACCATGTGAAAGGCCTCCTCGGAACAGTTTTTCCCGAGTGGTCCGATGGTTCTGCATAGATGTTGCTCTTCTGTGTAGTCTTTAATGTTTTACTCATAACTCCATCTTGGTAAGTAATAATAACATGTTGTTGATTGCATTGGAATCATGACTTGATTACCTTTCACGCCATATGCATTATGTGGCACTAAATATTTTACATTAATGCCGTTTTGAATGAAAGTTGAACATGTGACAGGTTGTCAATCTTCTGAGCAATCTTGATCAATCTGATTGGATCTCAATAATTGAAATTCCAATCTGGTCGGCCCTAGTGGCATTGAAAACTATACTTGATAAGGTTTCCAAAAAGTGCTCACTCACCTCAATATCTTCTAGTAAACAAAAGTTATGTGATTTGCTATTATGGTCTTCCTTGTAGTCATCGCCTTGTATGTTCTTGTACTCCTCTTGGGTGAACCTGAGTAATAACAATGTGCACAACTTAGGCCTTATATAATTCTCACTAATATTAAATTGATCTTCGTAATGTAGCGCGTTAACCTCTTGTTGTAGTTTCTTTGCTCGACTAATTGTGATCAGGCCATCAAAGGTTTGGGCTAGTGTTGAAGTAGGTGATACTTGAGATGGTGTTACTTGTTTTGGGGGTTGTAACATGTTGGTTACTGACGGGGTCATATCATCTAGGCTCCTTGGCTTGCGCAATGGCACTACTATTATCACAATATAGTTCCACTAGACTAGACACACTAGGAACAACACCTAGCTTAGAAACAAACTTTATGATTCAAACGGCCTCCTTCGCAACATCTGAAGAGGAGATATACTCAGCTTTTGTTGTAGAATCAGTCACCGTCTCTTTCTTGGAACTCTTCCAACTCACTGTGGCTCCATTGAGGCAGAACACAAAGCCAGATTGCGATCGAGAGTCATCTTTATCGGTCTGAAAGCTAGCATCAGTGTAACCACTTACAACGAGTTCCTCTTCACCACCCCGTACACTAGGAACATTTCCTCGATACTTCTTAAGTACTTGAGGATGCTTTTTACTACAGCCTAGTGACTTTCACCCAGGTTATATTGGCACCTACTCATAACACTTAGAGCATATTACACATCTAGGCATGTACACAACATGACATATATGATGGATCCAATTGTGGAGGCACACGGGATCACACTCATCCTCTCTAGCTCATCAGATGTCACATCACACTGAGTATTACTAAGAGAAATACCATGTGACATTAGCAGAAAACCCTTCTTGGAATTATGAATTTGGAACCGTTTCGAAACCTTGTTAATGTACATACTCTAGCTTAATCCAATTAGCCGCTTCGATCAATCTTTATAGATCTTTATGCCTAGAATGTATGCTACGTCTCTAAGATCTTTGATCGAAAAACTATTTTTCAGAGAAGTCTTAACAGCATTCAACAAAGGAATGTCATTTCCGATTAATAATATGTCATGCACATACAAGACCAGAAACATAAGGGAGCTCCCACAAGCCTTCTTGTAAACACAAGGCTCTTCTTTGTTCTTGATGAAGCCAGGCCGTTTGACTACCTCATCAAACCGAAGATTCCAACTCTCAGAAGCTTGCTTCAGTCCATAAATAGACTTTTGCAACTTACAAACTTTGCCATCATTACTCGGATCGTCAAGACCTTCAAGTTGTGTCATGTACACATCCTCACTTAAGTTTCCATTTAGGAATGTCGTCTTTACATCCATTTACCGTATCTCAAAATCATAAAATGTGACAATTGCTTGGATGATTCAAATAGACTTAAGCATGGCGACGGGCAAAAACATTTCATCATAATCAACAACTTGAATCTGTCTAAAACCATTTGCCACCAATCGTGCCTTATAGATGTGAACATTTCCATCAATGTCTATCTTTTTCTTGAAGATCCATTGACACTCAATAGCTTTTACACCATCGGGTGGATCAATGAAGTTCCAAACTTAGTTTTCTCATATGGACTCTAACTCAGATCTAATGGCTCCAAGCCATTTCTCAGAGTCTGGTCCCTTCTCTTCTTCTGCATAGTTCATGGGCTCATCGTGACTCACCCTCTAAGACCATTGTGGGGCCGGCACATGTACAACAGGCTCTACAACACCTTGTGCATCCTGTTGTTGTTTAGTGGGATTTGGAACACCTTCCAATGGTTGTCGAACCTCTTCGAGATGCACCATCCTCCTACTAACTCCTTTTGAGAGAAACTCTTTCTCAAGGAATACACCATTCTAGTCAATAAACACTTTTCCCTCTTCGCTATTATAGAAATAGTATCCTTTGGTTTCCCTAGGATACACCACAAAGATGCACTTGTCAGACTTAGGATTGAGTTTGTGAGACATCAAAAATTTGACATACGCCTCACATCACAAATTATTTAGAAAAGACAAAATGGGATGCCACCTAGACCACATCTCATATGGCGTCTTCTCTACTGACTTAGATGAAACTCTATTTATTGTGAAGGCTACAATTTCTAGAGCGAGTCCCCAAAAGGATAATGTAGATCTACATGATTCATCATAGACCAAACCATGTCCAACAAGGTGTGGTTCCTCTGTTTGGACACTCCATTCCACTAGGGTGTGCCGGGTAGAGTCAGCTATGGAACAATTCTACACTACTTCAGATGATCACAAAACTCATAGTTGAAATGTTCACCTCCACGATCAGATCGTAAAAATTTAATTATTTTTCCTATATGATTTTTTACTTCATTTTGGAACTCCTTTAACTTTTCGAAGGATTCCCACTTATGCCTCATCAAGTAGACTTAACCATATCTACTAAAGTCATCGGTAAAAGTGATGAAATACTAAAAACCATTCCTCGCCATGTAGCTCATTAGACCACACACAACATTTTTGTAATATGGCCAATAGCTCACTCGCCCTCTCACTCTGTCCAGTAAAAAGTGTCTTTGTCATTTTGCCAAGTAAGAAAGACTCGCAGGTGTCATATGATTCAAACTCAAATGACTCCAAAAGTACAGAACTATGGAGCTTCTGTACGCATTTCTTATTTATATGACCCAAACGACAATGCCAGATGTAGGTAGGATTAAAAGACCTTTTTACCTCTCAATTACAACCGACATAGTGGATACTATTTTGGTATCCCTTATAGGGTTATTATGGTAAAACATGTTCGAAGGATGCTGATAAGGTAGTCATTCCATCCTTCTAGCTGTTTTCCACTTCGGAGAGGAAACCTTTCGAAGGCTCTCTTTGGACCGAAGTCTGGACGGACCCTTCGGCTTCGAGCCCTTCAATCCGGAGGCATGTCTTGAGCTTAGGATTAGACTTTCATTTATCTTGATCGCATAACTCATTTGGTTGAAATCTTGGAGGATCATGAGGATGAAATATTTTCCCCCAAAAGTAGCCCTTGAATATGCTTCTCCGAATAGCCTGTATACGCATGAAATATTTTCATGCTCAAGAACTTATAAAAATTCAAGGTATTATAACCTTTTGAAGCATTTTTGGCATCAGAGGCGTATCGAAGTTAGGCTTCGAACTTGAACCTCCGTATGATAACTCCAAAAGAAAAATGAATCGTTATGATGGCAATGCATCACAAAGAGTCGTTAGACCTTCATGAATCGCACCAAACGAAAACGGAGCGGTTATAAAAAGGGAAAGTGATCAGCGGTGAAAAGTTTTTACAGAGCTTTTGTGCTACAACATTTCCACACTTTCATCTTCAACTTTCCTCTCCGAGACTCTCGAGCATTCCACCAATGGCGAGAACCAGTGTGAAAGTGTCGACGTCGGCGGCGACCTTGGCGCAGCGGCAAGCTTGGGATGCATCTGCAGCAGCAGCAGTGGTGGGAGCTCCAGGTGGCTCCTGGCCTAAGGATCTGCGAGAACACCGTCCGCCATCAAAGAAGCCATTGAAGCAGACATTTTTCTAGTGCAATCGACTAGCACGACAGAGTCCGTTGAAGAAGCGGTGAACGGCAAGAAAGGACAAGAAATGAGGACCCGGATCCCTGGGGAAGAGGTGATACCAGCGCCGAGGAGCAGATAAGTAGTTGTCTTTGAAGCTTTCTTTGAAGCAGGACTGGGACTTCCTTTAATTGATTTCCTGACGGAGGTTCTAGAGATGTTCCTTGTCACCTTGCCACAGCTATTTCCGAATGTCATAGCTAGGCTGGCAATCTTCGAGTGGGCCCTCCGAGCCGAAGGGTGCGAGGGAAGGTCCGAAGTGTTCGTGGCAATCAACGGAGCTTTGTGCGAACCCAAGCCACATGACGGGCCCGGAGACTCCAATTAATGCCCAGAATATAATAATTCTAGACTTTATTGAATTTCCAAGGAAAAACAACAAATACAATATGTTCATCACACTACCACGTACAATACGCCAATCAAAGGTGGTTCGTAGACCACATTATTACATAAGTGTTTAAAGGAAAGAGAAACTATGAACATAAATCCTCTAGATAAATGCCTTCTTCTAGTCTCGCGCCTTGACTGGGTCGCTACTCCAGACCATCCTCCTCCTCATAGTACGCTACCTCTGAGGTGGTGAGTCAACGGGGGTGAGTACAATCGTACTCAGCAAACCACCGAAAATGCAAATATAATGCAAGGTAATAACAAAGGAAGGTAGTGGCTGATGTTTGCGGAAAAGTACGTTTGTAAAGCAGTTAATGTGATCATGTTATTAGTACAAAAAATAAATCATGGGTAAATGCATAATCTTCTACCTCGAGGGGTATAGTTAGCCCGCCCTCGCTCAACATCCTTATATGTCATTCCATCATGCAATCATTCATGCAAGAGTAAAGTAATTGCGTTGAACATTGCCCAACCCACCCTTGACCGTGGGCATGGCTTTTCGAAAAGATTATACTCTGATCAGAGGTGTACTACTGTACCCACAAGGCATTCATTCCCGCACACCAAAGTGTGTTGTGATGACACCCTGTCACCCCTATGGAACTCATGCCAAAACCTTTAGCATGGAACACACCAACTCAATAACACCCTCTTATGGGTTTCATACGGCGACCCAACGTGTTGGGCCAACGTCGTACCCCCCCCCCCTTGAGCCTCGTCGGTACAAGCCACCCGCAGGTGTCACTTGCCCCCTCCACTATGGTGCTTTAAGTTGGAACGCTCCATACCTCTAGTTAGGACTTACCCAATAGACTTGTGGTTAGTACGAAATGTTTTGCAATAGATCCCGCAGACCGGTCCTTATAGTGCCCCCGGTGCTACCGATCAATGCTCTAGCTTGCACCCGGAACCCACCATGCTTACAACTTAATCAAAACTCTATAACAAACAAAATTCTAGGGATGAGAAATATAACGGGGAAATCATATAATAGAAACCAACTGACTATGACTCATTTTTACCCTATAGCAGTTGTGTCGATACATTGGACACTATGTAATATTTATACTTTACAGGTGACAAGGAGTTTAGGCTCAATAAGGATGGCTTGGGTTTGCACACCAAGGATGGGGATCTAATAAATATATGTAAGGCTTTTGATTAGACTAATGCAATTACAATCCTATGAGGTATAGCGGTAATTATTAAAAATGGGCTCAATTATGATCAAAATGGGGGTCGTGACTTGCCTTGATCAGCAAAGGGTGATGGGGGGACCTCTAGATAATACTCTAGATCCTCTATGGGGACGTAATCTTCTCGGTACAAAAAATCAAAGAGAGCAAACAATTAATAACATGAAAATAGCAATACAAAACATATGGATTAAATGGGCTAAGGTTGTAGAGAATTAAATTTAGAATTTTCTGAAATTTAAATGGTGAAATTTGGAGTTAAAATGAGTGAGATATGAATTTTTGAAGTTTAAATTGAATATTTTGAATTAAATTTAAATATAAAATAGCCTCTGGTCCACGGTGAGCTAGGCCCACCATGGACCAACGCACTGTGCACGTGGACCAGGCCATCCAGGGCCGCACGATACAGATCCAGCGTAGGCGGAGATGCGGGGGTTTTAAATGAAATTGTGCGGCCGAGATTATAACATGCTACCCGAGGACACGTGGATGCTCCAGATCGACGCGGCAGCTTAAATGAAAATGGTGCACCAGGATTAAATCGCTAACGGGGGTTTATTTTGTATGGGCAATGTCTTCACTGCAGTTTTTGATCTGTTTTCTCATTCAGTGGGTTTTCAGTTTTCAGTTTACTCAATTGATCTAGTGTAATCTGATCTACTTTGAATTGTAGAGTGGATCATTCTTTGATACAAGAGGTTCAGTCCTAATTATAGTGATTCATCTTTTAAATCTTCAGTCTGAGTTTTATTGATAGATTATCAAATTTTGTATCTGTTTTCAGCAGTAAGTTCTAGATTTTCTGTACTGGTTTACTCCTGAAGAGTCTTTGTTGTTTGCTCTGATCTGATGCATCAATTGTAGAGAATATAATTGTTGCTCAGCTCTTTTGTTATTCAAATTCTGGAAATCTTCTCTAGAGCTGAGTTAGTGTCAATGAACAGGGTTTTGTGAAATCTGTTTGTCTTGCTACAGTGCTCTGATGTTTGAATTGTCCATATTCAAATATACTTTGTTTCAGCTTCTATTCAATCAGGGTTGAACTGATCTGCTACAGTGTTGAAAGCCTGAAGGTTCTTGAATTAGAAATAGTTGTTTCAGCCTTCTCTTGTCAAGTCATTAATTCTGTTTTCAGAAATTGTATTTTGAGCAAATCCTTCAAGCAAAAGTTCTAAATCTGTTTTGTGCTGAATTGAAATGAATCTGAAGTCAAAACTTACAAAATGAACCACAAATTAACAAATGTGCTTTGTTGAAGTTACCTTTACTATTCACCGTCCGAAAAATTTCAGAAGTGCATGAATTTCAATTGTGATTGAATTGAAACAAGCTGAGTCACTTTTACATACTTAAATTGTTCTCTTAAGTGAGTGATTTGATAGTTGGTGATTAAAAACATTGAATCAAAGCTGGTTTGTGTTTTTCCATCTTGAGGAGCTCAATTTTTGGTTTGATTGAATTGAAACTTGATATTGAGTTGTTAAGAGGTGCGTTGGGTGATTCAATTAGGACATCACATTCGAAAGAAAGTGTCGAGGCACCTATTCACCCCCTTCTAGTCGCCATTCCGATCCCACAATTGGTATTAGAGCCGGTTTGATCATGAGTTGACCTTTACCGGTTGTGATCCTTTTGGCGACATGGATAAGAACACAAAGATCCCTATGTTTGATGGTCGAGACTATGCCTATTGGAAGGTGCGCATGGAGACTTATTTGCTTAGCCAAGGAAGTACGATATGGGACATTGTTGCATCCCAGTATATGATTCCTGAAACTCGTACCTCAAAGACTGAGAAGGCTCAATATGAATGTAATAGCAATGCTAGAAACATTCTTTTTATCTGTCTGAGTCGCAACGAGTTCGACAGGGTCCAACACCTTCGTACTGCTCGAGATATTTGGTCGACTTTGAGTACTTTTCATGAGGGCACATCGCAGATTAAGGCTAGGAGGCAGAGCACGTATAATAAAGAATACCAAATGTTCGTGCAAGGCCCTGGCGAATCTGTTGATGCTTTGTTTGCTCGCTTTGATGGCATTGTTAGTAACTTGCGCTCCACTGGGACGCTAGCTTACTCAGATCATGACCGAGCGATCAAACTTCTCTATGCTCTGGATCGTAGCATATGGGATGTTAAGATCTCAAGCATTGAAGAATCTGTGAGCTTTGATACTTTGACATGCGATGAACTTTTCAGTAAGCTTAAGTTCACCGAGATCGCCAATGCATCTCGTTCTGGGATTGGGAGCTCTTTGCCACAATCCATGGCACTAGTTTCTGGTTCCGGCAGTGGCACCTCATCTGGAGGTAGCATGTATGGTGTGTGTGCTTTATCTGGGGGATTTGCTTTGTCTTCCTTGTTCTCTATCACAAAGGAGCAAGTGGACACATTAGACGATGAAGAGCTTGCTCTCATAGTCAAAAAGTTCACTCGATTCTACAATGATAGAAGAGATCAAAGGAGGGGAGGCTCTCGAGGGTGTTTCGAGTGCGGAGACCTAAATCACATTAAAGCCAACTGCCCAAAACTAAAAGCCAAAAATGAACGTGAACAAAAGTATCAGAAAAAAGATAAAAAACCGTTCTACAAAGGAAAAAGAAGAAAGGTGGCGAAAAGAATGGCTCGAGCTTTCATGGCAGCACTCAGCGACATCGACAACACCTCGAGTGAAGATCCCAGTTCTGATGAAGATGAACCAGACAAGAATGACAAGAAGAAAGAAAAGATGAAGGACTTCAACGGCCTCTGCTTCATGACCAACGGCAAGCAAAGCAGCGATGAACCCGACGTATCTGAGGTTAGTCTATCACTTGATCAATTACTTGTGCAAAACGATGAATTACATGATGCAATGATTTCACAAGATAGACTGCTCAAACTTGCTGCTAAAGAAAGAAAAGAACAAAAGCTTAAAATTGAATCGCTGTCTATTGAACTTTCTTTGTTGAAATATAAATATGAAACTACTGATTATGAGTCATGTCTTATTTTGATGGATGAATTTGCTCAGTTGCGTCTAATTCATGCTAAAAACATTGAAAAACTTGAAAATGTTCAGAAGCAACTAATAGTGGTGGAGTGTAGTCCTAATGCCATCGATGAATGCTTAGACTGCACCCTTCTGATTGAGAGTGTTAGTGTGAGAGATAAACATATCAATGAGCTTAAGGCTAGATTGGAGAGTGTTGAGTGTTCTAAGGATGTGCAGCCGGCTTGTCCCACCTGCATCACCTTGAAGGACAAACTCAGCTTTGCTAGAGAGCAAGGAGAGAAGCTGAAGTGTGAGAATGATTATCTGCTTTCCATGGTAGATAAATGAATAGAGGGGAAAGGGAAAATGGATCTGCTTTTGGATAAAACTAAAATGTGCGCTGACAGGGAAGGGTTAGCTCTTGGGTTAGGTTATGAGAGGACTTCATCCAGTACCCCGAGCCAAACGGTGTTCACTCTACCTACTACCCTTGAGAAAGAGAGAGCCTAGTTAGACACACCACAAAAAGCCAAAGATCCTACTCAACCCAAAAAGATAATCATTTCTTCACTCAAGACAGACTCAAAGCAAAAACCTAGGAAAACTATGAGGTTCGCACCAGAAATCTATAAACCTGCACCAAAGAAAGTTTTCCATTGCACTTATTGTCATCGTATCGGACACTTGATTGGTTTTTGCTATAGACGCATGAAAGATGAACGTCGTGCTTATGCTTTACATTCTCATCCTTCATTTGATATGCATGACTATGATTATAATGTTTATACTGATTATGAGGCTCCTTACAGCTATATCAGTGGCTATGCCCATCATGGTGTATATTTTACATTGTATGATGATAGACCACGTAGGCATTTTGGTCCTAATTATTTTAGGAGGACTCAGCGAGTTGCAAGGAGACCACATGTGCAGTATGATTCTCATCACACACAGTCTCCTGCTTTACCTACTTCTTGGGTAGTTCAGCGCTGGATACCTAAGCATCTTATCTCTAAACCCAACACTGAGTACTCGAGATTTTTATTCTCTACTTAGGGAAGTCATGGGAGGCTGGAGGACAAGTGGATCATTGATTTCGGGTGTTCACGACACATGACCAGGAAATCTTCATGGTTCTCTGTTGGACCGGAAACGGCGACCAGAGGGGGGGTGAATGGGAGCTTTTAAAAACTTGGGCTAAAAACAGCCTTCGGTTTTAATTCTGTCTACTGCGGAACAGGCTTCGAACACCAACCTTCGAAGGTCTGGTTCAGAGGTATTTGACAGCTCCGAACACAGGCTTCGCAAGGAGTAAAAGTCCGAAGCCAAGAAGACTTCGCTCCACCCACGCCCCGAAAACAACTCTGCTAAGTCAGTGCAGGATCCGCACACAGGGTGCTTTGAGCAGGCTTCGCACTTCACCCTTCGCAAGAGTGGACTACCCTCTGAGGACTTTGACCAAGTACTTAGCGACAGCAACCGGTGCTGGGCTTCGTACACTGAAGGTCTAAACGCACACTAACCGACTTCGCTAGGGGCTTCGTCACGATAAAAACACGGGCTTCGATCAGGGCTTCGCTAGTAAGCAGTGAGGTCTCGCCTCCTGTTACACAGAGCGAACGCACACTGAAAAGCACACTTCGCACAAAACACACTTCGCCTAGACAGGCTTCGGTGCTCTACGACTAGCGAGGTATGCAAACAAGCTCAAGCAGAAACTCAACACTGAAGCAGGGCTTCGCTGCTTGAACAAGGAACACAGTATGTGGAAGCTACTACAAGAACTCAACAATGAATGCTCAAAGTGTTAAATGTTACCTACCCAGCCCTCATATTTATAGCCACAATTCACCCAAGTGAATTGACTACTTTACCCCTAGGGTTTACATTGGTTTTATCTCTACAGAACAGAGGGGTACAAAAGGTAGTCAACTTTATTCTGGAGGCTTCTCTGTCAGTTTTGCAGAGGGGACAGCGTCAGCTTTTTGCAAAGCAGACAATGTCAGCCTTTGCAGTCTTTGACCTTTCTGAAGCCCCCCTTCGCACGCGAGGGGTGCGGTAGCTTCGGCGAGAAGCCTTGAGCCTGACGGCCTTCGCTTCACCGAAGATAGCCTTCGATACAGTGACGGTTTTGAGCTGAAGCCGTCAAAGCCCTTGGGCCTTCGCACCACCACCTCCGGAGTGGACCACCATGGCTTCGCAGCTTCTCCCAGCTTGAACTCCGTTAGTCCGTGTACCGAAGCCATGCATGGCCGAAGTACCACAAGACAACCTCACTCTGGAGTTAGCCTCACTCCGAAGCCTGCATCACTCTGAAGCCCTCCTTCGGAGTACCACCCTTAGAAGTCCCTCCTTCGTCCAAGGCCTCCGCATGAAGCATTCCATGAGCACTTCGTCACAGTGTATCTCCCCGAGCACACTCCTCAACGAGCCTCACCCGGACCATGCCTTCGATGCACCTCGACTTCTAAGACCTTCGTCGGGTAGCTTCGAGTGTTTCCCTCCGGAGCACAGCTCGAGCACCTTGCCTCTGCTAAGGACTTGATCCACCAAACCCCGAAGTTACTCCATCCGGAGTACCCTTCGAAGTGCCTCGCCCCCGAGGACTTTGTCTCGGAGTACCTTCGCCCAGAGCCACGCTCCGCACTTACTGCCTTCTCCTGGTGCACCTCGACCCGAGGTCCGACCAAGACCCCTTCGCAGCCACCGTGACGGAGCTCCCCGCTCCCCTGGCATCAAGCCTCCCGCTTGACCCGGGTTCACCTGCTACGAACCGTCCGTCCCCTCCGAAGTCCCATGCGCACCACAAACAAACAAACAAGTGTATCCAGTACTCTGGAGACCTCTCCGGGTTAGCAACCTTCAGCACACACTCCGGTGTACCGCCCAAAGTATCGAGACCTTTGGTACAAACCCAGTAATCGTGTACTGTCGGACCCCTCCGACAGGCACACTCTGCTGCAACAGCTGCAGCAACCAAACCCACCGAACCCTTCGGTGAAACCACCTCCGAACACCTTCGGAGGTCCAACGTCCGAACCCCTTCGGAGGTACCCCTTCGAACCAGAGGTTAACCACAGTCAATCACTCATCACAGACTCCGAAACCAACCCTTGGTTTCTCATTCTCCAGTTTCACCTCAGCTAGGCAGCGCGAAACCATCACTTTTGGAAACAATCGCAAAAGCAGAGTGAAGGGCAAAGGTATGATAAAAATTAATGAAAATGTCACTCTCTCTAATGTTGCTTTGGTTGAGGATTTAGGTTACAATCTGCTTTCTATTTCACAATTGCTCGATGAGGGTTTTGAGGTTCATTTCAGTCGTGATGCTTCTTATGTGTGTGATTCTTCTGGAGCTTTTATTTGCAAAATCTTAAGAGTAGGGAGAATTTTTGGGGCTGATTTCACTGAGTCTTTTGGTTCTTCTCATTGTATTTTAGCTGAACTATCGTCTGAGCTTTGGAAGTGGCATAGGAGACTAGGGCACATGAGTTCTGATTTGCTTGTGAGATTGAGTGCCCTAGGACTCATCCGAGGATTGCCCGAGCTAAAAATTGAGAAGAATCTCCTTTATGCTCCTTGTTGTCTAGGTAAAATGGTTGCTGCCTCACATTACCCCATAAAAATGGTGATGACTAAGTGACCCGGTGAGCTTTTACATATGGATACAGTTGGTCCATCCCGGGTTAGCTCGTTAGGTGGCAAATGGTAGATTCTTGTTATGGTTGATGACTATTCTCGTTACTCTTGGGTTTTCTTTCTCGTAAGCAAGGATGAAGTGTTCATACACTTTTGGAGCTTAGCACTAAGGCTATTCAATGAACTCCCTGGTGCAATGAAGGCTCTTTGAAGCGATAACGGCACCGAGTTCAAAAATAGCTCTTTTGCAGAATTTTGTCTTGAACATGGGATTGAACATCAATTTTCTACACCAAGAGTCCCTCAACAAAATGGTGTGGTTGAGAAGAAGAATCGTACTCTTGTGGAGATGGCTAGGACGATGCTGAATGAGCACAGGACTCCTAGAAAATTTTGGGCTGAAGCCATGAGTACAGCATGTTACATCTCCAACAGGATATTTTTGCGCTCTTTGTTGAATGTGACTTCTTATGAACTTCGCTTTGGGAGGAATCCCAAGGTCACTCAGTTCAGAGTGTTTGGATGCCATTGCTTAATCTTAAAGCGAGGTAATTTGGATAAATTTGAATCACGCGCATCTGATGGGATCTTTTTGGGCTATTCTTTATATGGACACTCTTATCGTGTTTTCAATCTTTAAACTAACACATTGGTTGAATCTTGTGATGTAACTTTTGATGAAACTTCTCCATGTGTTAGCCCTAACTTTAAATTTGCATGTGAACACGATATGAGTGAAACGCTTTTTGAGGAAGAAGATCCATCAGACGATGAAGATCTTGAGGTTGTACAACTACCTCCCTCCACGGTGACTCCAGAAGCTTCGACTACTTCAACTACATGACCTGAAGATTCCACTTTTGAGAGTCTGGAGCAAACATCAGCAAGAGTTGAGGGGGAGATTCTGTCGCAGAGAGAAGCACCGCTTCGTATTCAAAGAATTCATCCCCCAGAGCAGATCATCGGTGAGCTAAATAAACGAGTAACCCGATCGCACGCTCATTTTGTTGATTCTGCTTTTGTTGCTGATTTTGAACCATTAGATGTTAGTCATGCTTTGTCTGATGCAATTTGGGTCAACGCCATGCATGAGGAACTTGAAAATTTTGAAAGAAATCACGTTTGGATTCTCATTGATCCACCCCCTAACATTCATTTAATTGGTACAAAATGGATTTTCAAAAACAAACAGGGGGAGGACGGGGCGATAGTGAGAAACAAAACTAGAATAGTGGCACAAGGGTATACTCAAGTCAAGGGGATTTATCTTAGAGAAATTTTTGCACCGGTAGCTCGACTTGAGGCCATTAGGATGTTCCTTGCTTTTGCCTCTTCGCGCGGTTTTAAACTTTTTCATATGGATATGAAAAGCACGTTTTTGAATGGTTTCATAGGAGAGGACGTTTATGTCAAGCAGCCTCCTGGCTTGGAGGATCCCAAGTACCCCCATAGAGTGTTTAAACTTCACAAAGCATTATATGGGCTCAAACAAGCACTGAGGGCCTGGTACGACTGCCTGAGGATGTTCTTGATCGAGCATGGGTACATGATGGGGTCCGTTGACAAAATGTTGTTCGCTCTCATGCATGGTAAAGACTTCATACTTGTTCAGATATATGTCGATGATATAATATTTGGTGGTTCTTCTCATACACTTCTTGCTAAGTTTGCAGATTCGATGAGCAAAGAGTTTGAGATGTCAATGATGGTCGAGCTGACCTTCTTCCCGGGTTTGCAGATCAAACAATGCAAACAAGGAATTTTTGTCCATCAAACAAAATACATGAGAGATTTGCTTAAACGATTTGACATGTCTGACGCTAAACCTCTTGCTACCCCAATGGGTACTTCTATTGCTCTTGATCCAGATGAAGACGGAGAAGAGGTGGACCAAAAGGAGTACCACATAATGATAAGCTCCCTCATGTACTTGACGGCTACGAGGCCAGACATACACTTTGTTGTGTGTCTATGCACTCGTTTTCAGGCTTCTCCTAGAGCATCACATCGTCAAGCTATCAAATGCATCTTAAGGTACCTCAAGCATACTCCTGAATTCAGTATTTGATATTCTGCATCATCTTCATTATGCTTGAGAGGTTTTTCTGACGCTGACTTTGCTGGTTGCCGGATTGATCATAAATGTACTTCTAGGACGTGTCATTTTCTTGGATCTTCTCTTATGTGTTGGTCTTCACACAAATAGTCTAGCGTTGCACAGTCTACAACTGAGGCTGAATATGTAGCTGTCGCTAGCTGTTGCGCACTGATTTTGTGGTTGGTTTCTACTTTGAGGGACTTTGGGTTGGAGTTTTCACGTGTTCCACTCTTTTGTGATAATACAACTGCAATTAGTTTAGCAAACAACCCAGTACAACATTCTAGGACCAAATACATTGACGTGCGTCATCACTTTTTGAGATATCACAATGAAAAAGGCGATATTGAATTGCGTTTTGTCGATACTCAAAACTAGCTTGCAGATATTTTCACCAAGCCTCTCGATGCTTCTCTCTTTGCATTTTTAGGAGAGAGCTTGGCATTTGTCATCCTTATGGCATCATGTGAGGGGGAGTTGTGTACATATGCATATGCTTCTAAAATATGATTAATTGCTTTTACATGTCGATGACTTGTGTGTGCACTTTACGATATTGTCATGCTTCTAAAATATGATTGTGCTTAGAATGAACTTATCTATCTATATGTGTTGAGCATGGCTTTTCATTGCGAAAATTTGAAAATGGTCATTACCAAGTCTGGTTTCTAGCATGAATAGGCTTTGGTGCTTTAGCGATTCATTTCTTACTTGATATCCTTGTCCTTGTCACTTGGATACTCATATGCAACTTGATCATGTTTGCTAAAATTAAATAAAAAAATGCAAAATTGAAAAATGAAAAAAAATGGAAATGTTGAAAATGGATCAAAAGTGCTTAAGTGTTGATAAAATTGAAAAGATCCAGGTGTGTTTGCATAGTCGCACTACTTTGTTCTGGACTGCATTCCATTGCAGTTTGGTTTGAACTGGGATATCGAGTGTATACCAAGATCAACGCCTTAAGCTTCTGATGGTTTATCCTAGGCTTGTCTTGATCCGTTAGCATAAGTTTGACTTGCAAATAACCCCTGGCATTAAAAAATGAAAATGGAATAAAAAGTTTACTTTTCTCGCATATCAAGTTTGCTGCAGCTCCTTGTAGTGGGATGTGCTTTTCGAGTTGGTTTGTGACTAGCTGTTGTGCTTCTTACCTTGCCATGTCTAGTTCACTAGTCTGGGTAGTGATTCTTTTGTTTGCTTAAACTTCAAACTGCTTGCTCATACGAATATGTAGATTGTGTTTTATTCAAAGCTTGCCATGCAGTTTAGTCAGGACAGTTTGTGAGTCACACAAAGTACTTGTACTGTAATTGGACTTTTTCATATTCTAGAAGCATTGCATGGTCACTTACTCTCTCGACTCATGGGGCTATCTTGATGTCTGCATTGCCAAAGGGGGAGAGTGCTTGGAGGATTTGGAGCTTTTTGATGAGTTGATGAGTTTGCGATCTTTTGGAGGATCTTTTGGAACTTTTTACTTTTGAGTTTTTGTGTTTTGCTTTATCATTTGGCAAGTGACATTGTTGGCGTAAAAGATTACGCTAACAGGTTTCTGTAGAAGAGAAACTGACAAACGAAGTGTTTGCGAAGAGAACTGTTCTAAGCCTCCGAAAGATAATAACTTAGAATAGTTCGAATGTGTGTATTGAATAACTTGTATTCGGTCCCTATTACAAGGTGAAATGGGGGGTATTTATAGGACCAAACATTAAGGAAAAGACCTATTTACCCCTCTATTACAACCGACATAGTGGAAAACTATTCGGTTCCCTTAATAGGGCTAAAATGGTAAAAGACTAATCTAATGAGAAAGAAGATAAGTCTTCCATCTTAGCTGGCAGAAAAGATCTTGGAGGGTCTTAGTTCGAAGATGTACTACGAACCAATGCCTAACTTCGTACTTCGAACTTGGTTCCGAGTATCTTCGAAGATGATCTTCTGGGAACCTTCGAACCTGCTGTCGGCATTTATGCTGCTTCGGCAATAACCCCGAAGATGAGATATTTTCCCCCAACAGTAGCCCCTCGAATACGCTTCTCCGTTTGACCTGTAACGTTAGGAGAGCAGTATACGGAAGGAAAAAATAACCAAACATAGGGGTTATTGGTTTTTATTTTATCTCCGAAATGTACGAAGATATGAACTTCGAATCAGTCTTATGGTAATTGCTTTTCGAACTATCTTAGAACTGACTCAAGAAGTTCGAAAGTCTTTTAGACTTAGAGAAAACAACCGTTAAGTTTCTGTTTCCAACGGAAACTGTAGTAAGCGTTAATCTCGGGGAAAAGTAACGGCAGGAATGCGAAACGACACAAACTAAAAGTAAAAAAGTGAAATCTAGGCTATAAATAGAAGGCCTAGAAGTTACTTGGTTACCTTTTCATCGTGTTCTTGCAATCAAAAACTTTTTAGCCCTTTGAGTTCTTGAGCTCTAGCCTCCATTTCCTCAGAGCAATCCGGCGGTCGCGATGGTGAAGACTAAAGGATCTGCACCTCCGTCGGCCTTGGCCCGGCAGCAGGCGGCCGCAGCAGCAGCGGCAGCAGCGTTGGCGGCGGCACCTCCGATGCCAGCGACGACATCCATGGCGGCAGGGGGGAGAAATCCCCAAATCGCCGATGACCAAGGTCTGTGCCTGCCATCGACGAAATATTTGGATCAATCTTTTGAGTTGGGGCCTTCTACCTGCAAGAGGGAGTCTTTGGCAATCACAGTAGGGGGAAAAATTAGTAATGGAGTTATGATCCGGAAGTCAGGCAAAGAATCAATTCCATCGCCAAGACCCGGAGAAGTGGTGGTATTCGAAGCCTTCTTCGAAGCTGGTTTGGGCCTCCCTGCAGTGGACTTCCTGGCGGAGGTACTTGATCTGTTCCATGTAACCCTCCCCCAATTATCTCCTAACGCAGTATCTAGATTAGCTATCTTCGAATGGGCGCTGAGAGCCGAAGGTTGCGAGGGAAGGGCAGAAATCTTCGCTGCACTTCATAGAGCAACTTGCCAGCCGAAGACCTTCGTAGGCTCCGGAGGTGAAAAAGTGGTGATATCCTTCGGCTCTATCAACTTTAGACTTCGAGATGAGTATGCCCTTCAGTTTCCTGCCAAGGCCATCAATGCTAGATGGTACACTGATTGGGTTCTGAGATGGTTCTATGCCGAAGTTGGAGCAAGCAGTCCTCTAGCTGGGCCCCTTAAAGAAATTCAATTCCGGAAAGAAGCCTTAGTGCAGCCCAAGGAAGGCCAACTCGAAGCTCGTCTTAACCTGCTTCAAAAGATTAGCCGAAGGTTAAGCATGCGGGCCTTAGCCGAAGAATTTCTCGGACTTCAAATTCCTCCACTGATGGCCAACTGGCCTATCGTCTTCGAGGATGAATCAGAAGGCGGTCTCCGCAAGATCAACTTAACTTCGAGCCCTGCAGGTAACTTCGAAACCAACATGCATTATACATATTTACTTCGAAGAAAGACTAATTTGATTTATTTTTTAGCTTCTTCAGCCCCTATTACTTCAGAGCAAATTGTAAGGGCTTCAGAGAAGATTTTGGGTGCACCAACTCCGACTGAAAAAGAATGGAGAGTTAAATTGGTCGGGAGTTGGGAGAGGTTTAACAGAGTATGGGGAATGTTGGAGTTGACTCCGCCCCCTCTGATGGACTTGGTGCCTTCGGAGAAAGGACCCAAGAAGAGGACAGCTGAAGCCGGAGCTTTGAGCTCCGCGAGGACTCCGGTGAAGAAGGTGGCTCGGAAGCCAAAAAAATATCGCACCTTCGGATCCTGCGCCTTCGAGCTCAAGAACCTCAGTCTCTGGTTCTAAAGAAGATGAAGGTATATTATTAGTGAGATTGATTGATGAAGATGCAGCTCAACAAAATATTCACATTGAAGACATAATTTAGGAGCCCCCTGCTGTAGAAGTACATCACGAAGACATAATTCAAAGGCCTTCGACAACTTCGGAGCCGCACCCGGAGGTCACTCAACAGGGGCCTGGAAGGGGTAAAAGACACATAGAGCCTCTCCCTACTCAAGGATCAACTTCGTCTGAGTCAACAGATGAAAGTGAATCAACTGAGGGGGGGCCATCTTCGGAAGTTCCAAGGACCTCAGGAGAATGATCCGGACCTTCGTCAAGCAGGGATGACCAAAGGGCTTCGGCAATGCTCCCTCTTTTGACTCCTTTTTTGGAGCCAACTGGGCTTCGGACTCTGCTCAAACCTTTAGGTCGAGTGAGTCGCAAAGTCGGGGAGACAGAGCTGGTAGCAAAATTAAGCAAGGCGAAGAGTTCGGAGCTTAACGTTGCCCTGGAACGAGCGGCCTACCAGGTACGGAGCACCTTCGAGCCAATATCTTTAGCAAATTATATTGGGTTCGGAGTACATCTTCGAACCAGCAGCAAATTAAACATGAACAATTTCTTACTTTAGTTTTTTTTCTTAGCAAGCAGTCTTGACCCGCGCTGCAACTTTATCAAGCGAGAATGAAATTGCTCAGCTTCGGGAAGAAAATGAAGCTCTTAAACGCAACTTATCTTTCTCCGAAGCTAGAGTACTTCAAATGGATAATATGATTTCAACGGAGCGTAGGGCCAGACAGGGATTGGAGGCTGCTAATAAGGAGTTCGAAGCAGAAAGAATTGTGCTTCGGGCTGAAATTGAAAAGATGCGGTTGGAGCATGCTAGTGTTGGGTCCGAACTTGTAAGGCTCCAAGAAGAAGCTAGCCGACTCCTAAACCAGAAGAATATTTTAACTATGGAGAATGCTAGGATTTCTGGAGTTTGGCAGAAACGACTTCGAGCAAGGATGCACTAACTGAAGAAAAGCTCAAGTCGGAGAAGGTAGCTACGGAGGTCATCGAACAGATGCTAGGTGTTCTGGAGTACTTCGGTACTACTGGATCACTTCCTTCGGATGACAATGTGACTCTACTGCGCCGGCTAAAAAGGATCCAAGGAGCAGCGAAGCAAATGAAGACGGCAGGCATTCGTTATGGAGAACTCTCTGGACAAGTGTCTGCCCTCGGACTACTTCGTTACTACGAGGATTTGGGCCGAACAATTACTCCGAGCGCAGAGGGCTCCATTACCTTCGACAACGAGCGGCTTTTGAATCCTTCCGAAGGCGTGACTGCCGCTTGGCGAGCCTTTCAAACCTCATGGAGAGCCGAAGGCCGTTCCGCGATCAAGGCTTGGATCGATGAAGGCCAACGCCAGAAGCAAGTTCGGAGCCAAGCTTCGAGCAGTCAGCCTCCTCCGAACCCGCAGGTTTAGGAATTATTTAGGATTTTTTTGACTATGTAAAGCTCATGCTTGTAAACATTTATCAATGAAAATCTTGTTTGTTATATTTTTAGGCTTTGCCTCTTATGGAAGACATCGAAGTGTTAGAGCTTAACAACGAACTTCGCTCGTTATGGAACACCTTCGAACTTCTAAAGAGTTATAAGCGTCCTCGATTTCTTATTCCTCGAGATGACTCCGCGTAATTGCGCCCGAAGTAATCAAAGACGTATTGTCTTATATTAAAGAGGAAGAGAAAGAGGTTAACGCAAACACCTCGTCTTCTGAAGACACTATTTGGTCTGAAGACTGAAGGTGAAACTCGAAATAAAGATCTGAAGATCTTAGAAGCTGGGAAAGAAGCCCTGAACGGCTTCGAACTTGGGCCGAGCTTCAACAAGAGCAGAAGGATTTTAGAGCTTCGAAGGGGAGGAAGAGAGTTAAACGTAAGGTTCTTAGAACTTCCGATGTTGGAACTAGTCGTTCCACCCCTAGCTCTCGGGACCGAAGAGGTCTCCGATTCCTTCTTGGTATAGATACCAATTTTTCATAGTGTAATCTGTAAACACATTTATTTCAATAATGAATGCCGATTTAAAATTGTCTCCATATTTACTAGCCCCTCTTTGAGTATAAGCAACTTCGAAATGTATTCAAAGATGGTTATGCGCAAAGAAAAACTTCGGAGTACAATTTTTTGGGGGTTCGGAGCCCCTCTGTCATTTAAAGATCTTTTGAAATCTTATGAAATGTCTTCGACTTTTTGCAGTCGGAAGAAATGGTAGCTTAGTAGCTTTGTTTTATGAAAGAAATCACTTGAGATAACTTTCAGGACACTTTAGTGTCTTAAAAAATTTGTCACTTTGGACTATGTTAACAGACATTCGAAGCTCATGGCTTAAATGCTGTTTTGTTTTAGCCACCTTCGGCTTGTCTTTGCGATCTCTGACGAACCAATGGTTCAGAGTTTGCAATGGTCTCTTTGGACTCTTTTTACGGATGTCTACCAGCCAATGGCTTGGACTCCGTATAATTTGGCCACCTTCGGCTCTTTTTGCAGAAGTCTACCAGCCAATGGCTTGGACTTCGCAGATTTTGGCCACCTTCGGCTCTTTTTACGGAAGTCTACAAGCTGCAGCTTGGACTCCGTAGGTTTTGGCCACCTTCGTCTCTTTTTACGGAAGTCTACCAGCCAATGGCTTGGACTCCGTAGGGTGTGGTTTTGGGCTCTTTTACGGATGCCTACAAGCCGGTGGCCTGGGCTACGGATTATGTCAGTCCCCACGTCGGATGCTTCGAACTTTATGGGTTCGAAGTCCGAAAATACAACCCAGCTTAATGACACTTCCCTCTCGATCGACCCCGCGGTTCCAGTGCGTCCACTCGGAAGCTGGAAGTCTATGAGGGGAAGGCAACTATCAGGGTCATATGCTTTATTAATTTAGGAGATGATTACAAGCGAATTACAAGGAGCCCTTATGCGAAGTATCGCTTTAGGTGCTCCGCATGCCAAGTATGTGCTAATTATTCACCTTCTAAATTAGCTAATTTGAATGAACCAGGGCGCCCTGAGCGGACAATTAGGTATGGACCTTCCCATTTATTGCCTAACTTCCCTGGTGCTATAATGCTTCATAGAACAAGATGACCAGGTCTTAGTTCATTGAGCTTAACCTTCGGGTCATACCAAGCCTTCGTCTGCTGATGATACTTTGATAAATTAGCTACAGCTCGAAGTCTTGTTTCTTCTGATAAGTCTAACGAAGCTTGTCTTTCTTCTTCAATATCCGGTTCGGTGCTGCGAAATGATCCCCCTTTGAGCTCTGTTGGAGTCATAGCTTCATCTCCGAATAGTAGTCTGAACGGAGTAAAACCTGTGGACCTTGTTTGCGTAGTCCGAATGGACCACAAAATCTTCGGAAGCTCTTCGGTCCACAGTCCCTTTGCTAATCCTACTATTCTTCGATTTAGCCCTGATAAAATATTTCCATTGGCTCGTTCTACGGCTCCATTCGACTGAGGATGCCTCACTGCAGCAAAACATAATTGAATGCCTAGGTCTTCGCAAAACTTCCTGAAGGGTTCTGCGTCGAACTGTGTTCCATTATCAACTGTGAGGTATCTAGGCACTCCGAACCGACAAATAATGTTCTTCCAGAAGAATTTCTGCACATTGTTCGAAGTGATAGCTGTTAAGGGTTCTGCTTCCACCCACTTAGAAAAATATTCAATAGCTACCACTGCGAACTTCAGATTTCCCTTTGCTACTGGAAAGGGTCCAATTAAATCCATACCCCATCTGGCCATAGGCCATACCGGAGCAATGACTTGAAGAGCTGTTGGTGGGCGATGACTCCGTCGACCCATCCACTGGCATCCTTGACATGTGCGGACCAAGCTCTCCGCATCAGCTGTTATTGTGGGCCAATAAAGCCCCTAGCGAAGTGTTTTTCCTGCCAGAGCTCTAGGGGCTAAATGGCTTCCACAAAGGCCTTCGTGAATTTCTCGAAGAATTTCTTGGCCTTCGGCTTGAGATATACATCGGAGTAGAGGGGAACATACTCCGGCCTTGTATAATATACCGTTGATTAACTGATAGTTTCTGGCTCTGAGCTTTAATCTTGACAACTGGGGCTCTTCGGGCAAATTTGTTCCTCCTTGCAAGAGTTCTATGATCAAATCTTTCCAATCTGCACTAGGAATGCAAAGAATCTCCGCAGAGGCAATTTGTGACACCGAAGGTATATTGAGCTCCTCATAGAAAGCTTCTTCAGGCACATCCACAGCTCTGGCTGCAGCCTTCGCTAAAATATCCGCTTGCACGTTTTCTGCTCTTGGTATACTCCGAATGGAAATACCCTTGAAGTGTGCTTCGATTTTGCGGATTTCTTCTAAGTACTTTGCAAGCTGTGGATGCCGAACTTGAAAACTTTTGTCTACGTGCCCTGCTACTATCTGAGAATCTGTTTTTATAATTATTCTTGTAGCCCCTAGAGCACGTGCTTTTCGAAGTCCCAATAAAATCCCTTCGTACTCCGCTATATTATTGGTAGACTTAAAGTTGAGTCTTGCGGAGTACATTGCTCTTTGCCCTGACGGTGAAATCAATACTGCCCCAATGCCTGCTCCGGATGCTTGGAAAGCCCCATCGGAGTAAACAGTCCAAACTCCGTCACTTGATTTCTCCGAAGTCAAATTCGCAGGTGGAGTCCACTCTGCTACGAAGTCTACTAGGACTTGGGATTTGATAGCTGTTCTTGCCAAGAAAGATATGCCGAAGGGTGCTAGCTCGACTGCCCACTTTCCAATCCTTCCAGTGGAATCTTTGCTTCGGAGCATATCTCCTAAGGGATACGAAGTTGGTACAATTACATTATGAGCCAAAAAATAATGTCTTAGCTTCCTCGAAGCCATTATCAGAGCATAAACGAACTTCTCAAGTTCGGAGTATCTTGTCTTCGCTCCTGATAATGCTTCGGATACAAAATAAACAGGATTTTGGACCAACTTCCCATTGTAATCCACTTCTCTGACAAGGACTGCGCTAACAGTTGAACCTGTAGCTGCAAGGTACAGGAGTAGGGTTTCGTCCGCAGTAGGCACCGTGAGTGTAGCAAGATTACTGAGATAATCTTTAATATCTTCGAAGCTTCTCTGACACTCCGGTGTCCATGCAAAATCTTCGGACCCTTTCAAAGCTTTGAATATTGGCAAGCTCCTTTCCGCAGACCTTGATAAAAACCTGCTAAGTGCGGCCAGACGCCCAGTCAGCTTTTGCACTTGCTTTAAATTCTCCGGAGGAGCCATCTTCTGCAGCGCAGTTATTTGAGTAGGGCTAGCTTCAATTCCCCTACTTGAAACTAAATACCCTAACAATTTTCCAGCCTTTGCTCCGAATATACATTTTTCGGGGTTAAGACGGATCCCACATGCCCGAAGGCTATTGAATGTTTCTGCTAAGTCTAGGCTATGTTGGTGCTTTAAAGCACTCTTTATTACAATATCATCCATATAGGCCTCCACATTACGACCTAGTTGATGACCTAGAGCCTTAGCAACTAATCTTGAAAAAGTAGCCCCGGCGTTTCTTAGGCCGAAGGGCATTCTTACATAGCAGAAGACTCCCGAAGGAGTTACGAAGCTTGTCTTGATTTCATCTTCGCGCTTCAACCATATTTGATGATAACCAGAATACGCGTCGAGGAAGCTTAGTAACTCCGAACCTGCGGTGGAGTCAACCAGTTGATCAATTCGGGGCATGGGGTAGGGGTCACGTGGGCATGCTTTATTCAAAGATGTGAAATCAATGCACATGCGCCACTTCCCGGAAGACTTCTTTCTGACGAAGACTGGGTTGGCTAACCATTCTGTGTGAGCCACTTCTCTGATAATCCCAGCCTTCAATAATTTTTCAACTTCGTCCTTAGCTAGAGCAGCTCTCTCTGCGGACATCTTCCGGAGTCCTTGTCGAACAGGCCGGGCCTTCGGGTTTACAAGTAAACTGTGCTCAATAATATCCCGATCGACTCCGGTGATATCTTCGTCAGACCAAGCGAAGACATCCAAATTTTCTTCCACTACCTTCTCCAAGGAGGTTGCAACTTCAGGAGGTAAATCTTTACCAAATTGAAAAGTATACTCTTTACCATCTTTAACAATGACCTTCGTTGCAATCTCTCCTTCGGGACTTGGTCTCGGAAAAGACTTCTTCGAAGCTTCGGAGGAGGCTGAAAAAATTTCTTCATTATTTTGCACACTGTTTACTTGCCTCGGATCAAGAGGGGGACCATGACCATATTCCGCTCTCCGAGAAATGGCTTGATCTCCGAAGATCGTAAGGACTCCTGCTTGTGTGGGCATCTTTATGCACAAGTAATTGTGATGCGCCACAGCTCCGAACTGGTTCAGCATGCCACGTCCGAAAATGACGTTATAAGCATACGGGGCATCTACCACATCAAAGATAACTTCTTCAGTCCGGGCTAATAAACCTTCTCCGAAGGTAACTTCGAGGCCTATCTGACCAAGTGCATCAAGCGGAGGTCCTGCGAAGCCTTGCAGAGGACGAGCAGCTGGAAGGAGATGCTTCCTGGAAATGCATAACTGATCGAAGGCTTGTACAAAAATGATATCTGCCGAACTACCTCCATCAATTAGCACCCTTCGGACTTCAGTCCCTACAATATCAGCAGTGATAACCAATGGATCTGCGTGCGGGAACTTAATACCAGCTGCATCCTCCGCAGAGAAAGATATCGGAACATGAGACCACTCCAGCATTGCAGCTGCAGATGACGAAGTTCCAATATGACCTACTTCCCGAACGTACTCTCTTCGCTGTCTCTTGGACATGCTTCCGAGGGTACCTCCTCCGGAGATAGGGAGAACTAATCTTTTTCCTCTATCTTGCCCTTCCTCTTGCTTCGGAGGTGGCATAACATTGGCCACCGGAGGGTGCCTTGCAGCATCAAAATTTTCTATCCGCGCCACAGCCTGGATCGGCTCTGGGCGCGTTGCTGCTAGACTTCGGTCGGTACTGCCTCGACCCGAAGTTCTCTCCAAGTACTCTCCCCTTAGGGTAAGGATAGCCTTGCAAGTGTCAATTGCATGGCTTCGATTTTCTCCATGAATGCAGCAGAAAAGGGTCTGGCCCTTGCCAGCCGTTTTCCCTGGCGGCTTCCAGCCGCTGGTCTTGTTCCCCGTAGACTGTGGAGCTCTTGGTGCAAACTTCTGTGGGGGTGCAATATTCAAGACTTCAGAGCGAGGGTGCTTTTGCCCTCTTCTCCGATCATGTTGCACTTCGAAGACTGGTTCCTGCGGCTGCGCCGAAGTCTTCACTTCTACTTTGACTTCTTGCAATTTAGACGAAGTAGCAGCAGTCCTCCGAAGCCAACCCTCTTCTGACCTCGCATACTCCTCAAAGTATGACATTAACTGAGAGACTGAGGAGATGCTCTTCCGATGCAGTTTATCCAGAAGGCCTTGATGACTGACGCCTTCCCGAGCTGCATCAACCACTGAGGATGTGGACAGCCCCCGAATTTGCGACTTCGTATGAGCGAAGCGCTTAAAGTACTGCCTCAATGTTTCTCCGGGGAGCTGTTTCACCTGGAAAAGGCTTCCTGTTGACATAGGGGGCACGAAGGTGCCCTGAAAGTTACTTATAAACTTCCTCTTCAACTGCGACCATGAATTGATTGATCTTGGCTTCAAAGACCAGAACCATCTCAATGCCACTCCTTGAAGAGCTAACGGGAAGCACTTCGCCATAGTGTCTCTAACTCCGCCGCTAGCCTCAATCGCTAGGGCATAAGAACGCACGAACTCTCCGGGATCTTCATCTCCGGCATACTTACAGAGCTTCGAAGTTTTAAACTTTGGATCAAAGCGAACCTTCTGCAGCTCAGGATGCAACGGAGATTCATTGTCGTAAGAGGCGTTCTCCGGGGCTTCGGGATAATCAAGATCATCGTCTTCGGGCACTTCTGGGATAGTTGGGGTGGCTTGAGAGCGAAGCCTGCTCGCAGCTTCCTGTCGCCACCTTGCCACTTCAGCTTGAAGGTTGGCCATTTGAGTGGCCATATCTCCAAGATTATTTTCATTTCCTCCGGAAGGATCTTCCGGGTCTTGAGAACTGATAGGATCCGTTCGAATTGGGATGGAGGGTGGAGAAGGGACTCCGGGCGGTCGGAGTATGGAAGGGGTTGGCGGAGAAGCTTCGTATGTTCGAGGAATGGATGCCCCTTTCGGAGTTTGTGGAGGGAATGTCGAAGGACCTCTGACTTCAACTGTGTCGAAGGGTATTTCTCCGGAGATCCGAGAGGACCTCCGAGTGGGATTGCGGGGTGCGCTCCGCTTAGGAGGCATGATGTAAAAGGTTGGTAGAGAACGAAGTTTTTCGGACTAGGTTCCCCACGGACGGCGCCAACTGTTGGCGTAAAAGATTACGCTAACAGGTTTCTGTAGAAGAGAAACTGACAAACGAAGTGTTTGCGAAGAGAACTGTTCTAAGCCTCCGAAAGGATAATAACTTAGAATAGTTCGAATGTGTGTATTGAATAACTTGTATTCGGTCCCTATTACAAGGTGAAATGGGGGGTATTTATAGGCCCAAACATTAAGGAAAAGACCTATTTACCCCTCTATTACAACCGACATAGTGGAAACTATTCCGTTCCCTTAATAGGGCTAAAATGGTAAAAGACTAATCTAATGAGAAAGAAGATAAGTCTTCCATCTTAGCTGGCAGAAAAGATCTTGGAGGGCCTTAGTTCGAAGATGTACTCCGAACCAATGCCTAACTTCGTACTTCGAACTTGGTTCCGAGTATCTTCGAAGATGATCTTCTGGGAACCTTCGAACCTGCTGTCTGCCTTTATGCTGCTTCGGCAATAACCCCGAAGATGAGATATTTTCCTCCAACAGACATGTTTTCTCATTTTTGCTCTCTTTAGAGCTTCCATGGTCACTTGTGTGCTGAACTCCTCTTTTACTCTGTTTTGATCTTGTGTTGTCAATGCAATCATCAAGGGGGAGATTGAGGAACATAGTGAGGTGTGTCACAAGTGTTCAAATGGAATGATGAGTGATTGACATGCTGAGTTCATGAGTTGAGTCTGGATGTACTGGAGTTGGTGTGTGTGTTTGTGTTTGTCTCATGTGTGCAGGCTGGAGTTACTCGTCAACTATCGATGGCACGGGATCAGGGTTAGACGGGGACTCTAATGCCAGATGGTCGAGGGTGTCAGTCAAAGTCGAGAGTGGACTTGGATGTACACATGGAGGTCGAACTAGATGTCGAAGTTGGAGATTCACCGAGACGAAGCGCCGTTCGAGTCAGTGAAAGGGAAGCCAGTACAAGTGACAAGGCGGCTCGAGGGATCGAGAGCAGAAGAGACTTGCTGGCGGTCGAGTTCGCGGACTAACGATGGGCGTCGACGATCGGGAGAGGATTTGTCAGTTTTTGCTGAAAACCGTTGAAACTTTAAACATTTTTTACTATTTCAATAAAACAGTGTCAAAGTTTTAGTTTAAATTTTTAGTGTCTTATTGTGTACTTTTTAGATTATTTTTAGAATGTATATATTCTGAAAATATTCTAAAGATGGGTCTATTGTAATAGGGTATTTTCAGTTTTAATTTTTCAGAAATGTAAATGCACCCTAAGTGTAAATGTGGCTTTCTAGAAACTTGGGCAGGTGGGATATTTTATCCCCCTGCTGTAAAACCAAACGGAGACATTCAGATCAATCGAAAGAAAATTTTCCACAGAAAAACAAAAACTATTCAGCGTGTTCCGGGAAAGTTGTTCACCATCTAGGAGACTGCTGTTCCAAGCGCCTGACCAGGTTAGTTTTCAACCTAAATTTCTGTGAATCCTTGATGATCTGAATTGTTTTCATAGTGAAATGATGTCTAGAACAGATTGGTACATCTACTGAATATGAGTGATTATTGAATTTATCTAATTTGCTCATGAATACTAGGTTTTAAGTCTAGAATCAGAGAGTACACGTTTTTCAGATTATACTTTCAAGCATGTTTTGATTTCTTGTCTCTGATGTGTAAGTTTGATTTAATTCAGAACATTTTCACATGATGAGTGTCGGATTAAAACAATGATTGAATAGAGTTGTACTTGAATGTGGTGCTTTCCTATCTCCTTCTCAATTTCTGTTGGGATGTTAACTCCGTTTATTCAGAAGTAGCTGTGTGTTATGTGATTGTTTTTAAAACAGCCATGGAGGATTATCTCCTGAATTGAGCTTGAGATCCTTTGGAGAATGGAGGATTATCTCCTGAAAACAGCCATGTGCACTGTTTTTAAAAGTCTAGGTGTCTAGTTTGTGTCAAGATTTTTTGTTTCTAAGCTTTGCTGTCTAAATTCATCTGATTCAGACTCTTTGTGATATTTGATACTGGCATGAATTCTGAATTTAATCAGATCTGTAATTGTGTGGTGAAATTAGTGCATGTTCTACAGAATTTCAATTTTACAAGTTCTGAGTTGCTGGTTATCACACTTTGTTTCACTCCTGTTTGACAATTATTTTTGGCTAGCTGATTTCTCTCATTTCATCACTATAATATACAAGTTTTCAGAGTATATGGTTTTAATTCTCAGGCTTTGTCAGCAAGTATTCTCAGAGTAGTTTCTGCATAAGTCTGAAATCAGTTTTGTACCTCTGAAATCATTTTGTATGTGCAATGTATTCACTGCAGTTTTTGATCTGTTTTCTCATTCAGTGGGTTTTCAGTTTTCAGTTTACTCAATTGATCTAGTGTAATCTGATCTACTTTGAATTGTAGAGTCGATCATTCTTTGATACAAGAGGCTCAGTCTTAATTATAGTGATTCATCTTTTAAATCTTCACTCTGAGTTTTATTGATAGATTATCAAATTTTGTATCTGTTTTCAGCAGTAAGTTCTACATTTTCTGTACTAGTTTACTCCTGAAGTATCCTTGTTGTTTGCTCTAATCTGATGCATCAATTGTAGAGAATATAATTGTTACTCAGCTCTTTTGTTATTCAAATTCAGAAAATCATATCTAGAGCTGAGTTAGTGTCAATGAACAGGGTTTTGTGAAATATGTTTGTCCTGCTACAGTGCTCTGATGTCTGAATTGTCCATATTCAAATATACTTTGTTTCAGCTTCTATTCAATCAGGGTTGAACTGATCTGCTACAGTGTTGAAAGCCTGAAGGTTTAATTTTAAAAATAGTTCTTTCAGCCTTCTCTTGTCAGGTCGTTAATTCTGTTTTTAGAAATTGTATTTTGAGCAAATCCTTCAAGCAAAAGTTCTGAATCTGTTTTGTGCTGAATTGAAATGAATCTGAAGTCGAAACTTGCAAAATGAACCACAAATTAACAAATGTGCTTTGTTGAAGTTACCTTTACTATTCACCGTCCGAAAAATTTCAGAAGTGCATGAATTTCAATTGTGATTGAATTGAAACAAGTTAGTGATTAAAAACATTGAATAAAAGCTGGTTTGTGTTTTTCCATCTTGAGGAGCTCAATTTTTGGTTTGATTGAATTGAAACTTGATATTGAGTTCTTAAGTGGTGCGTTGGGTGATTCGATTAGGCCATCATATTCGAAAGAAAGTGTCGAGGTGCCTATTCAGCCCCCTCTAGTCGCCATTCCGATCCCACAAAGACTAATAGTTTGAACATTTATTCAGCATTACTATTTGTTATTGAATTGTGTCCCACTCACATAGTTGGCCTTCCTATAGCTCCACATACACCTTCTGGACAACAGGTTTTTGATCCTTGCAATCGCAGAGCACGCCTCCCAGGTATCCTTTGTCTTGCTGGTAAGAACCTTGTAAGCGCTTGGTAAGGTGTTTCCTTTTGTAGTGTTTATTGAGAGAGGCACCACCGGTCCTACATAGTATTTTATTAGGGATAACCTTCACTGTTTGTTCCTGTTTTTTGTGTCTACAATGGCAGGTGATGATGGAGGTGCCACCCCGAAGGACTTCAACGAGTGTGTGAGCCAGGGTCAATTACATGAGGCCCTTGAGCAGGGGCAGAAGGCAATGACAGAAGCTCTCACCCAGACAATCACCACTGCCATCAAGGACCTCAGACTCCAAGAGTCCCTTGAGCGCTTGGATAAATGGATATCCACTCTAACTGACAGTGTGGTTACATTGGAAACTCATCCCCCCACCCGACATAGATGAGGACGTGGACGCAACCACCAGAGATGCGCGACTTCAACATCGTCGACACACCAACACCGTAGGTATGGGTGGTAATCATAACCGTGCTCATGATGACCCTTATGCTAAAATTAAATTCACTATACCTTCATTTTTCGGACATTATGATGCTGAGGGATATTTTGATTGGGAGATGACTATCGAGTAGAAATTTAGTGCCCATCTTGTACCTGACCAACATATAGTTAGACAAGCCACTAGCGAATTTAAGGATTTTGCTATCATTTGGTGGACTAGTTTAACTTCCGTGGGGCTTGCACCTACTACATGGGACGAACTTAAGGTTGCTATGCGTGATAGATTTGTTCCCCCTTCTTATAATAGAGATGTGCGTAATTGCTTGATGCGCTTAGAATAGGGCGATAATTCTGTGCAGACTTATTATGGTGAGCTTCAAAAGGGTTTGATGTGTTGTGGCATAGTAGAGGGCCTCAAGGATTCTATTTGTCGTTTTTACTCAGGTTTGCGGCGTGAAATTCAGGACATAGTGGATTATAAGGAGTTTAACATTGTCAACCAATTGTTTTAGTTGGCTATGTTCGCAGAAAAAGAGTTGCAGAGACGTGCTTTGCAGGACAAGAGCAAGGTCGGCACCACATATGCACAGCGTTTGATGACATCTTCTGGCCTGACCAAGCTCTCATCCTTTCGGGCGCCCCCTCCATCGAGCAAATGACCAAAAGATGCCGAAGTGGCTGCACCACCTAAACCTTTGGATTCAAGTAAAAAAACTTCCAGGTCCCAACGGCAAGTGCCTCCTTTGTGGCTTCTACAGGACGCATGTCTGGCATTCAGTGTCATCACTGCCTCGGATTTGGCCACATGAAGAAGGATTGCCCAAGTCAGCGGACATACATTGCTACAGACGATGGGTACATCAGCACCTCCGACATTAAGGATGATGCAACAGAAGATGCGACAGTAGATGATGGCGATGTCCTTGGTAGAGTGGAAACGGTGGCTTTTCGGAGCATCATCGTGCATCGCGTGCTCAGCACACAGTTGCAACAACCAGAGAAGCTTCAACGCCACAACTTTCTCCAAACCTTCTTCGTCATCCACAATCAACGAGCTTGTGTTATCATTGATGGAGGTAGCTGCAATAATTTGGTGAGTTCAGATTTCGTAAAGAAGCTTGACTTTCCCACCCGTCACCACCCCCATCCATACCATATTATGTGGTTTAATGATGCTGGAAAAGCTAAGGTAACAGATACTTGCAGAGTTTCTTTTTCCATTGGTTCCTATGCTAGACATGTTGTTTGTGATGTGGTACCTATGGAAGCTTGTTCACTTTTATTGGGTCGTCCTTGGGAATTTGATAATAATGATACACACCATGGTAGAAGTAATACATGCACTTTTATGCATAAAGGAAAGAAAATTACTTTGCTACCTTTGACCCTTGCTGAAATTGTACAAGCTGATAAAGACCGTGTTGCTAGTTTGAATGATACTAATTCTGAAAATAAACAAGTTGCTAAGTCTCTTTACCCACCGACAAAGATAATCAAATTAAATTAAAGGGTGTTGTCATGCTTGCTAGAAAATGTGACCTTGCTGAAATTTGTGATGATGATGTTTGCTATGCTTTGGCTTGCACACAGACCTTGTTCTCAATTGATAACATTGCTAGTTCGATACCTCCTGCTGCCACTAACCTTTTGCAGGAATATGAGGACATTTTTCAATCCGAGATACCACCGGGGCTACCACCTATCAGAGGAATAGAGCATCAAATTGATTTGATTCCGGGTGCAACATTGCCAAACCATGCTGCTTATAGAACCAACCCCTAGGAGACTAAGGAAATTCAGCGACAAGTCCAAGACCTTTGGACCGCAGGTATGTACGTGAAATCCTTAGCCCTTGTGTCATTCTTGTACTTTTGGTTCCTAAGAAATATGGTACTTGGCGTATGTTTGTTGATTGTAGGGCTATCAATAATATTACTATTCGATATCGTCATCCTATTCCTAGACTTGACGACATGCTTGATGAATTATGTGGCTCTATAATTTTCACAAAAATTCACATGCGTAGTGGTTACCACTAGATTCGAATGAAACTTGGCGATGAGTGCAAAACAGCTTTTAAAACTAAATTCGGGTTGTATGAGTGGTTAGTAATGCCTTTCGGTTTAACTAATGCACCTAGTACTTTCATGCACTTAATGAATGAGGTTTTGAGGGCTTTTATTGGTCGATTTGTGGTGGTTTACTTTGATGATATCTTGATTTATAGGAAGTCTTTGGATGAACAAATGGATCACTTACGTGCTGTTTTTAATGTTTTACGCGATGCACGTTTATTTGCTAACTTTATAAGTGCATATTTTGCACGAATCGAGTACCTTTTATTGGATATGCTGTCACTCCCCAGGAAATTGAGGTGGATGAGACAAAAATTGAAGCCATAAATAGCTAGCCGACCCCCAAATCCATCACACAGGTGAGGAGTTTTCTTGGTATTGCAGGTTTCTATCGCCGCTTTGTTCCAGATTTCAGCACCATCGCTGCGCCGCTGCATGAGTTGACAAAGAAGGGTGTGGTGTTTCGTTGGGGACAAGCACAAGAGGAGGCATTTACCACTTTGAAGGACAAGCTAACACATGTGCCACTACTACAACTTCCAAATTTTGGTAGGGCTTTTCAGCTTGAATGTGATGCTAGTGGAATTGGCATAAATGGTGTGTTGATGCAAGAAGGTAAGCCTGTTGCATTCTTTAGCGAAAAATTACATGGTCCTGTTCTAAATTACTCTATGTATGATAAGGAATTGTATGCTCTTATACATTCTTTAGAGATGTGGCGTCATTATTTGTGGCCTAAGGAATTAATTATACATTCTGACCATGAATTGCTTAAGTATCTTCGCTCTCAAACAAATCTAAAACGTAGACATGCTAAATGGGTTGAATTTATTGAGTCCTTTCCTTACGTCATCAAACATAAGAAAGGGAAGGATAATGTCATTGCTGATGCTTTGTCTAGGTGCTATACTTTGTTGTCCCAACTTGATTGTTGGATTTTTGGACTTGAATCAATAAAAGAACAATATGCAAATGATCATGATTTTAAAGATGTGCTGCTGAATTGTATAGAGGGACATACATGGAACAAATTCACGATCAATGACGGATTTGTGTTTAGGGCTAACCGCTTGTGCATTCCAGTTGGTTCTGTTCGCCTTTTGTTGATGCAGGAAGCACATGGGGGAGGCTTGATGGGGCACTTTGGTGCTAAAAAGACATAAGATGTTTTGGCCTCATATTTCTTTTGGCCAAGAATGAGGAGAGACATTGAGTGGTTCGTCGGTCACTGCAATACATGTCAAAAAGCTAAGTCTCGATTGAATCCACAAGGTTTATACATACCTCTACATGTTCCTTCTATTCCATGAGCGGATATTTCTATGGATTTTGTGTTGGGATTGCCTCGGACAAAGAGGGGGAGGGATAGCATTTTTGTTGTTGTGGATCGATTTTCTAAGATGGCACATTTTATACCATGTCATAAAAGTGATGATGTTGTCCATATTGCTGACCTTTTCTTCAATGAGATTGTACGTTTGCATGGTATGCCTTCTACTATTGTTTCAGATCGTGATGCAAAATTTTTGAGTCACTTTTGGCATACTTTGTGGAACAAGTTGGGTACCAAATTATTATTTTCTACCACTTGTCACCCACAAACTGATGGCCAAACGGATGTGGTCAACCGCACTTTAGGCTCCATGTTGAGGGCTGTTCTGAAGAAAAATTTGAAGATGTGGGATGAATGTTTGCCTCATGTGGAGTTTGCAAACAACCAAGCAACACAGTCGACCACCAAGATAAGTCCTTTCCAGGTAGTGTATGGTTTTAACCCTCATGCTCCTATCAATATTTTGCCTTTACCTACCAGTGAGAGAATACATAATGATGCTAAAGAGCGTGCTGAATTTATTTTGAAACTACATGAAACAACTAAGGAAAACATTGAAAAGATGACTGAAAAATATAGGGTTGCTGGTAGTAAAGGTAGAAATGAAGTTAAGCTTGAACCGGGCGATTTAGTTTGGTTGCACTTGAGGAAGGATAGATTTCAAAATTTAAGAAAGTCTAAGTTGATGCCTAGAGCTAATGGTCCTTTCAAAATACTTGAGAAGATTAATGATAATGTATATAAGCTTTAGTTGCCTCCTGAATTCGGGGTCAGTCCTACCTTTAACATTTCAGATTTGAAACCTTACTTGGGGGAAGAGGATACGTTAGAGTCGAGAACGACTCCAATTCAAGAGGGGGAGGATGATGAGGACATCACTTCTCCGCTGGACATTCAAGGTCTGATCACTAGAGCTCGTGCACGACACTTGAACTCAGAGGTGAGCTCATTCCTAAGCATTTCAAATTATGAATTTGAGAATAGATTGCTGCCTAATAATTATATTGTGATTAGGAACCAAGGAGAGGACCAGGAGATTCATGAAGAAGGACTTGGAGGCGTGGAGGTACATCAAGGGAGTGCAAGCCAAGTTGGACATTCGATCCAAGTTGACTTCGAGTCCAATTCGGACTACATGACCACCTGATAGTAAAATGGATGCCCATGATGCATACGACCTACGATTTGGACATTCCACATAAGGTTGGAAAGATGAGAAGATAACCTTTCCAATGGGACCAACCTCACATCCAAACGTCACCAGTTTGGGCCTTTGGCCCATATACCGAGTTAAAGTCCCTTAAGGACGCATTTTAGGGTTATACCACGTTCATTATCCTATATAAACAAAAGTCTCCACGGTCTCTCATGGGTTTTTCTTAGATTATTATGTCAAGAACAATTTCGCCTACATATCGGTTTGTAGAACCCCAACTTGTGAGTTTAATCATACATATACAATTCGGTTGCATTCTTCTTGGTTCTTGCTTGTGTTATTCGATTCGCATGCAACGATTAGCCTTCTTAGAAAATAAACTATATTTTAATCCCAACACCCAAATGAACTTAACCGGACAAATAATATTTGCAAAGCAGCTTTCAGAAATTAAAGTTGTCTAGCTTAATAATGACTGGTGTCCTAATTAAAATGATATTCAAAATAAACTAAATAAAATTACCACAGAAAATAAAAACACCTAAATAAAACACGAAATATTTATATTTCAGTCCAGAAATAAAATACTAATCAAATGAATAAAACATGGATAATTAAAAATTAATTCAGAATTAAACCGAAAATATTTCAACTAAAAAACTAGAATAAAAATATAACTGCGACTAATAAATTTTTCTTTTCTTTTTATATGAGCAGATTAAATAGATAAAAAGTAATATGAGATAACTGATAAAAATTTAATAGATTAAAAAGTTAACTTCGAGATTAATTTATATGCTAATTAAAACTAGATAATTATTGATTTAACTAAACTGCTAAAAATAGGGGATTAAAAAAACTAACTACGAAATTACTAATTAGGTTTAATCTAACTAAGAGATAGGAGATAAGAAACTAACCTGCATGCTCCACCGGACTGCGTCGCTGTGCTTGCCGTGAAAATTCCGTCGTGGTACGCCGAGCAGAAAAGCAGTGCGGCCGAAGCTTTCCCGCCGTGTTCCGTGTGCTGCAGCATCCCGTCAATAGCTACTCGCTGTGGGCCCGCGTGCGGCAGCACAGCTGTCCCCTCAAAAGTTGTGCACAAATTTCCTGCCAATGCACTAGACTCCTACGCGTGGCACTGTAGCAGCAATTTTACCCCACGCAAAAACAATATGTCGCTGGTGCAGTGCATGTTTCCTTGATTGTAGCGTTGTGCTTTGATTGTTGTGCTTCTTCACGCGTGAGGACACATAGGGAGAACAGTGCTATTGTGGTGGCTCTTCCTTGGACGCCGTGCTCTAATGACAAACAGCTTCACTCACGGAGGTCGTGCATGCGGGAGAAGAACAATGACGCGACCCCGATAAATTATCAGATGAAAACTAGCAGCGGAAAAATATGTGGACTGTAGATTGATCTATTAAAAAACAGTCATCTATCCCCAGGGGGGATATGGGCCTATTTATAGGCGACTCCTAATACATGAAAAGACTAATTTACCCCTAGTGTAAATTAACACTAACTCTAAAATAAATTCCGAAAATTACGAAAATATTCTTAGAAAAATAACATGACTCAAATAAAAATATTCTAAACTTAAAAACTAAATATTAATATCCAAAAACGAATTAATCATAGGTTGTCAGTTTTGCACCGAAACTAAGAAAGCGTCCACCGTCTTCGCACTGGGTACCCGGATTGGGCTGACCTGACCCCGCAGCTTCCTCAGCCCGGCAATCGCTCGCTGCCCGTGTACCTGAGTCAAACCCAGTCAACAGACCAGTGGATCATCTGCCGCTCCTAGCCATGTACCCGGATTGGGCCAGACCGACTCCGCGGCTCCTCTGCCCGACTGTCGCTCGTTGCCTGTGTACTTGAGTCACACGCGCCTCAGACTCGGCAGGTCTTCATATCTCCCTTTCTTTGACTTCCGTTAACAATCACTCATCACATCTGTAATCTCAAAACCATATTCTTCGACATGGTTTCTCAATCTCCCCCTTGATGAGTGCATTGTCAACACCCTCTTCAGCTCATCTTCAGAACCTGCAAAATATTTGGAAACAGGAAAATAAAGACAAAAGAAAATAGAAGAAAGAAAATAAAAGTTTAACCCTAATGACCGAAAGCCAAACAAAAACAAGAAAACGGTCATTATGGTTAACCAAACATAAAGACTCAAAAACAAGTGCAATCTCAGAATTACCAACAAGGAACTCTCCCTGAAATAACCAACAAGGAACTCCCCCTGAAATAAATCCCAGAGAAAGCTAAAAAATATTCCCTAAACTCCAAAATTTCTCCCCCTTGTTGACAATTGGACTCATCAAGTGAGACTAAATGCATTCTAAAGAGACAGACACAAACTCCCCCTGAAATGCAGCTCCCCCTCAAAATATGCCATGAATGCAGATGGGGTGCTTGCTTCTTAGATATGATTGACTGCAATTACAACATCTAACAGGTATAGCAAAAGATATACTGTCTAAGATACATGACATGATCAGTGCAATAGATGATATCTAAAGGGAGTCATTACCACGCATTTTTCGATTTTTGCAAACAAAAGCATCACCACATTTTCTAGTTGACAAGCAAGGTAAAACATGATATGCAAAAGCTAACTGATATCTACCAAGATAAGCATTGTCCAAAACAAAGTGCTTCAATAAACTTGTCATCTTTTTAAATTTTTCAGACTTTTTCTTTGTATTTTTCATTTCTGCCAGGGGTTATTTGCATGTCAAACCTTATGCTAACTGACCAAGTTAAGCCTAGGTCATAATTGGACCATCAGAAGCTTAAGACATTGGTCTTGGCATACATTACACCGTCCTAGTTCATACCAAAGTGCTATGGTAAGCAGTCCAGAACAATGCAATGCGACAAAGCAAACCCACCTAGATCTTTTCTAATAATCATAAAAATGCATAAATTTTTCATTTTTCTGAATTTTTTTTATCATTTTCATAATACATTTTTCATATTTAAAGCATATAGATATCCAAGTTGCATATCTGCATCTAAGTAAGGATCTAGCTACAAGGCATATAAAAGATAGCGAAAGCATTCAGCCTACACATGTTAGTTACTAGAAGCAATGGTGATCATTTTTCAATTTTAAAACACAAAAGCCATGCATATGACAAATATCAGATATATCATGTGAACTGAAACAGAACATGATCATCATATCGACAGGTAATCAAAAACATATACTAGCTAGAGAAAGTAAAGAAGATTAATCATATAACAAAAGCAAGCTCAAAATGTGATTGTTGATTATGCATGATATGAACGCACACAAAAAGACTCAATAAAAAATAAAGAAGAAAGTACAAAACTGACTCAAAGTATCCTAAAAAGAATACACAACTCCCAAATCAATATCGATAATCATGAGTGGGAGCAAACGGTCCAATGCCAGGTTTAGCAAAAGTTCTAAACCAGTGTCGAGCCATCTGCTCATATGCAGGTAAGCAAAAAGAATCATGTGTGTCTGGACCGAAATGTGGATCAAAGCGTGATCATCTGTTCTTCCTAAAATCACGGTCACGAGGTCTAGAACCGTATCCATAATGATCTGGAACTCTGTCGGAACAGAAACCACCCTCCGGAGCACGATCATAAAAACTGTCTCCTTTACCACCACCTACATGACGTGGCCTGGCCTCTAGCCTCTCTCTACGTCGAGGAACTCTCTATCTACCACCTTGTTAGTAGAACTGCTCCTGCCCACCTCGAGCTCTCTCTGCTCGCTCAACCCGCTTCCTCCTGAAGAAAAACTCCTCAAGATGTCTGTCTCTCTGAAAAAACTCATAGTGATAGGTAGGCTTCTTGGGATGTTGTTGTGGCTTAGGATTCTTAGGCTTGGTGGTGTTGGGTGTAGCATCTCTGGTGTGGGAGGGTCCAGATAAAGAATCAAGAGAAGTGTGGAGAGTTTTAGGCTTTGGAACCCAGATCTACTTCTTAGGTGGAGCTTTAGGTTGTTCTTGGATCACTCCATCCTTACACTAACTATCCTTAAAGGACTCAGTGGACTGAGTCTTGGGATATCTCTGTTCGGGAGTCATCTTACTCCACTCCACTGCACGGCTAATAGCACTCTCAAAATCAGCCTTGGTATAGGTGTAACCTACCCCAAACCCATCATGTCTCTTAAACTACTGGATCATCATGCCGAGCTGTGGCTCTTTGGCACTAATCCAACTCAGGATCTGACGGAGGTAAAAGTTCTCGTTCTGAACATCAGCTAGCTCCTCTCTCAAAGAAGCTAACACCTCCACCTGAGACAAGCAAAACTCACACTCTTTATCAACTTCGATAGACTTCTCAGCTTTTAGCTTGATCAACTCCATTCTAATGGACAAGCAGTTCTCACAAACAGTGGGTGGAACTGACAAGGTCTCAAGCTCTAGCTTAGTCTGCTCCAACTCAGCTCTCACTCCAGCTAACTTGCTCAACTGCTCATCATTCTTGGCTCTCAACTCAGCTATACTAGCTAAATGGGATGGGCAGTCTACACAAGGTACGAGGATAGTGGCATGAGCATCTTTTAACTCCTGCTGAGCGCTCTCAAGCTTAGTGGCCAATGCGTCTCTCTCATCTACTCTCTCTGTGTACCTGGACTTAAGAGTCGTCAGATCACACAGCAGCACCTCACAGTTAGGGCACTCACCACTATCACCCAAGCAAGGGGAAGAAGATAGACTCTCAATCTTGCCATTTGTCGTGGCAAGCTCACTCTCAAGCTCGTCTATCCTCTTCTTAGCCCCTCTAATCAGTTTCTCCCTATACTTCAACTCCTGACTATTTTGTTCTAGTAAATTAACCACTTCTTGTTCATAGGAAGATGCCTTCTCATCGTCGGAGTCGTCGGAGGAGTCCTTTTCTTTATTCTCCCCGAGAGCCATTGAGCATAAGCTCTTGTGGGATCTTTGGCTATGACGTGAGCAACTCTTCGGCTTGTCCCCGAAGCCCATGAAACAGAGGCCCGCCGGATTGTTCCTGTCCTTCACCTTCCTAATCATGATATCTTCATCACTTGAACTTGAAGACGAGGAGGAAGACGAGGATCTCTTGGAGTATCTCTTCTCCATCTCGGCGAAGAAAGTCTTGTCTCGCTTCTTGTTCTCACGCCTGTAATCCTTTAGAGCCTTTCGAAAAAATCTTGTCTTGGGCTTGCCTTTTGTGGAGTTGTCATACTTGCCGGAGTTGTAGGAGTTGCCGCCGGTTCCCTTCTTGTAATTCTTCTACTTGGGGCAGTCGGCGATGAAATGACCTGGGTCACCACACTCAAAGCATCCGGATTTTGTGCCGTGTCTCTTAAACATTCGCTTATCATAGACATGTCGCACCCGGTTGTTAAACAAGCATAGATCATCATCTCCTAGAGTATCAAGTTGTTCCTCGGAGATAGACATCAAGGAAAAGGCAGTACAACTCATGGCATTAGGATCAGCCAACGGTGTCGTAAGAGCCAGAGTCTTTGAGCCAGAATCAGTGAGATTTGATCTCAACTGAATATCGACCTCTGAGGCCTTGAGCTTACTAAAAAGCTCTACGACGGTCAAGGTATCATAAGACGCGCTCTCAACAATAGAAGAGACCTTGATCTCCCAGATCTTAGGGTCCAAGGTATGCAGTACCTTAAGCGCATGCTCATGATCCGAGACCAGGTAATCACGCTCGGCCTTGTTAACGCGAAGCTTGTTAATGATCGATTGAAAACGACCAAACAAAGCCTCAACAGTCTCACCTGGCTTCTGTGAGAAATTTTCATACTCACGCCGGTAGGTCTGATATAGCCTATCCTTGACCTGAGTTGTCCCCTCATGGTGTGCCTGGAGGGTAGCCCAGATCTCTCGAGCAGTGGTGAGATGGCTAACACGCTCAAACTCACTAGGACCTAGACCAGAAAATAAAATGTTCACCGCCTTACTATTATTTTGATGTTGGGTAACTACATCTGCAGCAGTATCCACAGCAATAGTCGTTATGGTGAAAGTAGGATTAACACAAATCTCCCATATGTCTGAGCTCTGGCTCATAAGGTATGCTCGCATGCGAGTCTTCCAATAAGTGTAGCCAAAAGCCACTAGGGACGGGATTTTGCCAGGAGACGTCATGGTCACTACCTAGGTTTAGAATCGGTTAAGATATTAGAAAACCCTAACCTCGCTCTGATGCCACTTGTAGGACCGAAAGTAGCGACCAGAGGGGGGGTGAATGGGCGCCTAAAAATTTCTTGCTAAACTATATTTTAATCCCAACACCCAAATGAACTTAACCGGACAAATAATATTTGCAAAGCAGCTTTCAGAAATTAAAGTTGTCTAGCTTAATAATGAATGGTGTCCTAATTAAAATGATATTCAAAATAAACTAAATAAAATTACCACAAAAAATAAAAAACCTAAATAAAACACGAAATATTTATATTTCAGTCTAGAAATAAATACTAATCAAATGAATAAAACATGGGTCATTAAAAATTAATTCAGAATTAAACTGAAAATATTTCAACTAAAAAACTAGAATAAAAATATAACTGCGACTAATAAATTTTTCTTTTCTTTTTATATGAGCAGATTAAATAGATAAAAAGTAATACGAGATAACTGATAAAAATTTAACAGATTAAAAAGTTAACTTCGAGATTAATTTTTATGCTAATTAAAACTAGATAATTATTGATTTAACTAAACTGCTAAAAATAGGGGATTAAAAAAACTAACTACGAAATTACTAATTAGGTTTAATCTAACTAAGAGATAGGAGATAAGAAACTAACCTGCATGCTCCACCGGACTGCGTCGCTCTGCTTGCCGTGAATTCCGTCGTGGTACGCCGAGCAGAAAAGCAGTGCGGCCGAAGCTTTCCCCCCGTGTTTCGTGTGCTACAGCATCCCGTCAACATCTCCTCGCCGTGGGCCCGCGTGTGGCAGCGCAGCTGTCCCCTCAAAAGTTGTGCACAAATTTCCTGCCAATGCACTAGACTCCTACGCGTGGCACTGTAGCGGCAATTTTACCCCAGGCAAAAACAATGTGTCACTGGTGCAGTGCATGTTTCCTTGATTGCAGCGCTATGCTTTGATTGTTGTGCTTCTTCACGCGTGAGGACACACAGGGAGAACAGTGCTATTGTGGTGGCTCTTCCTTGGACACCGTGCTCTGATGACAAACAGATTCACGTGCGGAGGTCGTGCATGCGGGAGAAGAACAATGACGCGACCCCGAAAAATTATCAGATGAAAACTAGTAGCAGAAAAATATGTGGACTGTAGATTGATCTATTAAAAAACAGTCATCTATCCCTAGGGGGGATAGGGGCCTATTTATAGGTGACTCCTAATACATGAAAAGACTAATTTACCCCTAGGGTAAATTAACACTGACTCTAAAATAAATTCCAAAAATTACGAAAATATTCTTAGAAAAATAACATGACTCAAATAAAAATATTCTAAACTTAAAAGCTAAATATTAATATCCTAAAAATGAATTAATCATAGGTTGTCAGTTTTGCGCCGAAACTAACAAAGCGTCCACTGTCTTCGCACTAGGTACCCGGATTGGGCCGACCTGACCTCGTAGCTTCCTCAGCCCGGCAATCACTCATTGCCCGTGTACTTGAGTCAAACCTAGTTAACAGACCAGTGGATCATCTGCCGCTCCTAGGCTCCTCTGCCCGGCTGTCGCTCGCTGCCCGTGTACCTGAGTCACACGCGCCTCAGACTCGGCAGGTCTTCATATCTCCCTTCCTTTGACTTCTGTTGACAATCACTCATCACATATGGAATCTCCAAACCATATTCTTCGACATGGTTTCTCACACCGTTCGGTCGATAACGAGAGGATACGTTGTGTTGCGATTGTGGGCTCAAGATGTGTCGTCTAGAAGCCGGATCAATTTGTGTTGTGACTACACCAAATCGAGAGTTATCAGAACCTTTCGGAAGATTGGGAACCCTAGTTTACATCAATGACTACCCATATGGAGTCATACCCAGCTTGGGTCTTTGGAAGTCCGGTGATGAAGTTCATTCCGATCTCTTCCCATTTCCATCCGGGAACCTTGAGGGGCTGTAACAATCTTGCTAGCCTCTGATGTTCAGCCTTCACGCAGTGACAGGTGTCACACTCGGCCACAAATTGGGCGATCTCTCTTTTCATGCTAACCCACCAGTATCTCTCTTTTAAGTCCTGGCACATTTTTGTACTTTTAGGATGGATGGAGTACAAAATATCATGTGCCTCTCTCAAAATTAAGGTCCTCAGTTTTGGCTTGTTTGGTACACACAGCCCGTTTCCAAACAATACGGTGCTGACCTCATCTTCTGAGAACCCTGGGGCCATGCCCTGCCTCATGTCTATCTTGATCGTGGCTATGTCGGGATGCTCAAGCCGAGCTTCATGAATCTGGTCAATTAGAATGGGTCTCGCCTCTACAGTGTCAAGATAGGCTCCAGTAGTTATCCTGAGGTTTAATCTCTCCATTTCCATGTATAACAAAGGGGCATGATCCTGCACCGTGATGGCATTACAATATCCCTTCGGACTTAAAGCATCGGCCACCACGTTTGCCTTGCCGTGATGGTAGTGAATGCCTAAGTCGTAATCCTTGATTAGCTCCAACCATCGTCTTTGCCTGAGGTTTAGGTCGGCCTGAGTGAAGATCTACTTCAGACTCTTATGGTCTATGAAGACTTCGCAACAGTTACCAACAAGGTAATGCCTCCAAATTTGAAGGGCGTGCACTACAACAGCTAATTCCAGGTCATGGGTGGGGTAGTTTAGCTCGTGCGGTCTCAATTGTCAGGAGGCGTACGAGACTACTTTCCTATCATGCATTAGGACGCATCGTAGACCTTATCGGAATGCACCACAGTAAACATGGAAATCCTTCTAAATGTCAGGCAATGTCAATTTTGGGGCTGACACTAGCCTCGTCTTGAGGGTCCGTAAGCTTTCCTCACATTTTAGAGTCCACTCGAACTTCTCTCCTTTCTACAGTAACTTGGTCATAGGCTTTGCGATTTTAGAGAAATTCTATATGAATCTGTGATAATATCCAGCTAATCCAAAAAAACTTTGTATCTATGATACGTTTGTGGGCGCCAGCCAATCCATTACTGCCTCCACGGTAGCGGGGTCTACTACGATGCCTTGTGCCGAGATGACATGCCCCAAGAATTTCACTTCTGTAGTCCAGAACTTGCACCTGCTATACTTGGCGTACAACTGGTGTTCCCTGAGTTTTCCTAGGGTGTAACGGATGTGGGTTTCATGCTCTTCTATGGTCTTGGAATAAATTAGGATCTCATCAATGAACACTACTATGAATTTATCCAAGTATTCCATGAACACCTTGTTCATCATGTTCATGAAGAATGCGGGGCATTGGTGAGTCCAAATGACATGACTGTATATTCGTACAACCCATATCAAGATGTGAAGGCCTTCTTGGGTATGTCTTCTTCTCTTATTCTCAATTGGTGATATCCTGACCAGGGATCAATCTTGGAAAATATTGTGGCCCCCTTTAATTGATCGAATATATCATCAATCCTGGGTAGTGGGTACTTGTTCTTAATGGTCACCTCATTTAGTGCCCTATAATCCACACACATCCTTTTAGCCTTATCGTTTTTCTTCTCAACGAAGATGACGGGGGCTCCCCACGGGGAAGTGTTGGGTCTAATGTACCCCTTCCCCTCAAGGTCCTCTACCTATTGCTTCATTTCTTCCAATTCATTCGCGGCCATCCGGTAGGGTCGCTTAGAGATGGGGGTGGTCCCGGGCACTAGATCAATTCTGAATTTGATCTCCCTTTTAGGTGGATTCCTTGCAAATCCTCGGGAAAAACGTTTCGGTATTCTCCGGCTACCGGTACTTCTTCTAGCGCTATCCGATTGAGATGGGGTCTCCTGGGCTTTGAGCAGGCATCTGAAAGGTGATGACGACTCCCTCTTCACTAGTTAGGGTTACTTTCCTGCTTGCACAATCTATCACCCCTTTATGCTTGTTTAACCAATCCATCCCTAGGATGAGGTCTAGACCCTTGTAGTCTATAAGGATGGGGTCCACCCAGAAGATTATGCCTTGGATATCTACCAATACCCTTGGGCTATAACAGTGGGCTAGGGTCTACTTGTCGGGGGTGTCTATTAATATAGGCCTTGCTAGTTCTAGCTCATTCAAATGATGAGTTTTCACAAAACTCACTGATATTTTAGAGTGGGTGGCTCCTATATCGACCAAAAGGACTGTGGATATAGAGTTAGTAGTGAACATACCCATAACAATCTCCAGAGAAGCCTAGGCTTCTTCGGCGAAGACGTGGTTGATGCGGGCGCGAACTGCGGTATTCACCACGATCCCTTGAGGGTGCTAGGGGTGAGGGCACTGGTGAGAATAGTGGCCCTCCTTGTGGCAGTTAAAGCATATCACAGGCTTGTTGTGCTTGTCACACAGAACCTCGACATTCTTGGCAGGAGCCGGTGGAGCAGAGGGTCCAGATGGAACAGGACGAGGATTTCGCACACCTGGGTTGCTGACAGATGGAGAGGGTCTTTAAGCGGGGCGTGAATGGAAACTGGGTGCCTGGGGAGGAGGTGCGAAGCGAGGTCTCTGCACCATCCCTTGATACTGCCTGAAAGCAATCATCCTCTTCTTCTTCAAGTCCACCTTGTTTTGTTTAGTTTCATGTATGATTGCTTTGTTTACCAACTTCCTCGGGCGCATACTGGGCTAGCCGGTTGAACTCATGCAGGTACTCGGTAACGGTCCTACTTCTTTGCTGCAAGTCCCAGAACTCTTGTTGCTTCTGAGCAATGACGCCCTCCGGAACATGGGCGGCTCGAAAGGCGGAGGGGAACTCGACCCATGAAACCTTGTGTACTTTTGGCTGAGTCTCGTGGAAGTTATCCCACCATTCCACAGTGGGTCCCTAAAGCTGATGAGTGGTAAAAGCCACTCACTCTTTGTCTGTGCAGGGCAGAAGGTCCAACTTCTTGTCTATCATCCTCAGCCAATCACCCGCCTCCATTGGGTTGGTGGTGCTCGAGAACATAGGAGGCCTCACGTGCAAGAACTCAGAGAGTTGGGATTCGAGGGCGGGTGCAGGGCGGCCTATCTGAGTGGTGGCTCCGGGTGCTGCTGCTGAAGGCAACTCAACTATGCTTGCTTCTCTTGCATCTGCGCCTGCTGTTACTGCATCTGAGTTAACAAGGTTGCGATCAGCTTGTTCTGATTGGCCATCATCTCAGCTAGTGTGGGATGATTGACGATGGGTGTCTCCCATTGGCTGGTTGCTCCCCAGTGTGGCTGGTTGTCGGTGTTTTTCCCGTTGCAAGGAGCATCTGAACCCCGATCGTTGGCCATCGTAAAGGTAAGGAGTTCGAGAGGAAAAACAATTTAGGGGAAATCTTTGCCTAACTTTATTTCTCAAAAGATTTATTCATGGTGGTCTAGAGTTTTACATCCTTTTTCACTTCTTATTTAGTTCTCACCCACGCCTTATACCGACATGGGCGACACCACAATCATGCAAAAACAAAAAGAACAATCAGACGCTAAATAGCATCTCGGTGGTCTAGTCCTCCTCCTCAGCGCTCTCGGATCGGGTAGCAGCTTGGGGAAGGCTGGGCTCGGGGGAGGGCTCGATCATCGGCTCCGCGGTGCTGGCCAGTGGAGGAGCAGGTGTGCTACAGGGTCCTACGGATGATGCAGAATGTGCTATCGACTTGGTCCTGGCCGTGGGAGTCCTTATGGCCTTCCTCTTGCGTGGGGGAAGTGTGGAGATCTCCTCAAGGTCCTTCCTCAACTCATCAACTTGTCACCGGAGTTGAATGTTCCCAACGGCGCTCCACTGGAGATCAGCGACCTGGCGCCGAAGCTCCACGACCTCAGTGACAAGGTGGCACCCCTCCTGGACTTGGCGATGTAGATCTCTGTTCTCTCGGGTTAGGCTCTCTGCTTTGTGGTAGCAGTAGTCGATCGTGTCGTGCTGATTGTCGGTGTCGAGCATGGCCTCGGTATGGAGATGATCCAGGGCCTGAAGTAGATGAGTGCTGCGGGCGATGATGGAGTTGTGGTTGGAGTATGTGCTGACGTAGATGCTGTGGTGGCTCCCAGGGGTACACATGGGCACGAAGTAGTACGTGGTGTCCCAGAGCTACCCGTTGTAAACCATCCAGAGCTCGGTGAGGGCCTGAAATGCAGCGCGCTGACTGGCCACCTCAAACGTCAGGCCTCCTATGCTTGTGGTGAAGAAGGGTGGGTGCACGCCGGAAGAGCGGATGGTAATGGTGAACTCGCAGGCTCCGTCGTTCACGTCGAGGAAGATCCCGTGGAACTCAGGCTTGTGAATGAACCCTAAGTAATCCATGAGCATGCGAAGCTCACGGACTAAGCCATCGCGATCACGAAGGTATCCACCCTTGGTGTGAATAGGCATCTACAAAAAAAAGTTCGTAAAGATTTTGGAAGGAATGATACTAAGTAGTTTTTAGAAATATTCGTAATATAAGGCCTAAGGTTCGGTCAGTTTGGCCTCCTATAGTCAAGTCGACTTTGATACCATCTTGTAATGCCCGGAATATAATAATTCTAGACTTTATTGAATTTCCAAGGAAAAACAATAAATACAAGACGTTCATCACACGACCGCGTATAATACGCCAATCAAAGGTGGTTCATAGACCACATTATTACATAAGTGTTTAAAGGAGAGAGAAACTATGAAAATAAATCCTCTAGATAAACACCTTCTTCCAGTCTTGCGTCTTGACTGGGTCGATACTCCAGACCATCGTCCTCCTCGTAGTACGCTACCTCTGATGTGGTGAGTCAACGGGGGTGAGTACAATCGTACTTAGCAAGCGACCGAAATGCAAATATAATGCAAGGTAATAAGAAAGGAAGGTAGTAGCTCATGTTTGTGGAAAAGTACGTTTATAAAGCAATTAATGTGATCATGTTATTAGTACAAAAAATAAATCATGGGTAAATGCATAATCTTCTACCTCGAGGGGTACAGTCAGCCTGCCCTCGCTCAACAGTCCTTATATGACATTTAGTCATGCAATCATTCATGCAATAGTAAACTAACTATGGTGAACATTGCCCAACCCACCCTTGATCGTGGGCACGACTTTTCGAAAAGATTATACTCTGATCAGAGGTGTACTACTGTACCCACAAGGCACTCATTCCTACATACCAAAGTGTGTCGTGATGACACCATGTCACCCCTAAGGAACTCATGCCAAAACCTTTAGCATGGAATGCACCAACTCAATAACACCCTCTTATGGGTTTCATACGGTGCCCCAACGCGTTGGGCCAACGATGTACCCCCTTGAGCCTCATCGGTACAAGCCACCCGTAGGTGTCACTTGCCCCCTCCAATATGGTGCTTTAAGTTGGAATGCTCCATACCTCCAATTAGGACTTACCCATTAGACTTGTGGTTAGTACGAAATGTTTTGCAACAGATCCTGCAGACCAGTCCTTATAGTGCCCTGGGTGCTACCGACCAATGCCCTAGCCTGCATCCGGAACCCACCATGCTTACAACTTAACCAAAACTCCATAACCAACAGAATTCTAGGGATGATAGATATAACGGAGAAATCATATAATAGAAACCAACTGACTACGACTCATTTTTACCCTATTGCAGTTGTGTCGATACATTGGACACTATCTAATATTTATACTTTACAGGTGACAAGGAGTTTAGGCTCAATAAGCATGGCTTGGGTTTGCACACCAAGGGTGGGGTTCTAATAAATATAGTGTAACACTTTTGATTAGACTAATGTAATTATAATCCTATGAGTTATAGCGGTAATTATTAAAAATGGGCTCAATTATGATCAAAATGGGGGTGGTGACTTGCCTTGATCAGCAAAGGGTGATGGGGGGGGGGCCTCTGGATTATACTCCGATTCCTCGACGGCGACGTAATCTTCTCGATACAAAAAACTCAAATAGAGCAAACGATTAATAACTTGAAAATAGCAACACAAAACATATGGATTAAATGGGCTAAGGTTGTAGAGAATTAAATTTAGAATTTTCTGAAATTTGAATGGTGAAATTTGGAGTTAAAATGAGTGAGATATGAATTTTTGAAATTTAAATTGAATTTCTGGATTTTATTTAATTAGAAAACAGCCTCTGGTCCACGATGAGCCAGGTGCACCATGGACAAGCTCATTGTGTGCGTGGACCAGGCCATCCAGGGCCGCAGGATCTAGATCCAGTGGTCGGCAAAGATGCAGGGGTTTTAAATGAAATAGTGCAGCCGAGATTAAAACAAGCAACCCAAGGACACATGGAAGCTCCAAATCGATGCAGCCACTTAAATGAAAATGGAGCGCCAGGATTAAATCACGAACGGGTACGTGGGATCCGATGGCTATCGTCGCGTCCGGCATGTGCTCGGCACGGGGGAAGCCAACGTCTTCGTCCCTAGCGCTGGCCGAAAGGCGGCGAGCGGCGCACGACGGCGACGACCGATAGAACCCAAAGCAAGTGGATGAAATGGAAAGAGGAGGGAACATGGAGCACGAGGGTACCGAACACGGCAGCGAAGGGCGACTGACAGCGATCGGCGACGAGAAGGGGTGGCGGGTCTTCTTGGGATGGCGGTGGCGATGGGGTTCCGGTGGTCTTCCGGGCCAATGGAGGGGTGGCCGAGGATGGGGCGGTGATGCCGATTCTGATGATGCCAACGGCGAGATTGGCATGGTCCTGTGGAGATGGTGAGGGGCGGCCAGAGTGGAAGCAGAGCATTGGAACTAAAACCTGGCGGCGACGTTCTAGAGTGCGAGGGTTCTGGCGAATGCGTGTGGCCTGGGTGCGGTGAGTGTCGGTGCTTAAATAGGGGTCGTCGGCGGTGAGTTTGGAAGGCTAAAAGAGGGAAACCCGAGGAGGGATTCCAATTTTACTCCGGTGAGCTTCCATGCGTATGGGTTTTTTCCATAGGGACGAAAACACGTCCGATTTCGGGGGGAAAATGATCGCTGGAGATCGGGGATCAAGGTCACGGAGGCCATTTGATGGAAGGTGACCTGCGGCGGCGAATTGGAAAGTGGGGGTCGCCGGCAAAAGAAAAAAGGGGGTTGCCATGTAGAAGACGGTCCTGACAGGTGGGGGCCACCTGTCAGTGGGTGCTGGCGAAGCTGAGCACGCCGTCAGGCGAGCCCTAGCGGACAGGGGTTGCGGGTGACTGGCCAGTGAGCCTTTGTGGGGCACAGCAGGGAGAGAGAGAGGGATGATGGCGCTGACAGTGGGGTCCCACCCGTCGGTGTGTGCAGTCAATGGATTGGGCTGGGCCGAGGCGGATTCGGGGGAGGCGACCCAATATCATTTAAATTTCATTTTCTGATTAAAATAATTACAGAAATTGATGGATAAATTTAGAGCTAAAAGCAAAGGTCCTAAAATGTTGTAAAAATTCCCAAAAATATATCTCGGCTTATAGAACCTACCATACTTTTATCAACTCTAGATTTTGATTATTTCTCTATGTTTTGCTTTATTTGGGTGCTTTTACCTTTATTATAATTAAAATAATCCTTTTTATTTTCAGAAATTTTATTTTTCACATTTTATTTTACCTTGGTAAATTTCAGGTGTTACACTCCAAGCTACTAGTGGCCTTCGGAAGCGTCAACTTTCAGCTCTGGAAGGAGCATCTGAAGAATTTTCCTACAATAGCAATCAACGACCGGTGGTATTCTGACCGGATACTCCGGTGGTTATATGCCGAGGTTGGAGAAAATTCTAGCCTGGATGGTCCCCTGCAAGAGATATGGTACAGGAGGGAGGCGGAGGTGACTCCGGACTCAAGTCTGCTCTCAACGCAACTTGGGTTATTGTCTTCAATGGCCAAGCGCATAAGTATGCGAGACTTGGCGGAGGAGTTCATCACCCTCCATATACCTCCGCTCAGGGCCAACTGGCCTGTTGTGTTCCAGAGCACTTCAGAGGGTGAGCTTCGAGCTCTAGGTAATACTTCAACGTCTCCTGCATTTAGATTAGTCGTAGAATATCGTTAATTTTCTGAACAGATTGTTACCTTTTTTCAGCGGCTCCGTTGGCATTGGCTGCAGAGCAGATAGCTTGGGCTACGGAATGGGTGCTCTGAGCCCCTACCACAGTGGAGAACCAGCGGAGGATCGAGCTGGTTGGGAGCTGGGAATGCTCCAACCGAGTGTGGAGCACGCTCGGAATGGGAGCTCCTCCTCTTCCAAGCTTCGACCAGTAGTTCTAGTCTCTCGAAAGAGGAAGGCTGCTGTTGGGACCTCTAAGGCTGTGAGGACTCCGATGAAGAAGGCGACACAGAAAGACAAACTCCCTTCACCTCCAGCGTCTCTGTCTTCACTCGAGATCCAGAGCTCTTCAGAGGAGTAGTTGGAAGAGGAGGATACCTCGGAGGTCCGGATGGGAAAGGAGCTAGAAGCTCTCTTGGTGGAAGGTGGTGAAGAGGATTCTCGGGTTGAGACCGAGGATCTAGCTCTGGTGGAAGTCAGAGAACCACTGAGAGCGAAAGAGGACTTGGCGATCAGCACCGAACCCACCGGGGTTCAGGGAATGGAGCCAGAAGGCCCTGATTGACTAGTGATTGGAGTAGTGGTGATGAAGGTAAGGGCCTCGGCGTCTGCTACTCCGCCCCAAACTTCGGTGGAGGACATTGAGGAGTACCTCAGAATGTACGAATTTCTGGGGGATCCTGTAATTCTCCCTCATGGTGTAGATGGAGTAAGCCTTCGATATTTATTTCTTGTTGTACCTGAAATAATTTCATTGTATTGGCAATATCTTTTTAGATAATTGACGAATACCTTATGTTTGTAGATGCTTTGGAGAGCAATATGGCTCCGGCCCAAGATGGAGCTTCGGCTCCAGTTGGATATGAGGTTCTGGCAGAAGAGGTAGCTCCGGCTACGACAGTTGCTTTTGTTGGGGCCAATTCAGCTAGGGGGTTCACCCCTGTAGGGGGATCTACTCAGATGGAGGTGGTGGTCCCTTTGGCTCCTGCACTAGGGAGAGGTAAAGGCAAGACCTGGCATGGGCCTCTCCCTTCTTTGACGACGACACCATCGATGAACGAACCTTCGGTGGATGCTTCGGAAGAATACCCCGCCGAAGATGATCAGAGAGCTTTGTCCTAGCTCCCGATATTGCCTCTGTTCTTGGAGCAACGGACAGGGCTCCGGTGTCTTCTACAGCCCTTTTCGGAAAAAAGCCAAGAGGTTGGCAACTCTGGGCTGGTCTCCACATTGAGTGAGGCCAGTGGATCGGAGCTAGACCTAGCCCTTGAAAGGGCTACCCTCCAGGCATGCAATAAACATAAAGTACATATAATTCATTGAAATTACATCGTACTTAATTTGCTTTTTGCAACAATTTTTTCTTGCTAGAGCGGCAGCGACCTCCAACGAGCTCAAAACTAATCGGCTCTAAAGGAAGGTTACAATGCTTCAAAGGGCCCTTAAAGGCTCTGAAGACAAGTCCCTGCAATTGGAGGAAGAACTCCTTAAAGAGCAGAGGACGAAGGCCACGATAGAGGAAGCGCTCCAAATGGAGCAGCAAGCTCATGTCGGCCTAGCTTCTTCGATAAAGGAACTTCAAGCGGAGTGTATGGTGCTGAGGGCTGAAATTGAGAAGCTTCGAGCAGTGGAGGCGTCTTGTAGAGATAAACTCATAGAACTCCGAGGGTTGCTTCAGCAAGCGCTATCTTAGAAGAATTATTTAATGTCAAAGACAGCTGAACTCTCCTCCATCGCTACCGAGTTGACAAGGGCTGAGACGAGGTATGGCTTGGCGGCTGATAAGACCATGGACACCCTTAGTGGTGTCCTAGAATATTTCGAAACGGTGTGACTATCTTCTTCGGCTACGGCAGACAAGCCTCTCGACCGAAATCTAAAGATCTTTCAAGCGGTGGCTAAGATGAAAGGCACCGGAACTCGTTATGGAGAAATCTCCGGGCAAGTAGCCAGGATCAGAGTCCTTTGTCACCTCGAAGCCGTCGGGGTCTCTATTGCTCTGGTGAAAGGTTCGACGCCACCAAGCTTCACTGATGAAGGCTTTCTCTGGCCATCATTGGATGTCGCTTCGGCATGGGAAGTCTTTCGAGTGACTTGGAAAGCAGACAACGAAGCTACGGCCAAGGCGTGGATCAACGAAGCTCGTCGGCAGAGGCAGGCTCAAATGAAGCCTCCGGCTCCAACTCTGCCAACCGCTCTGCCTCCGGACCCAAAGGTCTAGCTTCTAGGGCACTTTATTAAGTACAAAAGATATTGTAATGTTCTTTTATCTTAGTGAATGAAAAGTCTATAAATGAAAATTCTACGCTTGAATGTTTGTTTTTAGGTTTTGCTACATGCTTCGGATCCTGATCTCGAAGTATTAGAGCTTAATGAAGGGCTTCGCCAACAATGGGCTATTCTCGAAAGCTTAAGGCCTTATAGGCACTCACGATTTTCTGTTCCTTGAGGGGAGCATGTAGAAATAGCACCTGATGTTTGTAGCGAAGTACTTTCTTATATTAAAGAAGAGGATAAGGTAGTATCTTCCTCTTCATAATATGTAGATTGGTCCGACTCGGAGTATCAAGTTGAAGACCCAATGGAGGCTAGCTCCGAGTGGCTTCTGTTGGGGGAAAATACTTCATCATCGGGGTCACTACTGCAACAAGGCAAAGGCAGGTGATTTAGTCGAAGGTTTCCAGCATCTAACTCCGGTTATGTATTAGGACAAGTTCGAAGGATAGAGGCGAACTCTAGTTCGGAGTATATCTTCGAACATTGACTCTTCAGAGAACTTCCTTGCCAACTAAGATGGAAGGCTTATCTTCTTTCTCATTAGATTAGTCTGTTGGGGGAAATTACTTCATTTCCAGGACTTAAAGGTTAACCCTCCAAAGGCTCTAAGAAGGTCCCGAAGATGGTCGACTAATGCTCGAAGATACGTCAGCACGGTCGAAGGGTGTCACGATGCGAAGTCTCGGAGGACCCTCCGAAAGGAGAGAGGAGGCTTCGAAGCAGGAAGACGTGACTGATTGGATGCTCTGCTTATCCATCTACCCTGCAGCATTTTACCGTGTATAACCTTGTTTATAATACTGAAGGTCATTTGTAATATAAGGGTAAATAGGTCTATTCCTTTAGCCTTTCTCCCTATAAATACCCCCCTTTGTACCTTGTAAGAGGGATCCAGAACCAGTGGTTCAAATACACATTTTCGGACCTCTTGAGTTGTTATCCTTTACGGAGGCTCAAGTTTGTCCTAAAAACACAAACCTCTTGTTTGTCTGTTCTTAACTGCTAAGAACCTGTTGGTGTAACTTTTACGCCAACAGTTGGCGCCGTCCGTGGGGATCCAAGTTCTAAAAGCTTGTTCTCTACTGCTAACTGCACTCTGAAGAAAACTTACGGGGGGAGCCTCGGAATCCTGAGATTCCGCGCACCCTTCAGTTAAGGGCTTCTTAGTGCAGCCCGAAGGCCTTCCCTCGACCCCCTCGAGTCGTTCGAAGCCTTCCATTTCCAAGACACCTCATCGGCTAACCATGCCTCCGAAGCGTGGTCAGGCTACAGGTCCCCTTCGAAGGTCCCCTCGGACCAACGGAGCCGGACCCTCAGCTAATCCGACGGTTCCTGCCAGAACCGATGGGCGTCGAGCGCCCCGGGGCCCTCTACCCCCCCCTACAATGCTTCAGACCGACTACGCAGCAAGCCGAGACCCTGAAGTTCCCTCCGACGAAGACGAAGGCCCTCCCGAGACCGAGGCTACGCAGCTAGCCAGGCTTCAGGAGGAGGTGTCCAGATGGAGGCAGGAAGCCGCCGACAGACTCCGCACTCAAGCTTCCACTGAAACTCCAAGAGGGCCTCCAGACGATGGAGGCCACAACCCCCCAGAAGTTATACAAGTCTAGGAAGAGGCCGAGAATGCGTCCTTCGACAATGAGTCTCCATTGCACCCTGATCTACAGAGAGTGCCTTTCGACCCCAAGTTCAAGGCCTCGAAGCTGCACAAGTACTCCGGGGGGTCGGACCCCGGGGAGTTCGCCCGCTCGTACGCCCTAGCTATAGAAGCAAGCGGAGGGGTACGAAGCACCATGGCAAAATGCTTCCCACTTGCTCTCGAAGGTGTGGCACTCCGGTGGTTCTGGTCCCTAAAACCAGGATCGATCAAGTCATGGGAACTACTCAAAAAGAAGTTCGTGAGCAACTTCCAAGGCACTTTCGTGGCCCCGATGTCCACGGGAAGTTTGTTCTAAGTAAAGCAGCGGGAAGGAGAAACCCTCCGAGAATACTTTACACGCTTCGCCCACACCAAGTCACAGATCAAGGGCCTTACTACCTCTTCGGTAGTTGATGCTGCCCGAGAAGGGGTGCTAAACCCTGACCTCCTCAGCAAACTCCATCGGAAGCCGGTAACATCCGTAGCACAGCTCATGGCATACTTCGAGCAATATGCCAAGGCAGAGGAAGGATGCCTTCGGCGAGCTGAGGCAGCACTACCCGCCCTCCGGGAAGTCAAAAGGGAGCCAGAGGCCACCGCTCCGCCACAACCTCCACAAGACAGCCGCCCTAGCGAGTATAGGCGAGGAAAAAAGCATTTCCGTTTGGAAGTGCTAAATATTGCACCTTCAGCTTCGAAGGCACCGGCCAGTTTCCAGCAGGTAAAAAATTTTAAGGCTGGGCCGTCAGTACCTCAAGAAAGGGTGCCTGGAAGGCGCCAGAGTCATTTTTGCTGCGTGCATGGCGATAATAGAAGCCATGACACGAAGGACTGCAAGACGATATTGACCCTTCGGGGTGAATACATTGACCGAAATACCAGGAGGGGTACTTCGGACCGAGTTCCACCTGCGGCACGATCGGAGCCTGTCCAAACTGTGGCCCGAGCCGGTGCCCTCGAAGCCCCTATACGGCTACCGGTGGCCAGTATTATGCCACCACCAAGGCACGAAGATCCGCAAGACCGCGGCAAAAGAGTAGTCCTACCCATCTCCGGAGGGGGGACCCTCGGCAGCATGTCCAAGAGACAGCGCCGTGAGTACGTCCGAGAAGTTGGGCACATTGGGACTTCAAGTTCCGCTGAAGGGATGCCAGAATGGTCCCGTGTACCCATCTCATTCACAGCCAGCGATGCAGTAGGGGTGAAGTTTCCCCATGCTGACCCATTAGTCATCTCTGCTGATATAGCAGGGGCTAATGTTCGGAGGATCCTGGTGGACGGTGGAAGCTCCGCAGATATACTCTTCGTTCAAGCCTTCGACCAGATGTGCATACCCCGGAAGGATCTACTCCCTGCAGCCCGGCCACTTCAAGGGTTCTCAGGACCGCCTCTCGATGCCCTCGGCCAAATAGGCCTCGAGGTTGCCTTCGGAGAGGGGCCGCTGGCCCGAGTAGAAGAGGTGATTTTCGACGTGGTGGATGCCCCCTACGCCTACAATGCTATCTTCGGACGAGGGATGTTAAACCAATTCGGGGCTATAGCTCATCACAACTACCTTTGTCTCAAAATGCCCACACAAGGTGGAGTGCTCACTATTTCAGGAGACCAAGCTGTAGCCAGAAGGACAGAATATGGCCACGGGCAGCCATTGGACCCTCGACAAGTGCACAATGTGGCGGAGAGCGCCGAAGAAGTACCAGAAGCCCTGAGCCCCCCGAAGGGATCCTCGCTCAAACCAAGCCCGGAGGGTGATGTCGAGACAAGAATAATCTCAGAAGACGGCAAAGAATACCCAATAAAATTCGGCAAGGGGCTATCTCCGGAGATAACCGCCTCATTAGAAGAAGTCGTCAAGAAGAATTTAGACATGTTTGCTTGGACCGACGAAGATATCACGGGGGTCGACCGAAGCATCATCGAGCACAGTCTGCTCGTCAACCCGAAGGCCAAGCCAGTGCGCCAGGGGCTCCGGAAACTATCAACAGAAAGAGCAAATTTAGCCAAGGCCGAAGTGGAAAAATTGTTAAAAGCTGGCATTATCAGGGAAGTGGCCCATACCGAGTGGTTGGCCAACCCTGTTTTTGTAAGGAAGAAGGATTCCAGCAAATGGCGCATGTGTATTGACTTCACATCACTAAATAAAGCATGCCCGCGAGACCCCTACCCAATGCCCCGAATAGATCAATTAATAGATTCCACAGCCGGCTCCGAACTATTAAGCTTCCTCGATGCATACTCCGGGTACCATCAAGTATGGCTGAAGAAAGAAGACGAGGCCAAGACAAGTTTCATAACTCCTTCAGGAGTATACTGCTATGTAAGAATGCCGTTTGGTTTACGGAATGCCGGAGCCACATTTTCTCGCTTAATAGCTAAAGCTTTAGGCCATCAGATAGGCCGCAATGTCGAAGCCTACATGGACGATATTGTAATAAAAAGTGCTCAAAAGCATCAGCATAGCATAGACTTAGATGAAACTTTTGAGAGCCTCCGAGCATGTGGAGTACGCCTCAATCCCGAAAAATGTATATTCGGGGCACAAGCAGGGAAGCTGCTAGGGTACTTAGTTTCGAGCAGGGGGATCGAAGCCAGTCCAACGCAAATAAGTGCACTGCAAAGAATGGCCCCACCTGAAAATTTGAAGCAAGTACAGAAGCTAGCAGGAAGGCTAGCAGCACTCAGCAGGTTCCTGTCCAGATCGGCAGAGCGAAGCCTCCCAATTTTCAAGGCACTCAAAGGCTCCGAAAGCTTCAGCTGGACGCCGGAGTGCCAAAAGAGCTTCGAAGAGATAAAAGCCTACCTTGGAACTTTATCAACCTTAACTGTTCCTCTTCCAGGGGAAACATTGCTTTTATACCTTGCAGCGACAGGGTCAGCAGTAAGCGCAGTACTAGTCCGAGAAGTCGAGCTCAAGGACAAGCTGGTACAAAACCCAGTTTATTTTGTCTCGGAGGCATTATCAGGAGCCAAGATCAGATACTCCGAGCTTGAAAAGTTTGCTTATGCTTTGGTAATGGCCTCACGAAAGCTAAGGCATTATTTCTTGGCGCATAACCTTATTGTCCCCACATCGTATCCTCTTGGAGATATGCTCCGAAACAAAGATTCCATAGGCAGGGTTGGAAAGTGGGCAGTCGAGTTAGCACCCTTCGAAATCTCCTTCACAGCAAGGACGGCCGTTAAATCTCAAATTATAGCAGATTTCGTAGCAGAGTGGACTCCATCTGCAGTATGGACTCCGGAAGAACCCTCCGACGGTTTCTGGACAATATTCTCCGACGGGGCCTATCAAGCATCAGGTGCCGGAGCAGGGGCAGTAATCTTCTCACCATCAGGACAAAAGGCAATGTACTCTGCAAGGCTTAACTTTCGAACCACTAATAACGTCGCCGAGTATGAAGGAATCTTGCTAGGCCTCCGAAAGGCTAAAGCACTCGGAGCTACAAGGATAATGATCAAGACAGATTCCCAAGTCGTCGCGGGACATATTGATAAAAGCTTCCAAGCAAAAAACCCACACCTCGCGCAATACCTTCAAGAAATCTGTAAGGCAGAAGCAGCATTCAAAGGGTTTACAGTTCGAAGCATACCGCGGGCAGAAAATCAACTTGCAGATATTCTTGCAAAGGCCGCAGCAGGAGCAGTAGACCTCCCGGAGGGCGCTTTCTATGAAGAATTAGAGCAGCCAACAGCTGACCAAATACCCTCGTCAGAAGTAATGTGTATTGAGGCTACGGATTGGCGAACTCCAATAATAACTATGTTGCAAGGTAGCAATGACCCTCCAGAAGGCCAAGAAGCTCGAAGAGTGCGAACGAGAGCTCGAAATTACAAACTTATTGGGGAAGTACTATATAAAGCCGGAGTATGCTCACCACTGCTTCGATGCATCTCTCAACCTGAAGGACAAGACATACTTCGAGGCATCCACGAGGGGCTGTGCGGAAGTCATCTAGCTCCCAGAGCACTGGCAGGCAAGACGCTCCGGCAAGGTTTTTATTGGCCGACGATCGTCAGAGACGCCGAAGACCTAGTTCGGACGTGCCAAGGCTGCCAATGGATGGGCCGAAGGAGCCATCGCCCGCCAGCTCAACTCCAAGTTATTGCCCCAGTATGGCCGATGGCTAGATGGGGCATGGACCTCATAGGCCCTTTCCCACCAGCAAAAGGCGGATTGAAATTTGCGGTCGTAGCAATAGAATACTTCTCAAAATGGGTGGAAGCAGAGCCGTTAACAGCCATCACATCAAAGAATGTGCAAAGGTTCTTCTGGCAGAATATTATATGCAGGTTCGGAGTCCCCAGAGAATTAACGGTGGATAATGGGACCCAGTTCGAAGCTGATACCTTCCAAACATTCTGTGAAGAACTGGGCATTAAGCTATGCTTCGCAGCAGTGCGACATCCGCAATCCAACGGAGCCGTCGAGCGAGCCAACGGGAATATCCTCTCCGGGTTAAATCGCCGAATCGTCGGATTGGCCAAGGGCCTATGGGTCGAAGAGCTACCCAAAATTCTATGGTCTATCCGAACCACGCAAACTAGATCAACCGGCTTCACGCCATTCAGGTTGCTCTTCGGAGACGAAGCCATGACCCCTACGGAGCTCAAAGGGGAGTCACTTCGCGTAATTCAACACGAAGACGAAGATGATCGGAGTGCTTCAATAGACTTGTCGGAAGAAACGAGGCTTCGAGCTGTCGCCAACCTGACGAAGTACCAAGAGCACACAAAGACATGGTATGACCCGAAAGTCAAATTAACTGAGTTAAAACCAGGTCATCTAGTATTACGAAATGTAATAGCTCCGGGGAAGCTAGGGAACAAATGGGAAGGACCATATGTTATCTTATGCTCAGGTCGCCCCGGCTCGTTTAAATTAGCTAATTTAGAAGGAGAAGAGTTGAAACATGCGTGGCATGCGGAGCACCTTAAGAGATATTATGCTTAAGGCTTCCTTGTAATCACTTGTAACACTCCTTTTATAAATAAAGCTAAGGGGTTGAGATTTGTTTTGCCCTTCGAACATCCAACCCTCCGGATGGACGCATTCGGAGGTCGGTGATGCTAGCAGAGCCAAGCATTTTTCGGAAAAACCCAAGGGGCTTGCTACGAACCATTGGTTCAGTGGCTCCGCCAACCTACGGATTCCAGGCTCCGGCTTGTTAGGATCCGTAGAAGAGTCTAAGGACTTTAAACAAAACAGAATTTCAAGCCTCCGGGTGCGAAGTATCTGTAAAAGAGCCGTAGGTGGCCAACCTACGGATTCCAGGCTCCGGCTTGTTAGGATCCGTAGAAGAGTCTAAGGACTTTAAACAAAATAGAATTTCAAGCCTCCGGGTGCGAAGTATCTGTAAAAGAGCCGTAGGTGGCCAACCTACGGATTCCAGGCTCCGGCTTGTTAGGATCCGTAGAAGAGTCTAAGGACTTTAAACAAAACAGAATTTCAAGCCTCCGGGTGCGAAGTATCTGTAAAAGAGCCGTAGGTGGCCAACCTACGGATTCCAGGCTCCGGCTTGTTAGGATCCGTAGAAGAGTCTAAGGACTTTAAACAAGACGGAATTTCAAGCCTCCGGGTGCGAAGTATCTGTAAAAGAGCCGTAGGTGGCCAACCTACGGATTCCAGGCTCCGGCTTGTTAGGATCCGTAGAAGAGTCTAAGGACTTTAAACAAGACGGAATTTCAAGCCTCCGGGTGCGAAGTATCTGTAAAAGAGCCGTAGGTGGCCAACCTACGGATTCCAGGCTCCGGCTTGTTAGGATCCGTAGAAGAGTCTAAGGACTTTAAATTTTTTGTCTAACTTATCGATGGTGACATGTGCAAAAATTCGAAGCATGCAGGTGCTCGAGCAATCATTGTGCCTACCGAACCCTTATATAAGATAAAAGCTCCGCCACCCACAAGAGGGGTAGGAGGATAGGAGTCACACAGCATGCTGTCAAAGCACTCCGCATTAAAGTATTATATTCATACATCAGGAAAAATTGTTATCTAGACCCAAATAAAAACGGAGACCCTTTCGACCCCTAGAGCTACCCCTGCGGCTACTTTGCCCTTCGGAGCTTGAAGTCTTTTTAGGCCGGGAACTTCTCTTTTTCTTCGAGGCTCGCAGCTTCTTCTGCTCCTCCTGAAGTTCGGCCCACGTCAAGAGCCTTTCGGAGCCGGCCTCGGCAAGGTTTCCAGCTTGATACTCCGAGTCGGACCAGTCAACAGGCTCGGAGGACGAAGACCCCTCTTCCTGTTCTTCCTCTTTAATATAGGACAAAACATCCCTTCGTACTTCAAGAGTAACTTCCCCCCCGTCTCCGCGAGGAACAGAAAAGCGAGAGCGGCGATAAGGCCTCAAACTCTCAAGAACTGCCCACTCCTTTCGAAGCTCGGCAGTAGTTTCCAAAAGTACGAAGTCAGGGCTCGAAGGGCATGACAGAACCTAAAAAAGAGAAGAACACCCAAGACGAGTACTGTTTATAACTTTCTCATTAATTAAACAAAGTTTACAAGACCACAGGTACACAAACAGCCCTAAGCAGCTAGACCTGCGGGTCGGTTGGCGGAGCTGGGACCGAAGGCGCTGGCGAAGTCGGGAGTGGTGGCTTCGCCTGAGCCTGCTTTTGCCGGCGGGCCTCGTCGATCCAAGCCTTAGCAGCAACCTTGTGGTCCGCCTTCCATACTGATCGGAAAGCTTCCCACGCCGAAGCCACCTCCGGAGACGGCCGCAGCAGGTCATCATCCGCGAAGCCTCCAGGAGACGAACCACCAAACGGAGCAAGGGGAATCCGAAGAGTTTCGAGGTGGCGAAGAACCCCGATGCCGGCGCACTGTCCGGAGATCTCTCCGTACCGTACCCCGGAATTCTTCATCAGCGACGAAGCTACCTGGATCCTCGTCAGCTTCCGGTCGAGCGGCTCGAAGGTTGCAGCAGAAGTCGAAGGGCACATGGTGCCAAAGTACTCTAACGTACCCTGAAGAGCTTCCAAGGTACGGTCAGCAGTACTGGAATTCTTTTTATCTGCTGCTTCCAGGCTTGCAACCATTGCGTCCAACGCGGCCACCCGGAGCATCAGGGAACTCTTCTGAGCCATTACCTGGCTAAGAGCCTCTTGAAGTTCAACCATACGTCCGTTCGAAGCAGCCGCATCCTGGCGAAGCTTCTCGACCTCCGCACGGAGAACCACTTGTTCAGCTTCGGCTTCTTCGGCATGAGAGCGGAGGGCTTCAGAGGCTTCGTCAGACGCGGCCTTGGCCTTCCGTTCTTCCAAGAGTTCTTCATTTAGCCGGAGAGACCTCCCGGTGGACTCATCGAGGGCTGTTTGAAGAGCTGTAACCTTCCGGTTAAGTCGGTTAATTTCGACCTCACTGGAAGTCGCTGCCGCTCTAGCAAGGGCGAATTGCTGCAAGGAAAACAAGGTAAGTGCTAAAGAAGCTTTGATCATTAAAATACAACAACTGCGGTGTCTTTTTCATACCTGAAGGGCAGCCCTTTCGAGGGCCGTGTTGAGATTCGAAGCCCTAACTTCGCTCAAAGCGGAGATCAACTCCGAATTGGCAATATCCTGGCTTTTCTCAGCCAGGGGCTCCAGTAGCCTTCGAAGGCCGCTCCGATGCTCCAGGAAAGGAGCCAGAAGAGGGAGCCAAGACAAGGCCCGGGCGTCGTCCTCGGCAGCCTCGTCCTCTGAGTTGCCGATGGAGGGCGCCGCTTGGTCAACTCGAAGGCCCAAGCTGGAAATACTCTTACCCCTCCCCGGCACGAAAGGGGGAGAGGCAAGAACATCTTGACCTTCGGCCGCCACACCTCCGGCTGGAGCCACGTTGTCGGAGGCGCCGTCAGTAGTCGAGGTCGCCACGGCCGGAGCCAATTCCGTCCCAGGGAGCACATCGTCCGCTCCGAAGGATACGTTCTCTGTCACCGGGCTCGGAGCCCCCAGGGGAGCCGGAGGGTCCGCCCGGGTGACTGTCTCCGAGGAAGTAGGGACGTCGGGCACCACCGAGGCCTCGATACCCGAAGAGGTACCTGTTTCAATTATCAAGGTTAATTAACATGCTCTGCAGATAGCAAGCGAATGCCGATGAAAAAAGGAAGAGTTCTGGGAAAATACCTCCAAGAGCCGTTTGAGGGAGGATCGCCGGATCCTCCAGGACTTCGTACATCCGGAGGATGTTGTCGAAGTCATCCCCCGAAGTCCTGACCTCGGTCTCGTCCGTCGGGGCCACAACCTCCGCTGAAACCCCTTCGGGTGCAGGCAAGTCGGGGGGAGAGTTTGACTCTACTTGCACGTTGACAGGCGCAGGAGGAGTCAGTAGGGTGACGTCAACATCCTCCCTGTCGGGGAGGGTTGTGGGGACCTCCCCCATGTCTTCGTCGATCAGAAGGTAATCTTCGAAAGCCTTCGCTGTGGCGCCTCCGGAGTCTTCTGTCTCTTCGGGAGTGGGGCTCCGCTCGTCCGGCGACGAAGAAGACGAAGCAGGCGTCAAGTGAGAAGGCTGCTTCACCGCCTTCTTCTGAGCGGGTTGCTTGCCAGCCTTTTTAGAGGGCTCGGCCGCTGCTTTCCTCTTGCGAGCCGCCGCTCCAGCCGGGGCGAAGTCGGGAAGCGGCGGGGGCTCCATGCCGAGGGCTCTCCACACCCTGTTCGAGCGCTCCCAACTCCCTACCAGTTCCAGCCTCTTCTGCCTCTCGGCTACCGAAGGGGCTCCGAGAATTCGCTCGGTAGCCCGGACTATGTCGTCCGGAGATAAGGCCAGAGGCGCCGCTGAAAAGGAAAAGGTATAAGAAGCATAAGTATAATTAATGTGTTCATATAAAATGATGCCACAGGAGAAGGACGTACCTATGTTTCGGAGGTCCCCCTCCGAGGCTCGCGGGATGGAGATTGGCCAACTGGCCCCGAGGGGTGAGATCCGGAGGCCTACGAACTCTTCGGCCAGGTCTCGCATGCTCATACGACGAGCCACAGAGGCCAGCAACCCTAGCCTCGTCGTGAGCAGGCTAGGGTTCGGGGAGATGTCCGCTTCCTTCCGGAACCAAATTTCTTGAAGAGGGCCCGAAAGGGGGGAGTCTTCTCCTACTTCGGCGTAAAACCACCGAAGTATCCAATTTGTATACCATCGATCGTTTATGGCCTTCGCAGGGAAATGAAGAGCGTGCTCCCGCCGTAGCTGAAAATTGACACTGCCGAAAGCCACTGTCACCTTCGAGTCTCCGGGCCCATCTTGAGGCTTCGGCTGGCAGATAGCTTCGTGGGTTGCTGCGAAGATTTCGGAGCGCCCTTCACACCCTTCCGCCCGAAGAGCCCACTCAAAGACGGCTAGGCGGACGATTGCGTTGGGGGACAACTGAGGCAGAGTAATGTGGAACATGTCTAGTACCTCTGCTAGGAAATCCACGGCTGGTAGCCCCAGGCCAGCTTCGAAGAATGCCTCGAAGACTACCACTTCTCCGCGCCGAGGCCGTGGAGTCGACTCTGTCCCGGGAACACGAGTTCTCATTCCGGCTCCCAACTTCCCATCTACTGCCTCTTCGATGGACTCCGCTGTGCTCACTGACTGACCAATAACGAAGCTCTGGGCCATCTTCTTCTTGGAGGGCGGACGGAGCGCCCGAGGGTTCTTGGGCCAACCGCCGCCCGGGCCCCCCGCCATTACCGTGGCTGCTGATGCCGCCCATGCCTGCCGCTGCGCCATAGTGTTGGCCGCCAAAGGAGTGGTGTGGCTGGTTCTCGCCATTACGCTCAAGTGCTCGAAGGGGCGGAAGGTTGAGGGGAAAGGTGAATTGCAAGAACGGTGAATGCGGTAAAAAACTTCCAGTAATCCCTTTCTCCCCCTTTTATAACCACACAATCTATACTGCTCTTCGAGAAGTTTCACATTGCAGGTTCGGTTTCCGTCGCTGACAGGTGGGGTTGGAAAGTGAAACGGCTTGTAACCGCTGAAGAAATCGACCGTTACTTCTTTTTTACAGAGGGTAACGGCTATTTGCGCCGTAACGGTCATATTGACGGTACCCCACGACGTTCACACCTCGTAACCGCCCGCACGACGTTCACGCTCCGTAACTGCTCTCGTAGCACTCATGCTCCGAAGCCATGCTGCTCCAGGGAGTTTTCCTCACTATGCCAAAATTCGGAGACGAACGTTTTAAAATATTGGGCTTAATATTCTGGGCTAAATCATAGTATCTTCACATTCCCTTTAAGTCTCAGAAACTAAAAATGTTCCTTTCGTATACCGCCTTCTTTCTAAAAAATAGGTTATCTACAGAAAGGCGTATTCGAGGGGCTACTGTTGGGGGAAATTACTTCATTTCCAGGACTTAAAGGTTAACCCTCCGAAGGCTCTAAGAAGGTCCCGAAGATGGTCGACTAATGCTCGAAGATACGTCAGCACGGTCGAAGGGTGTCACGATGCGAAGTCTCGGAGGACCCTCCGAAAGGAGAGAGGAGGCTTCGAAGCAGGAAGACGTGACTGATTGGATGCTCTGCTTATCCATCTACCCTGCAGCATTTTACCGTGTATAACCTTGTTTATTATACTGAAGGTCATTTGTAATATAAGGGTAAATAGGTCTATTCCTTTAGCCTTTCTCCCTATAAATACCCCCCTTTGTACCTTGTAAGAGGGATCCAGAACCAGTGGTTCAAATACACATATTCGGACCTCTTGAGTTGTTATCCTTTACGGAGGCTCAAGTTTGTCCTAAAAACACAAACCTCTTGTTTGTCTGTTCTTAACTGCTAAGAACCTGTTGGTGTAACTTTTACGCCAACATAGTCTTTTACCGTTTTAGCCCTATTAAGGGTACCGAATAGTTTCCACTATGTTGGTTGTAATAGAGGGGTAAAAAGGTCTTTTCCTTAATATTTTGGCCTATAAATACCGCCCGTTTTACCCTGTAATGAGGATCGAATACTGAGTTATTCAATACACATCTAGGAACTACTTCGAGCTATTATCCAATTCGGAGGCTTGAAATAGTTCACTTCACAAACATTTCGTTTGTTAGTTTCTAAACTATGAAAACCTGTTAGCGTAATCTTTTACGCCAATAGTTGGCACCGTCCGTGGGGACCCTAGTCCAAAAAACTTCGTTCTCTACCAAGTTCTCAAACCATGCCTCCCAAGCAGAGTTCAGGTGGTAGTCCTACTCGGAGGTCCCCTCGGACCTCCGGAGTAAGATCTTCGAACACACTTGAGGTCGGAGGACCTTCAGCATTTCCTCCACCTCAGACTCCGGAAGGGATTCCCCTTCCTCGAGCATACGGAGTTCCTCCCCCAACTCCATCCATACTTCGGCCAACCGGAGTCCCTCTTCCACCTCAGATTCCACTTCGGACTGATGCATACAGTTCTCAAGACCCAGAAGGTCCTTCTGGAGGAGATGAAGATGGTCTTGGCGATATGGTCACTCAAATGGCCAGTCTCCAAGTTGAAGTAGCGAGGTGGCGGCAAGAAGCCGCAGATAGGCTTCGTTCGCAGGTCATCCCGGTCATCCCCGAAGTGCCCCAAGACGATGAACTTCCTTATCCCGAAGCCCCGGAGAACGCTTCCTTCGATAGCGAGTCTCCGCTGCATCCCGAGCTACAGAAAGTGCGCTTCGATCCTATGTTTAAAACTTCGAAGCTCTGCAAATATTCTGGAGATGAAGACCCTAGGGAGTTCTCCCGTTCTTATGCATTAGCAATTGAGGCCAGTGGAGGAGTGCGAGATACCATGGCCAAATGTTTCCCTCTAGCTCTAGAAGGGGTGGCTCTACGGTGGTTCTGGTCCCTGAAGCCAGGGTCAATTAGAACCTAGGAGCTGTTAAGGAAGAAGTTCATAAGTAACTTCTAGGGTACCTTTGTACCCCCAATGTCTATAGGAAGTCTTTTCCTGGTGAAGCAGATGCCCAGAGAGACTTTAAGACAATTTTTCAAGCGCTTCGCCCATACGAAGTCGCAAATTCGAGGAATGAGTACATCTTCCGTAGTTGATGCAGCTCGAGAGGGAGTTATCCATGCGGGCCTCCTTGATAAACTTCACCGGAAACAGATATCTTCTATCGCTCAGTTGATGTCCTATTTCGAAGAGTATGCAAGGTTAGAAGAAGGGTGGCTTCGGAGAACTGCTTCAACTCCGTCAATCCTGCAAGAAGTCAAGCTGGAAGTGAAGACTTCAACACCTTCGCAAGGGCCTAGCTTTGAAGTTCAGCATGACAGGCGTCGGGGGCAAAAGCATCCCCGTTCAGAAGTCTTGAACATTGCACCTCCATAGAAATTTGCCCCTAAGACTTCGCAACCATCAGGAAGAGAGACCAGCGACTGGAGGCCACTAGGGAAGCCAGCTGGCAAAGCCCAGACCTTCTTCTGTTGTGTCCATGGTGAGAATCAAAGTCACGCAACTGATGCGAGCAAGTCTATACTCGCTTTAAGAGGCGAGTACCTTGAAAGAACTTCGGGTCGAGGCACTACTGACCGAGTTCCTCCCGAGGTGCGTCCAGAGCCTGTCTAGGTTGTGGAACGTATAGATAACTTCGACCCTACAAGGCAACCTCCGGTGGTCAATATTATGCCACCTTCGAAGAAGGAAGATGGTCAAGATCGAGGGAAAAGAGTAGACCTCCCCATTTCCAGAGGAGGGACTCTTGGAAGCATGTCGAAGAGGCAGAGAAGAGAATATGTCCAAGAAGTGGGCCATATTGGAACTTCTTCATCCACAGCTGCTATGCTTGAATTATCCCATGTGCCGATATCTTTTTTCGCAGATGATGCAGCTAGCATAAGGTTTCCACATGCAGACCCACTTGTCATCACTGCCGACATAGCAGGAACTGAAGTCCGGAGAGTACTGATTGACGGAGGGAGTTCAACAGATATTATCTTCGTCCAAGCCTTCGATCAACTCTGTATCTCCAGAAAGCATCTTCTCCCAGCAGCTCATCCTTTGCAAGGCTTTGCAGGACCCCCTCTTGATGCCCTCGGCCAAATAGGTCTGGAGGTCACTTTCGAAGAGGGGCTACAGGCCAGGACGGAGGAGGTGATTTTTGATGTCGTGGATGCCCCGTATGCATATAATGTTATCTTCGGGAGGGGCATGTTGAATCAGTTCGGAGCTGTGGCGCATCATAATTATCTGTGTATGAAGATGCCCACACAAGCAGGAGTACTCACCATCTTCAGAGATCAAGCCACTACGCGAAGAGCGGAATATGGTCATGGCCCCCCTCTTGACCCGAGTCAAGTGAACAGCGTGCAAGGCAACCCGGAGGTTGTCTCTGCTTCAGGTGAACCTTCAAAGAAGTCCTTCCCAAGGCCAAGCCCAGAAGGGGAGATTATAACGAAGGTTATTGTTAAAGACGGCAAAGACTATTCATTTCAGTTCGGCAAAGATTTGCCCTCAAAAGTCGCTACTTCGTTAGAAAAAGTAGTTGGAGAAAATTTAGATGTCTTTGCCTGGTCTGATGAAGACATTACCAGAGTCAGTCGGGACATTATTGAGCATAGTTTACTTGTGAACCCGAGGGTTCGGCCTATCCGACAAGGACTTTGAAAGCTATCTGCGGAGAGGGTCATCCTTGCTAAAGATGAAGTGTAAAAGTTGCTGAAGGCTGGGATTATCAGATAAGTAGCTCATACAGAGTGGCTAGCCAACCCAGTCTTCGTCAGGAAGAAATATTCCGGGAAGTGGCGCATGTGTATTGACTTTACATCCTTGAATAAAGCATGGCCCCATGACCCCTATCCCATGCCCCGAATTGATCAATTGGTGGAATCCACTGCTGGTTCAGAGTTATTAAGCTTCCTTGACGCGTATTCCGGCTATCATCAAATCTGGCTAAAGCGCGAGGATGAAATCAAAACAAGCTTTGTAACTCCTTCGGGAGTCTTCTGCTATGTAAGAATGCCCTTTGGCTTAAGAAATGCCGGGGCAACTTTTTCGAGGTTAATTGCTGAGGCTCTAGGTCATCAAATAGGCCGCAATGTAGAAGCCTGTATGGATGACATTGTAATAAAGAGTGCTTTAAAGCACCAACATAGCCTAGACTTAGCAGAAACATTCAATAGCCTTCGGGCATGCGGAATCCGTCTTAACCCCGAAAAATGTATCTTCGGGGCTCAGGCTAGAAAATTGCTAGGGTATCTAGTTTCAAGCAGAGGGATCAAAGCTAGCCCTACTCAAATAACTGTGTTGCAAAGGATGGCTCCTCCGGAAAATTTGAAGCAAGTGCAGAAGTTAACTGGCCGCCTGCAGCACTTAGCAGATTCCTAGCAAGGTCTTCAGAGAGAAGTTTGCCCATTTTCAAAGCATTGAAAGGGTCCGAAGATTTTGCATGGACACCGAAGTGTCAAAAGAATTATCTCAGTAACCTCGCTACACTCACGGTGCCTGTTGCGGACGAAACCCTACTCCTTTACCTTGCGGCTACTGGCTCCGCTATCAGTGCAGTCCTTGTCAGAGAAGTTGATTTCAATGGGAAGTTGGTACAAAATCCAGTCTATTTTGTATCCAAAGCATTGTCCGGAGAAAAAATAAGATATTCTGAGCTTGAGAACTTCACCTATGCTCTGATAATGGCTTCGAGGAAGTTAAGGCATTATTTCCTAGCACATAATGTGATTGTACCAACTTCGTATCCCTTAGGAGATATGCTCCGAAGTAAAGATTCTACAGGAAGAATTGGGAAGTGGTCTATTGAATTAGCACCCTTCGACATCTCCTTCGTGGCAAGGACAACAATTAAGTCACAAGTGCTGGTAGACTTCGTGGCAGAATGGACTCCCCCTGCAGTATGGGCTCTGGAGAAACCAAGTGAAGGAATTTGGACCATATACTCTGATGGAGCTTTCCAAGCATCTTGAGTAGGTATCGGAGCAGTAATAATTTCGCCTTCAGGGCAAAAAGCAATGTACTCCGCAAGGCTCAACTTTAAGTCCACCAATAATACAACGGAGTATGAAGGAATTTTGTTAGGACTTCGGAAAGCACGTGCTTTGGGGGCTACAAGAGTTGTTATTAAAACAGATTCTCAAATTGTAGCAGGGCACGTGGATAAGAGCTTTCAAGTTCGTCATCCATAGCTTGCAAAATATTTAGAAGAGATCCGTAAGATTGAGACAGCACTTAAGTGGATTTCCATTCGAAGTATACCGAGAGCTGAAAATATGCAAGCTGATACCTTGGCAAAAGATGCAGCCAGAGCTATGGACATTCCAGAAGAAGCTTTTTACGAAGAGCTCAATTCACCTTCGGTCACACAGATCCCTTCTGCGGAAGTTCTTTGCATTCCAAGTACAGATTGACGAAGTTCAATTATGGAATTATTGCAAGGAGAAGCATATTTGCCTGAAGGGCCACAACTTTCGAGGTTCAAGCTTAGAAATCAACGGTTGTTAGTTTCTAAACTCTAAAAACCTGTTAGCGTAATCTTTTACGCCAACAGCTTCTAACCTAGGCCGAGCTTCAAGAAGAGCAGAAAAAAACTGGGGGCTTCGGAGAAGAAGGGTAGTCAGACCAAAAGGAAGGTCCTGAGAACTCCAGGATCAAAAGACCGAACTGGTCTAGGAGGTAGCTCTAGAGGTCGGAGAGGTCTCCACTTTTATTTAGGTTTATATAAAAAAATCCTAATGTAATACAATGTAATATATACTAGAATGCTTCAAAATTGTCTCGTCATCTCCCAGCTCCTCTTTGGGGTAAGCACCTTCGAATTTCAATCGAAGGTGGTTACACACAACATTGCTAGTTAAGAGTACAATTTCAATAATTTTATTTTTGGTGGCTCGGAGCCTCTATTAAAGAAGAATTTTAGATTTGTAATCCAAAATTTGAATAGATGGTGACTAGGGACCTTGAAAATGACTTCGACCTTATTGGTTCGGAGTTCCGAAATGGTAACTTAGTACCCTTTTCGAATATAACGGTCACTTTGTACTCTTTTTACGGATGTTTTCAAGCTAACTGCTCGAAGTCCATATTGTTTGGTCTCTTTGGACTCTTTTTACAGATGCTATCAAGCTGGTGGCTCGGAATCCGCTTTTTGTGGTCTCCTTCGACTCTTTTTACGGATGCTTTCAAGCTAATTGCTTGGAATCCGTAGAATTTGGTCTCTTTTTACGGATGCTATAAAGCTGGTGGCTCGTAATCCGCTTATATGTAGCTTTCCCACCGTGATGGATACTTTGAACCGGTGGTTCGAAGTTCGTAAAACTAGTTGGAACGAATAATACTTAAACTAACTCCGTCCTCATAATGCGTCCACTAGGAGTAGGAATCATTTTGAGAAGCACGCATTATTCGAACCATGAGCTTTATTCATTTAGAAAGTGTTTACAAATGATTACAAGGAGCCCCTATGCGAAGTATCGCTTAAGGTGCTCTGCATGCCATGCATGTTTTAAGTCTTCACCTTCTAAATTAGCTAACTTAAAAGATTCGGGACGTCTTGAACGAAGGATGATATATGGAGCTTCCCATTTATTTCCTAATTTCCCCGGTGCGATAATGCTTCACAAAACTAAATGACCTAGATTAAGTTTATTATGTTTAATTTTTGGATCATACCAAGTCTTCATATGATGTTGATACTTCATTGGGTTGGCAATAGCTCGAAGCCTTGTTTCTTCCGTTAGGTCTAGCAAAGCTTGTCTTTCATTTTCCGTTTTAGGTTTGATCGTGCGAAGAGATCCTCCTTTAAGCACCGTCGGTGCCATGGCTTCATCGCCGAATAGTAACCTGAAAGGGGTAAAGCCTCTGGACCTTGCTTGAGTGGTCCGAATGGACCATAAAATCTTTGGGAGTTCTTCGGTCCATAGCCCCTTTGCCAATCCTACCATCCTTTGATTCAAGCCTGATAAAATATTACCATTAGCTCGCTTGACGGCTTCGTAAAATTGAGGATGACAGACAACTCCAAACACATTTCAATGACAAGACCTTCACAGAACTCTCTGAAGGGTTCGACATCAAATTGGGTGCCATTGTCGATTGTCAGCTGTCGGGGCACTCCGAACTTGCATATAATATTCTGCTAGAAAATTTTTTGTACATTTTTTGAAGTGATAGCTGTGAGGGGTTCTGCTACGACCCATTTAGAAAAATATTCAATTGCTACCACTTCGAATTTTAAACATCCTTTTGCCATTGGGAAGGGGCCAATGAGATCCATACCCCGCCGGGCCATTGGCCACACCAGAGCAATAACTTGAACGGGTGTTGGCGGATGATGACCCCATCTTCCAATCCATTGACAACCTTGGCAAGTGCGAACCAAAGCCTCTTCATCAGCTACTATTGTAGGCCAATAAAGCCCCTGGCGAAGTGTTTTCCCTGCCAAGGCTCGAGGGGCAAGATGGCTACCACAAAGGCCTTCATGAATTTCTTGAAGTATATCTTGGCCTTCAGCTTGGGAAATACATCGGAGTAGGGGAGAACATACTCCGGCCTTGTATAGAATACCATTGATAATATGATAATTCCAGATTCTTAATTGTATTCTTGATAGCTTCAGACCTTTGGGAAAATTAGCTTCGCCTTGCAATAATTCCATAATTGAACTCCGCCAATCAGTGATCGGTACGCATAGGACCTCCGCAAGAGGGAGTTGGGGCACCAAAGGAGAGGTAAGCTCTTCATAAAATGCCCCTTTTGGAATATCTATGGCTCCGGCTGCAGCTTTTGCCAAGATATCGGCTTGTGCATTGTCGGTTCTTGGGATACTTCAAACATAAATCCCTTTAAATGCTGCTTCAATCTTGTGGATTTCTTCTAGATATTTAGCAAGTTTCGGATGCCGAACTTGGAAACTTTTATCAATGTGCCCTACTACAATTTGGGAATATATTTTTATAACAACTCTTGTAACATCAAGGGCACGTGCCTTGCGAAGACCTAGCAAAATTCTTTCATACTCCGCAATATTATTAGTGGACTTAAAGTTGAGCCTTGTAGAGTACATTGCTTTCTGTCCTGAGGGTCAAATTATCACTGCTCCGACACCTGCTTCGGATGCTTGAAAAGCTCCATCAAAGTAAATGATCCATATTCCTTCACTTGATTCTTCCGGAGCCCATACTACAGGTGGAGTCCACTCTCCTACAAAATCAGCCACCACCTGTGACTTTATTGTTGTTCTTGATACAAAGGAAATGCCGAAGGGTGTTAGCTCAATGGCACACTTTCCAATTCTTCCTGTAGAATCTTTGCTTCGGAGCATATCTCCAGAGGATAATAAGTTGTTAAAATTACATTATGTGCTACAAGATAATGCTGTAATTTCCTCGAAGCCCTCACTAGAGCATAAGTGTATTTTTCCAACTCGGAGTATCTAGTTTTTGCTCTAGATAAGGCTTCTGATACAAAATATACTAGATTATGTACCAACTTCCCATTGAAATCCATTTCTCGAACAAGGACCACACTAACAGTGGAGCCCGTAGCTACTAGATAGAGGAGAAGAGTGTCATCCGCAATGGGCATAGTGAGTGTTCCAATGTTGCTGAGATAATCTTTAATATCATCGAAACTCTTCTGGCACTCCGGTGTCCATGCAAAATCTTCGGACCCTTTCAAGGCTTTGAATATTGGTAGGCTCCGCTCTACGGACCTTGCTAGAAATCTGCTAAGGATTGTGTGGCGTCCGACAAGCTTTTGAACTTGCTTCAAATTTTCCGGTGAAGCCATTCTTTGCAGTGCACTTAGTTGGGTTGGGCTAGCTTCGATCCCACGTGCTCGAAACTAAATACCCTACGAATTTCGCAGCTTGAGCCCCAAAGATACATTTTTCAGGGTTGAGGTGAACTCCACATGCTCGGAGGCTCTCAAAAGTTTCTGCTAAGTCTAGACTATGTTGGTGCTTTAAAGCACTGTGTATTACAATGTCATCCATATAGGCTTCGACATTATGGCCTATTTGGTGACCTAGAGCTTCACCAATTAATCTTGAAAATGTTGCCCTGTCATTTCTTAAGCCGAAGGGCATTCTTACATAACAAAAGACTCCCGAAGGGGTTACAAAGCTTGTCTTGGCTTCATCTTCGTGTTTTAACCATATTTGATGATATCAGGAGTACGCATCGAAGAAGCTCAAAAGCTCTGAACCAGTAGCGGAGTCGACTAATTGATCAATGCAGGGCATGGGGTAGGGGTCACGTGGGCATGCTTTATTCAGGGATGTGAAGTCAATACACATGCGCCACTTGCCGAAGGCCTTTTTCTTGATGAAGATTGGGTTGGCTAACCACTCCGTATGAGCCACTTATCTAATGATCCCGGCCTTCAACAATTTTTCAACTTCTGCTTTAGCAAGGTTTGCCCTCTCTATTAACAATTTGTGGAGCCCCTGGTGAACAGGTCGAACCATTGTGCTCAATGATACTTTGGTCAACTCCAGGAATGTCTTCATCGTACCAAGCAAAGACATCCAAATTTTCTCTAACTACTTCTTCTAATGAAGTAGCAATTTCAAGAGGCAATTCCTTTCCAAACTGGATAGGATAATCTTTGCCGTCTTTTACAATGATTTTTGTTACAACTTCTCCTTCGGGGCTTGGCCTGAGGGAGGACATTTTCGCGAATTCACTTAACACAGGGATATCCTCTGAATGGTCTTGCATATTATTTATCTGCCGATGGTCAAGAGGTGAACCATGGCCGTACTCTACCCTTCGTGCTACAGCTTGGTCACCGAAGACCATGAGCAGTTCTCCTTGCGTGGGCATCTTGAGACATAGAGAATTATGATGTGCCATAGCTCCAAATTGATTTAACATGTCTTTTCCGAAGATGACATTATAGCCATAAGGGGCATCAACTATGTCAAAAATCATCTCCTCCATTCTAGCCATAAGCACCTATTTAGCCGAGGGCATTGGGAGGAGGTCCTGCGAAGCATTGAAGTGGTCGAGCTGCTGGGAGGAGATGTTTGCGCAGGATACAAAGCTGGTCGAATGCCTGAACAAAGATAATATACACGAAGCTTCTGCCATCAACCAGCACTCTTCGGACTTTCGTTCCTGCAATATCAGCACTGATAACAAGGGGGTCCGCTTGAAGAAATTTTATACCCGCTACATCAGCTGAGGAAAAGATATGGGCACGTGGGACCATTCGGTCATTTCGGCAGCCGACAAAGTGGTCCCAATATGCCTTACTTCGCAAACATATTCCCTCCTTTGCCTTTTTGACATTCTTCTAGGGTTCCTCCTCTAGAGATGGGAAGAACCACTCCTTTGTCGCGGTCTTGTGTATCTTCTTGCTTCAGAGGTGGCATAACACTTGACACAAAAGGTTGTCTTATGGCTTCGAAGTTGTCTACATGTCTGACGGTTTGTACCGGCTCCAGACGTGCCTCGGGAGGGGCTCGGTCAATATTGCTTCGACTAGAGCTCCTCTCGAGGTACTCGCTCCTTAGGGCTAGTATAGACTTACATACATCGGTATCATGGCTTTGGTTCTTGCCGTGAACACTGTAGAAGAAGGCCTGGCCTTTGCCAGCTGACTTCCGTGGTAGCCTCCAGCCGCTGACCTTGCCTCCCGAAGCTTGTGGATACTTAGGGGGAAATTTTGGCGAAGAGGGAGCAATGTTTAAAACTTTAGAGCGAGGATGTGTTGTAGCAATTGCGTTAGCTACAACACAGGTTTTGTATATGTGTATACGATGTGTAGAATGAACCTCGATGGGTTCTCTCAGAGGGAGAAAGGGTTTATACTAGTTCGGGCCTCCCCTAGGGGATAATAGCCCTACGTCCAGTTTGTGGTGGATTTGGCGTGGTATGCCTTGGTGTGGACAAGAGAACTACAGGGTCTCATGGCCCCCTGTAGCGTGTCCCCTGTTACAAGGGCTTGGCCCTTCTTTTATAGGCACGTAGGCCAAAGGAAAACACCGAGATGCCCCCTATGAGCCCTGGGCTCATAGGGGCAGAGAAGGGAAAAGGAGCTAGGTACGGTACAAAAGTGCTTTACAGCTTTACATCTTGACCAGCTAGACGATAAACTATGGGCAGAGGGGCCCCTGGAATGACTTCTACACTGTAGCGGAGCGTAAATATCTTCTGGGTTCAGAGCAGGGCCGGAGCTCCGAACTGGGGCCTCCGAACTGGGGGCCCCCGAACCGGGGCCTCCGAACTGGGGGCCCCCGAATTGGGGGCCTCCGAACCGGGGCCTCCGAACCGGGGCCTCCGAACTGGGGGCCTCCAAACTGGGGCCTCTGAACAAGGGCCTCTGAACTGGGGCCTCCGAACCGGGGCCTCCGAACCAGGAGCCTCCGAGCCGGAGAGGGTCCGGAGACTAGTTCTGAAGAGCTCCGAAGGGAGCCCGAAGGCTAACTCCGGACAGGGCTCGAAGGTTAACTCCGAAGAAGGCCCGGAGGCTGGCTTCGAAGTTAGCCTGAGACTTAGCTTCTGGCGGTCTTCAGGGGATCTCGAGGGCTTAGCCTCGGAGGGCTCCGAAGGACCTTACTCCAGAGGGCTTCGACGGGGCCCCGGGGCTTCGCCCCTGCAAGCTCCGGCATAAACCTTGAGACTTGGGAACAATTCTTTGGGAGGAAACAGGCTTTGACAGTGTTGGGCTCCGGGCCGAAGGCTGTCGGAGGCTGACGTCATTTGGCCCCTGTTCGGGGGAAATATATTCCCCTAACAGTAGCCCCTCGCGTGCAGGCCTTCGGGACGAAGGGGTGCGCGTGCCCTTGGGACAAATGACCTGAAAATTACAACTTTGGAGAAAATAAGCCTTCAGAGCTTGGACCGAAGGTGACTTCGAAATCTGCAGGTAATAAATGCCTGCGCCAGCTGTCAAAGCGACCTCGGGGAGCCCAAACGGCTCCGAAACGGTTAGAAAAATTACCGTTACCCTGCGCTGGGCTGCTTCCCTTCGCTGAAGGCCCACGGAACAGTGGGTTCGGCCCACGACCGTCAGAATTCTTACCGCCTATAAATAGGGGTTTACCACGTGCGGCTTCGGCACGCTCTCATTTGCTTCCTTCTCATCGCCTTACAGCCTTTGCTCCCCTCTCCTCCTTGGCTTCGCGCGGAGTGCCCTTCGCTAGCTTTAGCCCCTCGCGCCGAGGTCCCACCAAAATGCCGAAGAAGGCAGTGGTGAAGCCTTTGGTCTTGGGCTCGAGCTCGGGCTCCGCCCAAATGCAGGCAGCGGTGGCCGCGGCAGCGAAACCTGCACCTAGGCGACTGGGGCCGAGGGATCTTTGGACGCCCTCCGACAAGTTTGAGCATACGCTGGAGATGAGGGACTTGATTTCTATGGAGGAGTCCGTCTGGAGGGCCTGTGAAGGGAGGATTGCGGCGAAGATCCAGCTAAGAGTCCTGGAGAAGTCGGAGGCCGTGCCAAGGCCCCGCACTGACGAAGTGGTTGTGTTCGAGGCCTTCTTCGAAGCCGGCCTCAGGCTGCCAGCAGTCGGGATGCTGAGCGAAGTCTTGAGGGCTTACAACCTCGAGCTTCCTCAACTCTCGCCCAATGCCGAAGGCTGCGAGGGCCGCGCGAACGTCTTCATCGCCCTTCACGATGCCAACTGTCAGCCGAAGTCGAGGGAGGGGACGGACCGCATCAAGAGGGCGCTGGCCTTTGGCAGCGCAAACTTCCAGCTCCGGAGGGAGTTCCAGGATGCCTTCCCGGCGAGGGCTGTGAACAACAAATGGTACTCGAAGTGGGACCAGGAATGGTTCTATGCCTCGGTTGGCGTGACCTCTCCCCTTCGGAGTACCAACACCCACATCTTATACCGACGCGAAGGGGTGGTGAAGACCAGCGAGGACACCGTTCGCTCGAGGATCTTGCTTCTTCGTAGGGTGGCGGCGAAGATGAGCAAGAGGGACCTCGCAGAGGAGTTCATCACCCTCCGGCTCAGCCCCCTCGCGCGCTCTTGGCCGGAGGGGCTCTTCCAGGCTTCGGGCCAAGGGGAACTTCGCGAGTTGGCCTTCGACAGCTTCGGTAAGGCTTCAAACTCTTTTTACTTTTGTACCTCGCGAAACTTCATTCTAACTTGAACTTTTATGAAGCCCACCTTGAAATGAGGACTCCGGAGGAGGCCATTGCGGCGGCGGAGCGCGTCGTTGGGACTCTGACACCTGAGGAGCAGGCCCAGTGCCTCGCTCTGGTGGGGTCATGGGAGCATTGGAATAGGGTCTGGACCGCGCTTGGCCTCGAGGCGTTCCCTACTCTGCCGGACTTCTCCCACCCCACAACTTCGTCGGCCGGAGCCAAGAGGAAGAGGGGGGATGACGACGAGCTTGGGACTTCGAGGGTGCGATCGGAGGTCCCTGCGACCGAAGCATCTACTCCGGAGGAGGCAGCGGTGGAGCCCACAAGTGCTCTGGCTACCAAGAAGGCAGTGAGGCCTTCGATGACAATGACTTCGGCGGCGGAGGCCGATGAGCTCACCCTAGCCATCAAGACCACAGAAGCCTCGACAACGACAACTTCGGGCGTGAGGGCCGACACGCCACCCTCGTAGCGAAGGGATTGGGGGCACACATCACCCCTCCTTCCTTTGAGGACATTTCTGACGAAGGTAAACTCTTTTAACATGCTTCTCTTCAGTACGCGGATCTTGACTTGGTATTTCTGTAGAGGATGCCGATGCGAGGCCCATCGTGGCGAAGCCGGTAGACGAAGCTGGACCGAAGCCCACCGCGTCGGAGCCAACAGAGGCTTCGGGCAGCAGCGACAGCAGCGGCAGTGGCAACGACTCGGAGTCCGACAGCTCTTCGTCTGAAGAAGATGGAGGCAGCGGCGGCGGTGAAGGGAACCTTTGAAGCGACGAGGAGGTCGACGTGGTGGGCCTAAACCCTGCTTCGCCGAAGCCTGCGCAGGTGGCCGCGGCAGAGGAGATGGTCCATCCCTTCCGGCCGAAGGGTGCCGTGACAGAGGTGGCAATCAACAGCTTCCGCGAGAGCTGCGCAGCTGCGGAGGCAGGGGACTTGGTGGCTTAACTTAGCCACTTGAACCCCACGGAGCTCTTCATCGGCGCGAACGAAGCCCTCGTGCGGGTGAGCGGAGCCCTTTGCATCCTTCGAACTATATTTTAGCCTTCGATCAATACTTATGATTTCTTGAATTCTTGTAGGCCTTCGCACTGAACGCAGCAGCGTCGTCTTCTGCAGACAGGCAGATGGAGCCACTGTCAGAGGAGAAGGAGGTCCTTCGACGCCAAGTCTCGGTGGAAACTGAGAGGCGAAGGCGGGCTGAGGCTTCGGCTGCTAAGGCAGAGGTGGCGAAGGCTGAGGCCGACAAGGCTAAGGAAGCCTTGGCCTCAGAGATGGTTCGGCTCCGCGCGGAGCTCAAGGCTTCGAAGGACGCCGAGGCTCGGCAGGCAAAGGAGAACGCTTCACTCCGAGGATAGGCTCAGAAGCTCGAAGACTTCGTCGCGGACAACCTTGGCGAAGCCACCCAGAGCCTGACCGACGTCCTTGAGCAAATAGGGACCGAATGCCGGGCTCCGGACTTCGGCGACCAGGACCCAATTGGGGACCGCGTCGATTTCTTGAAGACGGTGGCTTCGACGGCGGAGCAATCACTGAAGGGCTTCGCCCTCATGGCCGGCCAAGTCGCGGGGCAAGGGGTGTTGCACATGCTTCATGAAGCGGGGTGCAACCACCTCCAGGCAGCAACCTCCATGACCCCGGTGGCCTTCGGGGGCCAGCACTTGGTGACGCCTCCGCCGGACATCCGCGGAGCCTGGCGGCGACTGCAGGAGCCTTGGAAGGAACAAGGCAGCGAAGCAGTCCTCGACTCCCAGAAGGACCTACGACTTCGCCGATCCAAAGCACCTGCCCCACCAGACAGGCCTTCGACGTCGACACCTCCGCCTCCGAAGGTGTAGATCTCCTTAGGCTTCTTTGTAACACTTAGCTGCAGGCTTGTACAAACTTTATCAGCTTATTAATATGAATACGGGGGGTTTTTATACCTGCCCAGGCTCAGCCTCCGAATGTTCACTTCGAAGTGCTTGAGGACTCTGAAGAACTTCGACAGCTGTGGGCAGTCCTCGAAGTAGCTAGGTCCGAAGGCCTCCCTCGGTTTAAGCTTCCGAGGGGGCCTAGCGGCGAAGCCATCTTCGAAGTAGCTCAGGATTTGCTAGCCGCTGTGAAGGTGGAGTCCCTTCAGAGTTCTTTGTTTTTGCCTTCACGAACGGCCTTAGCAGGCGATGAAGCCTTAGACTTCTCTGCCTTCGACACGGCACCGCCTGCTTTGATAACTCAGAGCGACTTGCAAAATGGAAGACGAGGTATGCGGACTTCGGTGCCTGGACGAGCCGGACGTGGGAGAGGAGGCTCCGACGAGGCTTCGTCCAGCCGAGGGGGCCCTGGCCGAAAGAAAGGCAAGCGAGGGTTGGGACCTCGCACTCGATTCTTCTTAGGCTTAGATACAGACTATACATAGTTTTGTAGTCGAAGTACATTTGTAACATACCTCCCAATTATTATTCAATGGAGTTTATTTGTATTTGCATACTTCGTCCGTATGCTTCGCATTGTTTGATGGCTTCGAATGTTTTAGCTTGTCATGCTCGTATTGCGTGTTACATCCACACACCTCGCATACATGCTTCCCCCCTTGCTCGTGGCAGCTAGGGACTTAGCCGTTGCTGGTGCGGGCAATAAAAAATGCGAAGGGGTGCGCCTTTTGGCGGCTTCGGATGCATGGAATTCATTGAGCGAAGGCCTCTTTTGGGCTTCGAACGCGCTAATTTGGTGCGAAGCAAGGCTTCAGCATAACCAAATTAAGCGAAGCATGCTTCGGCATGCTGGGATTTGAATGATGTGCATGAGCAAGGCTCCGGAACGCACTTAGATTTTAGGCGAAGCATGGCATATATTAGATTTTGACACGCGGAGCAAGGCTTCAGAGCGTGTTTGGATAACGAAGCAAGGCTTCTGAGCTTGATTCTATAATGAAAATAGATATTTGGTGTGGATTCATCGAACCTGTGATAATGTGAGCCACCTTCGGCTTTGAGCCACCTTCGGCTCTGAGCCACCTTCGACTCTGGGTCACCTACGACCCTGGGCCACCTTCGACCCTGGGATGCTTCGGGTACGGAACCCGGACTCCCTGGGATGCTTCGGGTACGGAACCCGGAATCCCTGGGATGCTTCGGGTACGGAACCCAGAATCCCTGGACGCATCGGGCCATGGCCTGGAGTCCCTAGGATGCTTCGGGTACAGAACCTGGAATCCCTGGACGCATCGGGCCATGGCCCGGAGTCCTTGTTACTGCTACGGGCCTGGGGGCGCTGTGTAGCCTTCGGAGGAGTGCTCCAGATTTTGTAAGGCGAAGCGAGGCTTTGGATTTTTAAATAAGGCGAAGCAAGGCTTCGAGTTTTTGATAAGGCGGAGCAAGGCTTCGGGTTTTTTCAATAAGACGGGGCAGAAATTGCTTTAAAGGCGAAGCAGGGCTTTGAATTTCAAGACGAAGTAGGGCTTCGAATTTCAAGGCGAAGCAGGGCTTCGAATATCAAAGTGATTGCGAAATTGTACATCGAAGTGGTACTTCGGATAGTGGACATACCTCGTAAAGTGGTTGAAGGTCGGCCTCATAGCCCCTGGGGCTTCGACGACCCTCGACACATGAAGCGGAGCCCCTTGCTGGAGGGTGCGCTTCGGTATGCGAAGGGTAAGGGAAGGCGAAGAGGGCCTTTGAGCTGCACCCGAAGCCCCTTGCCGAAAGGTGCGCGAGCAAGAAAGCTTCGAAGCTCCCCCCTCAAGCGTACTTCGAGTCGCAGACAGTGGCAGAGAACTTATCTTCTTGGACTAAGATCCCCACGGATGGCACCAACTGTTGTAGAAATTGCGTTAGCTACAACACAGGTTTTGTATATGTGTATACGATGTGTAGAATGAACCTCGATGGGTTCTCTCAGAGGGAGAAAGGGTTTGTACTGGTTCGGGCCTCCCCTAGGGGATAATAGCCCTATGTCCAGTTTGTGGTGGATTTGGCGTGGTATGCCTTGGTGTGGAGAAGAGAACTACAGGGTCTCATGGCCCCCTGGAGCGTGTCCCCTGTTACAAGGGCTTGGCCCTGCTTTTATAGGCACGCAGGCCAAAGGAAAAGACCGGGATGCCCCCTATGAGCCCTGGGCTCATAGGGGCAGAGAGGGGAAAAGGAGCTAGCTACGGTACAAAAGTGCTTTACAGCTTTACAGACGTGTCAGGCAACGTCACATCTTGACCAGCTAGATGATAAACTATGGGCAGAGGGGCCCCTGGAACGACTTCTACACTGTAGCGGGGCATAAATATCTTCTGGGTTCGGAGCAGGGCCGGAGCTCCGAACTGGGGCTCCGAACTGGGGCCTCTGAACTGGGGCCTCCGAACCGGGGCTTCCGAACTGGGGCCTTCGAACTAGGGGCCTCCGAACCGGGGCCTCCGAACTAGGGGCCTCCGAACCGGGGCCTCCGAACTGGGGCCTCCGAACTAGGGGCCTCCGAACTGGGGCGGGCCTCCGAACTGGGGGCCTCCGAACTGGGGGCCTCTGAACCAGGGCCTCCGAACCGGGAGCCTCCGAACCGGAGAGGGTCCGGAGACTAGTTCTGAGGAGCTCCGAAGGGAGCCCGAAGGCTAACTCCGGACAGGGCTCGAAGGTTAACTCCGAAGAAGGCCCGGAGGCTGGCTTCGAAGGCTCTCGAGGGCTTAGCTTCTGGCGGTCTTCAGGGGATCTCGAGGGCTTAGCCTCGCAGGGCTCCGAAGGACCTTACTCCAGAGGGCTTCGACGGGGCCCCAGGGCTTCTCCCCTGGAAGCTCCGGCATAAACCTTGAGACTTGGGAACAGTTCTTGGGGAGGAAACAGACTTCGACAGTGTTGGGCTCCGGGCCGAAGGCTGTCAGAGGCTGACGTCATTTGGCCCCTGTTCAGGGGAAATATATTCCCCCAATAGGATGCTTTTGCCCTCTTCGACTGTCATGCTGATTGTCAAAGTGGTATCCTTGTGAAGGAGTTGAAGTCTTCACTTCCAGTTTAACTTCTTAGAAGGTTGCGGAGACGTAATCATCCTTCAGAGCCATCCTTCCTCCGACCTAGCATATTCCTCAAAGTAATCTATTAATTGGGCTACTGAGGAAATATGCTTCCGGTGAAGCTTGTCGAGGAGGCCTGCATTTGTGACTCCTTCCCGAGCCGCATCAACCACGGATGATGCGGATAGCCCTCTTTTCTTTGACTTCGTATGAGTGAAGCGATTAAAAAACTGTTGCAAAGTTTCTCTAGGTTGCTGCTTTACCTGAAAAAACTTCCAGTAGACATAGGGGCACAAATATACCTTGGAAGTTGCTTACGAACTTCTTTCTTAATTGCTTCCAAGATCCAATTGATCCTAGTTTAAAGACCATAACCAACGCAGATCGACTCCTTCGAGCGCAAGGGGGAAGCACTTCGCTATTGTGACTCGGACCCCTCCGCTAGCCTCTATTGCTAAAGCATATGAGCGGGAAAATTCCCCTAGATCTTGATCTCCGGAATACTTACAAAGCTTCAAAGTTCTAAAATTAAGGTCGAAGCACACCTTCTGCAAGTCAGGGTGTAACGGAGATTCATCATCAAAAGAGGCATTCTTAGTGCCTCTTAGAATCTCAGAGGCTTCGGGATAAATGGCAAAGTCATCATCTTGGGGCACCTCCGGGATGATAGGGCTAGCTTGAGGACGAAGCCTATCCGCAGCTTCCTGCCTCCACCTCGTCTCTTCAACTTGAAGACGGGCCATCTGGGTCACAACATCATCAGGATGGTCTTCATTTCTTCTGGAGGGGACCTTTGGGTCTTGAGAACTGATCTAAACTAGGGGTCCCAATCTTCTGAAAGGTTATGATAACTCTCGATTTGGTGGAGTCGCTACACAAATCGATACGGCTTTTAGACGTCATGTCTTGAGCCCGCAATCACAGCACAACTTCTCCTCTGGTTATCGACTGAATGGTGCTTAGTCGACCTCACCAAGAATGCTAATCCTTGACTGCGAATCGAAGAACACAAGCAAGAACCAAGAAGAATGCAATCGAATTGCATATGTATGATTAAACTCAAAAGTTGGGGTTCTACAAACCGATATGACGGCGAAACTGTTCTTGATAGAATAATCTAAGCAAAACCCATGAGAGACAGCGGCGGCTGCTGTTTATATAGGCTAATGAACATGGTTTAACCCTAAAACGCGTCCTTAAGGGACTCCCACTCGGTACATGGGCCAAAGGCCCAAACTGGTGACGCAGCACCGAAATGGTTCTTAAAATCGGTACTATTTTGACAATTGCTGACGACTCTGAATTTATCTGGATGTGAGATTGGTCCCATTGGAAAGGTTATCTTCTTATATTTCCAACCTTATGTGGAACGTCCAAATCGGAGGTCGTATGCATCCTGGGCGCCCGTTTTACTGTCAGGTGGTCCTGGAGACCTAATTGGACTGGAAGTCGACTTACATCGGATCTCCATCTTGGCTTGCACTCCCTTGCTGTACCTCCACGCCTCCAAGTCCTTCTTCAAGAATCTCCTAGTCCTCTCCTTGGTTCCTAATCACAATATAATCATTAGGTAGCAATCTATTCTCAAATTAATAATTTAAAATGCTTAGGAACGAGCTCACCTCTAAGTTCAAGTGTCGTGCACGAGCTCTAGTGATCGGATCTTGAATGTCGAGCAGAGGAGTGATGTCCTCATCATCCTCCCCCTCTTAAATTGGAGTCGTCCTCTACTCTAACATATCCTCTTCCCCTAAGTAGGGCTTCAAATCTGAAATGTTAAAGGTAGGACTGACCCCAAACTCGGGAGGCAACTCAAGTTTTTATGCATTATCATTAATCTTCTCAAGTATTTTGAAAGGACCATCAACTCTAGGCATCAACTTAGATTTTCTTAAATCTGGAAATCTATCCTTCCTCAAGTGCAACCAAACTAAATCGCCCGGTTCAAGCTTAACTTCCTTTCTACCTTTACTACAAGCAACCCTATATTTTCAGTCATCTTTTCAATGTTTTCCTTAGTTGTTTCATGCAATTTCAAAATAAATTTAGCACGCTCTTTAGCATCATTATGTATTCTCTCACTGGAAAGGAGCATGAGGGTTAAAACCATACACTACTTGGAAAGGACTTACCTTGGTGGTCGAATGTGTAGCTCGGTTGTATGCAAACTCTACACGAGGCAAACATTCTTCCCACATCTTCAAATTTTTCTTCAAAACAGCCCTCAACATGGAGCCTAAAGTGCGGTTGACCACATCCATTTGGCCATCAGTTTGTGGGTGATAAGTGGTAGAAAATAATAATTTGGTACCCAACTTGTTCCACAAAGTATGCCAAAAGTGACTCAAAAATTTTGCATCATGATCTGAAACAATAGTAGAAGGCATACCATGCAAACGTACAATCTCTTTGAAAAAGAGGTCAGCAATATGGACAACATCATCACTTTTATGACATGATATAAAATGTGCCATCTCAGAAAATCGATCCACAAAAACAAAAATGCTATCCCTCCCCCTCTTTGTCCGAGGCAATCCCAACACAAAATGCATAGAAATGTCTGCCCATGGAATAGAACGAACAGGGAGAGGTATGTATAAACTGTGTGGATTCAATCGAGACTTAGCTTTTTGACATGTATTGCAGTCACCGACGAACCGCTCGATGTCTCTCCTCATACTTGGCAAAAAGAAATGTGAGGCCAAAACATCTTCTGTCTTTTTAGCACCAAAGTGCCCCATCAAGCCTCCCCCATGTGCTTCCTGCATCAACAAAAGGCGAACAAAACCAACTGGAATGCACAAGCGGTTAGACCTAAACACAAACCCGTCATTGATCATGAATTTATTCCATGTATGTTCCTATTTAAAATTCAGCAGCACATCTTTAAAATCAGGATCATTTGCATATTGTTCTTTTATTGATTCAAGTCCAAAAATCCGACAATCAAGTTGGGACAACAAAATATAGCGCCTAGACAAAGCATCAGCAATGACATTATCCTTCCCTTTCTTATGCTTGATGACGTAAGGAAATGACTCAATAAATTCAAACCATTTAGCATGTCTACGGTTCAGATTTGTTTGAGAGCGAAGATACTTAAGCGATTCATAATCAGAATGTATAATAAATTCCTTAGGCCACAAATAATGACGCCATGTCTCTAAAGAATGTGCAAGAGCATACAATTCCTTATCATACGTAGAGTAGTTTAGAACAAGACCCTGTAATTTTTCGCTAAAGTATGCAACACGCTTACCTTCTTGCATCAACACACCACTAGTGCCAATTCCACTGGCATCACATTCAAGCTAAAAAGTCTTACCAAAATTTGGAAGTTGCAGCGGTGGCGCATGTGTTAGCTTGTCCTTCAAAGTGGTAAATGCCTCCTCTTGTGCTTGTCCCCATCGAAATACCACACCCTTCTTTGTCAACTCATGTAGCGGTGCAGTGATGGTCCTGAAATCCGGAACAAAGCAGCGATAGAAACCTGCAATACTGAGAAAACTCCTCACCTGTGTGATTGATTTGGGGGTCAGCCAACTCTTTATGACATCAATTTTTGTCTCATCCACCTCAATTCCCTAGGGAGTGACAACATATCCAAGAAAAGATACTCAATCCGTGCAAAATATGCACTTATCAAGGTTAGCGAATAAACGTGCATCGCGTAAAACATTAAAAATAGCACGTAACTGATCCATATGTTCATCCAAAGACTTGCTATAAATCAAGTTATCATCAAAGTAAACCACCACAAATCGACAAATAAAAGCCCTAAAAACCTCATTCATTAAGTGCATGAAAGTACTAGGTGCATTAGTAAAACCGAAAGGCATTACCAACCACTCATACAACCCGAATTTAGTTTTAAAAGTTGTTTTCCACTCATCGCCAAGTTTCATTCGAATCTGGTGGTAACCACTACGGAAGTCAATTTTTGTGAAAATTATAGAGCCACATATTTCATCAAGCATGTCGTCAAGTCTAGTAATAGGATGACGATACCGAATAGTAATATTATTGATAGCCCTACAATCAACACACATACGCCAAGTACCATCTTTCTTAGGAACCAAAAGTACAGGAACGACACAAGGGCTAAGGCTTTCACGTACATACCCGCGGTCCAAAAGGTCTTGGACTTGTCGCTGAATTTCCTTAGTCTCCTCGGGGTTGGTTCTATAAATAGCATGGTTTGGCAATGTTGCACCCGGAATCAAATCAATTTGATGTTCTATTCCTCTAATAGGTGGTAGCCCCGGTGGTAGCCCCGGTGGTATCTCTGATGGAAACATGTACTCATATTCCTTCAAAAGATTAGTGGAAGCAGGAGGTATCAAACTAGCAATGTTATCAAGTGAGAACAAGGTCTGCGTGCAAGCCAAAGCATAGCAAACATCATCATCAGAAATTTCAGCAAGGTCACATTTTCTAGCAAGCATGACAACACCCTTTAATTTAATTTGATTATCTTGTTTTGGTGGGTAAAGAGACTTAGCAACTTGTTGATTTTTAGAATTAGTACGATTCAAACTAGCAGCATGGTTTTTATCAGCTTGTACAATTTCAGCAGGGGTCAAAGGTACCAAAGTAATTTTCTTTCCTTTATGCATCAAAGTGTATGTATTACTTGTACCATGGTGTGTAGCATTATTATCAAATTCCCAAGGATGACCCAAAAAAAGTGAACAAGCTTCCATAGATACCACATCACAATCAGCATTACTAGCATAGGAACGAATGGAAAAAGAAACTCTGCAAGTATGTGTTACCTTAGCTTTTCCAGCATCATTAAACCACATAATATGGTATGGATGGGGGTGGTGACGGATGGGCAAGTCAAGCTTCTTTACCAAATCTGAACTCAACAAATTATTGCAGCTACCTCCATCAATGATGACACGAGCTCGTCGATTGTGGATGACGAAGAAGGTTTGGAAAAGGTTGTGGCGTTCAAGCTTCTCAGGTTGTTGCAATTGTGTGCTGAGCACGCGGTGCATAATGATGCTCCGAAAAGCCGCCGTTTCCGTGTACCAAGGACATCGCTGTCGTCCGCTATCGCATCTTCTATCGCATCATCTTTGATGTCAGAGGTGCTGATGTACCTATCGTCCGTAGCGATGTATGTCCGCTGACTTGGGCAATCCTTCTGCATGTGGCCAAATTCGAGGAAGTGATGGCACTGAATGCAAGGCATGCGTCCTGTAGAAGCCGAGGCACTTGCCGCTGGGACCTACATGTTTTTTTACCTAAATCCAAAGGTTAGGTGGTGCAGCCACTCCGGCATCTGTTGATCATTTGCTCGATGGAGGGGGCGCCCGAAAGGAGGAGTGCTTGGTCAGGCCGGAAGATGGCGTCGAACGCTGCGCGTATGTGGTGCCTACCTTGCTCTTGTCCTGCAAAGCACATCCCTGCAACTCTTTTTCTACAAACATAGCAAACTGAAACATCTGGTTGATAGTGTTAAACTCCTTATAATCCACTATGTCCTGAATTTCACGCCGCAAACCCGAGAAAAAATGACAAATAGAATCCTCGAGGCCCTCTACTATGCCACAACGCACCAAACCCTTTCGAAGCTCACCATAATAAGTCTGCATAGAATTATCGCCCTGTTCTAAGCGCATCAAGCGATTACGCAGATCTCTATTATAAGAAGAGGGAACAAATCTATCATGCATAACAACCTTAAGTTCGTCCCATGTAGTAGGTGCAAGCCCCGCGGAAGTTAAACCAGTCCACCAAATGATAGCAAAATCCTTAAATTCGCTTGTGGCTTATCTAACTCTATGTTGGTCAGGTACAAGGTGGGCACTAAATTTTTGCTCGATAGTCATCTCCCAATCAAGATATCCCTCAACATCATAAGGTCCGGAAAATGAAGGTATAGTGAATTTAATTTTACCATAAGGGTCATCATGAGCACGGTTATGATTACCACCCCTACCTACGGTGTTGGTGCATAGACGATGTCGAAGCCGCGAATCTCTAGTGGTTGTGTCCACGTCCTCATCTCTATCGGGTAGGGGACGAGTTTCCAATGCAACCACCCTGTGGGTTAGAGTGGATATCAATTTATCCAAACGCTCAAGGGACTCTTGGAGTCTGAGGTCCATGATGGCAGTGGTGATTGTCTTGGTGAGAGCTTCTGTCATTGCCTTCTCCCCTGCTCAAGGGCCTCACATAATTGACCCTAGCTCACACACTCGTTGAGGTACTTTAGGGTGGCACCTCCATCATCACCTGCCATTGTAGACACAAAAAACAGGAACAAACAGTGAAGGTTATCCCTAATAAGATACTACGCAGGATTGGTGGTGCCTCTCTCTCAATCAACACCGCAAAAGGAAACACCTTACCAAGCTCTTACAAGGTTCTTACCTGCAAGACAAAGGATACCTGGGAGGCGTGCTCTATGATTGCAAGGATCAAAAACATGCTGTCCATAAGGTGTATGTGGAGCTATAGGAAGGCCAGCTATGTGAGTGGGACACAATTCAATAACAGATAGTAATGCTGAATAAATGTTCAAACTATTTGTCTTAATTGTTGGTCTCCTCGTGTCCTAAGAACAATAGTGTCAACAAGAAAGTAACAAGGATGGACAGGATGAAAAGAAAGGACAATGTCAGCACGACACCAGCAAAACAAGAAGTGCAAAGCCTCCTGTGGTATCTCTATTTTGTTTCTTCTATTTTTTGTTTTTCTTTTTTTTTTCTGTTTTTGCAACCAAGTACCAGCAACACTATGAACCAATATTAAGAACAACACCAAGTATCAGATCAAACCGATGTTAGATGTTATCAGTACAGAATTTGGATCGTTTGGAAAAACGAGTGCTAAAACTTCGGAGCCTGAAATGAAGGCCTTCCTGAATTTTTTTAATTTTTTTGAAATCGCCAATACCAGCTCACCACTTTCACCAAATTAATCTTTTCGAGATCTTTCTGTGGTAAAAATTTCAGCTCAATTGGAGTTCCGAGCAAAAAGTTATGCCCATTTCAATGAGGACCCTCTGAAATCGGGTATGTTGGTGGTTGAATTGGCAGTGGATGTGAATCAGTGGTGGTGGAAAAATTGTGCAGCGGAAAAGGGAAACACACAAACCGATCTAAAACACGAATTAACCAGCAACAAAGACACAAATTTAGACACAAAATCAACACTACGGACTCTGAAAGAGAATTGTGCAAAAGGCTAACAATGTCTAGGACGGGGAATTTTTTTTTTTGCTTTTCCGTGGACTCCAGGATAATGGCGAAATTAACTTGAACAAAGGGAAGGCGAACCTGACGGTAAACCTATCTCTGGATACCACTTGATGTAAACTAGGGTTCCCAATCTTCCGAAAGGTTCTGATAACTCTCGATTTGGTGGAGTCGCTACACAAATCGATTCGGCTTCTGGACGGCACGTCTTGAGCCCGCAATCGCAGCACAACATCTCCTCTGGTTATCGACCGAACTGTGCTCAGTCGACCTCGCCAAGAAGGCTAATCCTTTCCTGTGAATCGAAGAACACAAGCAAGAACCAAGAAGAATGCAATAGAATTGCAGATGTATGATTAAACTCACAAGTTGGGGCACTACAAATAGATATGACCGCAAAACAGTTCTTGATAGAATAATATAAGCAAAACCCATGAGAGATAGCGGAGGCTTCTGTTTATATAGGCTAATGAATGTGGTTTAACCATAAAACGCGTTCTGAAGGGACTCCCACTCGGTACATGGGCCAAAGGCCCAAACTGGTGACGCAACATCGAAACGGTTATGGAAATCGGTATTGTTTTGACAATTGCCGACGACACTGATTTTATCTGGATTTGAGGTTGGTCCCATTGGAAATTTTATCTTCTCATCTTTCCAACCATATGTGGAATGTCCAAATCGTAGGTCGTATGCATCCTGGGTGTCCGTTTTACTGTTAGGTGGTCTTGGAGTCCGAATTGGACTCAAAGTCGACTTTGATCGGATCTCCAAGTTGGCTTGCACTCCCTTGCTGTACCTCCACGCCTCCAAGTCCTTCTTCACGAATCTCCTAGTCCTCTCCTTGGTTCCTAATCACAATATAATCATTAGGTAGCAATCTATTCTCAAATTCATAATTTGAAATGCTTAGGAACTTCTTTCTTAATTGCTCCCAAGACCCAATTGATCCTAGTTTAAAGACCATAACCAGCGCAGATCGACTCCTTTGAGCGCAAGGGGGAAGCACTTCGCCATTGTGACTCGGACCCCTCCGCTAGCCTCTATTGCTAAAGCATATGAGCGGGAAAATTCCCCTAGATCTTGATCTCCGGAATACTTACAAAGCTTCAAAGTTCTAAACTTAGGGTCGAAGCGCACCTTCTGCAAGTCAGGGTGTAACGGAGATTCATCATCAAAAGATGCATTCTTAGTGCCTCTTAGAATCTCAGAGGCTTCGGGATAAATGGCAAAGTCATCATCTTGGGGCACCTACGGGATGATAGGGCTAGCTTGAGGACGAAGCCTATCCGCAACTTCCTGCCTCCACCTCGTCTCTTCAACTTGAAGACGAGCCATCTGGGTCACAACATCGTCAGGATGGTCTTCATTTCTTCTGGATGGGACCTTTGGGTCTTGAGAACTGATGTAAACTATGGTTCCCAATCTTCTGAAAGGTTCTGATAACTCTCGATTTGGTGGAGTCGCTACACAAATCGATACGGCTTTTAGACGGCACGTCTTGAGCCCGCAATCGCAGCACAACTTCTCCTCTGGTTATCGAACGAATGGTGCTTAGTCGACCTCACCAAGAATGCTAATCCTTGACTGCGAATCGAAGAACACAAGCAAGAACCAAGAAGAATGCAACAGAATTGCATATGTATGATTAAAGTCAAAAGTTGGGGTTCTACAAACCGATATGATGGCGAAACTGTTCTTGACAGAATAATCTAAGCAAAACCCATGAGAGACAGTGGCGGCTGCTGTTTATATAGGCTAATGAACATGGTTTAACCCTAAAACGCGTCCTTAAGGGACTCCCACTCGGTACATGGGCCAAATGCCCAAACTGGTGACGCAGCACCGAAATGGTTCTGAAAATCAGTACTATTTTGACAATTGCTGACGACTCTGAATTTATCTGGATATGAGATTGGTCCCATTGGAAAGGTTATCTTCTTATATTTCCAACCTTATGTGGAACGTCCAAATCGGAGGTCGTATGCATCCTGGGCGCCCATTTTACTGTCAGGTGGTCCTGGAGACCTAATTGGACTAGAAGTCTACTTAGATCGGATCTCCAACTTGGCTTGCACTCCCTTGCTGTACCTCCATGCCTCCAAGTCCTTCTTCACGAATCTCCTAGTCCTCTCCTTGGTTCCTAATCACAATATAATCATTAGGTAGCAATCTATTCTCAAATTAATAATTTGAAATGCTTAGGAACGAGCTCACCTCTAAGTTCAAGTGTCGTGCACGAGCTCTAGTGATCGGACCTTGAATGTCCAGCGGAGGAGTGATTTCCTCATCATCCTCCCCCTCTTAAATTGGAGTCGTCCTCTACTCTAACATATCCTCTTCCCCTAAGTAAGGCTTCAAATCTGAAATGTTAAAGGTAGGACTGACCCCAAACTCTGGAGGCAACTCAAGTTTTTATGCATTATCATTAATCTTCTCAAGTATTTTGAAAGGACCATCAACTCTAGGCATCAACTTAGATTTTCTTAAATCTGGAAATCTATCCTTCCTCAAGTGCAACCAAACTTAATCGCCCGGTTCAAGCTTAACTTCCTTTCTACCTTTACTACAAGCAACCCTATATTTTCAATCATCTTTTCAATGTTTTCCTTAGTTGTTTCATGCAATTTCAAAATAAATTCAGCACGCTCTTTAGCATCATTATGTATTCTCTCACTGGTAGGTAAAGGCAAAATATCGATAGGAGCATGAGGGTTAAAACCATACACTACCTGGAAAGGACTTACCTTGGTGGTCGAATGTGTTGCTCGGTTGTATGCAAACTCTACATGAGGCAAACATTCTTCCCACATCTTCAAATTTTTCATCAAAACAGCCCTCAACATGGAGCCTAAAGTGCGGTTGACCACATCCATTTGGCCATCAGTTTGTGGGTGATAAGTGGTAGAAAATAATAATTTGGTACCCAACTTGTTCCACAAAGTATGCCAAAAGTGACTCAAAAATTTTGCATCACTATCTGAAACAATAATAGAAGGCATACCATGCAAACGTACAATCTCTTTGAAAAAGAGGTCAGCAATATGGACAACATCATCACTTTTATGATATGATATAAAATGTGCCATCTTAGAAAATCGATCGACAAAAACAAAAATGCTATCCCTCCCCCTCTTTGTCCGAGGCAATCCAAACACAAAATCCATAGAAATGTCTGCCCATGGAATAGAAGGAACAGGGAGAGGTATGTATAAACCGTGTGGATTCAATGGAGACTTAGCTTTTTGACATGTATTGCAGTCACCGACGAACCGCTCGATGTCTCTCCTCATTCTTGGCCAAAAGAAATGTGAGGCCAAAACATCTTCTGTCTTTTTAGCACCAAAGTGCCCCATCAAGCCTCCCCCATGTGCTTCCTGCATAAACAAAAGGCGAACAGAACCAACTGGAATGCACAAGCGATTAGCCCTAAACACAAACCCGTCATTGATCACGAATGTATTCCATGTATGTTCCTATTTAAAATTCAGCAGCACATCTTTAAAATCAGGATCATTTGCATATTGTTCTTTTATTGATTCAAGTCCAAAAATCCGACAATCAAGTTGGGACAACAAAATAAAGTGCCTAGACAAAGCATCAGCAATGACATTATCCTTCCCTTTCTTATGCTTGATGACGTAAGGAAATGACTCAATAAATTCAACCCATTTAGCATGTCTACGGTTCAGATTTGTTTGAGAGCGAAGATACTTAAGCGATTCATGATCAGAATGTATAATAAATTCCTTAGGCCACAAATAATGATGCCATGTCTCTAAAGAATGTGCAAGAGCATACAATTCCTTATCATATGTAGAGTAGTTTAGAACAGGACCATGTAATTTTTCGCTAAAGTATGCAACACGCTTACCTTCTTGCATCAACACACCACTAGTGCCAATTCCACTGGCATCACATTCAAGCTAAAAAGTCTTACCAAAATTTGGAAGTTGCAGCAGTGGCGCATGTGTTAGCTTGTCCTTCAAAGTGGTAAATGCCTCCTCTTGTGCTTGTCCCCATCGAAACACCACACCCTTCTTTGTCAACTCATGCAACGGCGCAGCGATGGTGCTGAAATCCAGAACAAAGCAGCGATAGAAACCTGCAATACTGAGAAAACTCCTCACCTGTGTGATTGATTTGGGGGTCAGCCAGCTCTTTATGACTTCAATTTTTGTCTCATCCACCTCAATTCCCTAGGGAGTGACAACATATCCAAGAAAAGATACTCAATCCGTGTAAAATATGCACTTATCAAGGTTAGCGAATAAACGTGCATCGTGTAAAACATTAAAAACAACACGTAACTGATCCATATGTTCATCCAAAGACTTGCTATAAATCAAGTTATCATCAAAGTAAACCACCACAAATCGACAAATAAAAGCCCTCAAAACCTCATTCATTAAGTGCATGAAAGTACTAGGTGCATTAGTAAAACCGAAAGGCATTACCAACCACTCATACAACCCGAATTTAGTTTTAAAAGTTGTTTTCCACTCATCGCCAAGTTTCATTCGAATCTGGTGGTAACCACTATGGAAGTCAATTTTTGTGAAAATTATAGAGCCACATATTTCATCAAGCATGTCGTCAAGTCTAGGAATAGGATGACGATACCGAATAGTAATATTATTGATAGCCCTACAATCAACACACATACGCCAAGTACCATCTTTCTTAGGAACCAAAAGTACAGGAACGACACAAGGGCTAAGGCTTTCACGTATATACCCGCGGTCCAAAAGGTCTTGGACATGTCGCTGAATTTCCTTAGTCTACTCGGGGTTGGTTCTATAAATAGCATGGTTTTGCAATGTTGCACTCGGAATCAAATCAATTTGATGTTCTATTCCTCTAATAGGTGGTAGCCCCGGTGGTATCTCGGATGGAAACATGTACTCATATTCCTTCAAAAGATTAGTGGAAGCAGGAGGTATCAAACTAGCACTGTTATCAAGTGAGAACAAGGTCTGCGTGCAAGCCAAAGCATAGCAAACATCATCATCAGAAATTTCAGCAAGGTCACATTTTCTAGCAAGCATGACAACACCCTTTAATTTAATTTGATTATCTTGTTTTGGTGGGTAAAGAGACTTAGCAACTTGTTGATTTTTAGAATTAGTACCATTCAAACTAGCAGCACGGTTTTTATCAGCTTGTACAATTTCAGTAGGGGTCAAAGGTAGCAAAGTAATTTTCTTTCCTTTATGCATCAAAGTGTATGTATTACTTGTACCATGGTGTGTAGCATTATTATCAAATTCCCAAGGACGACCAAAAAAAAGTGAACAGGCTTCCATAGGTACCACATCTCAGGTTGTTGCAATTGTGTGCTGAGCACGCGGTGCATAATGATGCTCCAAAAAGCCGCCGTTTTCGCGTACCAAGGACATCGCTGTCGTCCGCTATCGCATCTTCTGTCGCATCATCTTTGATGTCAGAGGTGTTGATGTACCTGTCGTCCGTAGCGATGTATGTCCGCTGACTTGGGCAATCCTTCTGCATGTGGCCAAATTCGAGGCAGCGATGGCACTGAATGCAAGGCATGCATCCTGTAGAAGCCGAGGCACTTGCCGCTGGGACCTACATGTTTTTTTACCTAAATTCGAACGTTTAGGTGGTGCAGCCACTCCGGCATCTGTTGATCATTTGGTCGATGGAGGGGGCGCCCGAAAGGAGGAGTGCTTGGTCAGGCCGGAAGATGGCCTCGAACGCTGCGCGTATGTGGTGCCTACCTTGCTCTTGTCCTGCAAAGCACATCCCTACAACTCTTTTTCTACAAACATAGCCAACTGAAACATCTGGTTGATAGTGTTAAACTCCTTATAATCCACTATGTCCTGAATTTCATGCCGCAAACGCGAGAAAAAACGACAAATAGAATCCTCGAGGCCCTCTACTATGCCACAACGCAACAAACCCTTTCGAAGCTCACCATAATAAGTCTGCACAGAATTATCGCCCTGTTCTAAGCGCATCAAGCGATTACGCAGATCTCTATTATAAGAAGAGGGAACAAATCTATCGTGCATAACAACCTTAAGTTCGTCCCATGTAGTAGGTGCAAGCCCCGCGGAAGTTAAACCAGTCCACCAAATGATAGCAAAAATCCTTAAATTCGCTTGTGGCTTATCTAACTCTATGTTGGTCAGGTACAAGGTGGGCACTAAATTTTTGCTCGATAGTCATCTCCCAATCAAGATATCCCTCAACATCATAAGGTCCAGAAAATGAAGGTATAGTGAATTTAATTTTACCGTAAGGGTCATCATGAGCACGGTTATGATTACCACCCCTACCTACGGTGTTGGTGCATAGATGATGTCGAAGCCGCGAATCTCTAGTGGTTGTGTCCACGTCCTCATCTCTATCGGGTAGGGGACTCTTGGAGTCTGAGGTCAATTGATGGCAGTGGTGATTGTCTGGGTGAGAGCTTCTGTCATCGCCTTGTCCCCTGCTCAAGGGCCTCACATAATTGACCCTAGCTCACACACTCGTTGAAGTACTTTAGGGTGGCACCTCCATCATCACCTGCCATTGTAGGCACGAAAAACAGGAACAAACAGTGAAGGTTATCCCTAATAAGATACTACGCAGGATTGGTGGTGCCTCTCTCTCAATCAACACCGCAAAAGGAAACACCTTACCAAGCTCTTACAAGGTTCTTACCTGCAAGACAAAGGATACCTGGGAGGCATGCTCTATGATTGCAAGGATCAAAAACATGCTGTCCATAAGGTGTATGTGGAGCTATAGGAAGGCCAGCTATGTGAGTGGGACACAATTCAATAACAGATAGTAATGCTGAATAAATGTTCAAACTATTAGTGTTAATTGCTGGTCTCCTCGTGTCCTAAGAACAATAGTGTCAACAAGAAAGTAACAAGGATGGACAGGATGAAAATCAAGGACAATGTCAGCACGACACCAGCAAAACAAGAAGTGCAAAGCCTCCTGTGGTATCTCTGTTTTGTTTCTTCTATTTTTTGTTTTTCTTTTTTTTTTCTTTTTTTGCAACCAAGTACAAGCAACACTATGAACCAATATTAAGAACAACACCAAGTATCAGATCAAACCGATGTTAGATGTTATCAGTACAGAATTTGGATCGTTTGGAAAAACGGGTGCTAAAACTTCGAAGCCTGAAATGAAGGCATTCCTGAATTTTTTTAATTTTTTTGAAATCGCCAATACCGTCTCACCACTTTCACCAAATTAAACTTTTCGAGATCTTTCTGTGGTAAAAATTTCAGCTCAATCGGAGTTCCGAGCGAAAAGTTATGCCCATTTCAATGAGGACCCTCTGAAATCGGGTATGTTGGTGGTCGAATTGGCAGCGGATGTGAATCAGTGGTGGGGGAAAAATTGTGCAGCGGAAAAGGGAAACACACAAACCGATCTAAAACATGAATTAACCAGCAACAAAGACACAAATTTAGACACAAAATAAACACTACGGACTCTGAAAGAGAATTGTGCAAAAGGCTAACAATGTGTAGGACGGGGAATTTTTTTTTTTGCTTTTCCGTGGACTCTAGGATAATGGCGAAATTAACTTGAACAAAGGGAAGGCGAACCTGATGGTAAACCTGTCTCTGGATACCACTTGATGTAAACTAGGGTTCCCAATCTTCCGAAAGGTTCTGATAACTCTCGATTTGGTGGAGTCGCTACACAAATCGATTCGGCTTCTGGACAGCACGTCTTGAGCCCGCAATCGCAGCACAACATCTCCTCTGGTTATCGACCGAACTGTGCTCAGTCGACCTCGCCAAGAAGGCTAATCCTTTCCTGTGAATCGAAGAACACAAGCAAGAACCAAGAAGAATGCAATAGAATTGAAGATGTATGATTAAACTCACAAGTTGGGGCACTACAAATAGATATGACCGCAAAACAGTTCTTGATAGAATAATCTAACCAAAACCCATGAGAGATAGCGGAGGCTGCTGTTTATATAGGCTAATGAACGTGGTTTAACCCTAAAACACGTTCTGAAGGGACTCCCACTCGGTACATGGGCCAAAGGCCCAAACTGGTGACGCAACACCGAAACGGTTATGGAAATCGGTATTGTTTTGACAATTGCCGACGACACTGATTTTATCTGGATTTGAGGTTGGTCCCATTGGAAATTTTATCTTCTCATCTTTCCAACCATATGTGGAACGTCCAAATCGTAGGTCGTATGCATCCTGGGTGTCCATTTTACTGTTAGGTGGTCCTGGAGTCCAAATTGGACTCGAAGTCGACTTGGATCGGATCTCCAAGTTGGCTTGCACTCCCTTGCTGTACCTCCACGCCTCCAAGTCCTTCTTCATGAATCTCCTAGTCCTCTCCTTGGTTCCTAATCAAAATATAATCATTAGGTAGCAATCTATTCTCAAATTCATAATTTGAAATGCTTAGGAACGAGCTCACCTCTAATTTCAAGTGTCGTGCACGAGCTCTAGTGATCGGACCTTGAATGTCCAATGGAGGAGTGATGTCCTCATCAAGAACTAAACAAGTCAGATTGGAGCTTAGTTGGAGCCGTGGGAGAGGCTTCGTCAGTTCGAAGCATAGACGGAGTCTAGAGAGGGGCTTCATATGTTCGAGGAAGAGTATTTGTTTCGGGAGTCTGAGGAGGGGGGACCAAATATTACGCTAACAGGTTTAAGAAACTAAGTGTCTGACAAACGAAGTGTTTGCTTGAGTAAACTATTCCAAGCCTCTGAGATGGATAATGGCTTGAGATAGTTTGAAGTGTATATTGAATATCTAAGTATTCGATGCCTATTACAGGGCGAGAAGGGGGGTACTTATAGGTAAAACTCTCTAAAGAAAATACCTTTTTACCCGCCAGTTACAACCGACATAGTGGATACTATTTTGGTATCCCTTATAGGGTTATTATGGTAAAACATGTTCGAAGGATGCTGATAAGATAGACGTTCCATCGTTCTAGTTGTTTTCCACTTCGCAGAGGAAACCTTTCGAAGGCTCTCTTCGGACTGGAGCCTGGACGGACCCTTCGGTTTCGACCCCTTCAATCCGGAGGCAAGTCTTGAGCTTCGGGATTAGACTTGCATTTATCTTGATCACATAACTAATTTGCTTGGAATCTTCGAGGATCATGAGGATGAAATATTTCCCCCCAACAACTTCAATTAAAGCACTATCACTACTCCAATTGACATCATCATGGTGATCAACTATAAAATTTGCGACGACTTGGCCTTTCATTGCTTTAAAGGGTTCATAAGACAAATTGTACTCAATTAAAGCATAAGCCTACTTTCTGATTCTCCCACTTAGAATCAGCTTTTGCAACATGTACTTTATAACATCGGTTTGACAAGTGACAATACATGTGCCACATAGAAGATAGTGGTGAAGTTTGGTACATGCATAATAAAGTGATAAACACAAACGCTCTAAGAACACATACCTCATCTCGGCATCCAATAGGCGGTGACTCAAGAATGTGATGATGTAATCCTTTCCCTCCACCTCCTGAGTCAACATGGCTCCTATTACGCTATCTTCTATAGTAACGTATAGCCGAAAAAGAATCCAGCTTTCGGTGCACTTACCACCGGCGGTGATGACAATCACTCTCTAATTTTCTCAAAAGCACGTTGCTGACTTTCCCCCCATGCGAATTCATCTTCATTCTTTAGCTGAAGTATGGGAACAAAAGCATCAATCTTGCCAGACATGTTAGATATGAAGCATGCAAATAATTTACCTTGCCTAGCAGCTTCTGCACATCTCTCTTGCATGTCGGTGTTTCAAAGTTCTTAATCTTCTAAAGCCTCTTAGGATCAATCTCAATACCTCTTTCATTAATCATGAATCCTAAGAACTTGCCCGTCGACACACCAAAAGCACACTAGAGTGGGTTTATTTTTAAGCCATACTGACGCATTCTCTCAAAAGCAACCCTCAAATCGGCTAAATGGTTTCCCATAGCATCCGATTTGACTACAACATCATCTATATACACCTCTAGAATAACTCCTAGTAAGTAATTAAAGATCAAGTTCATAGCACGTTGATATGTAGCACCAACATTCTTTAACCAAAAGTCATCACAACCCACTCAAATAAGCTGACAAAACCATGGCATCGAAAGGTTGTCTTGTAGATGTCCTCTTCGGCCATAAAGATTTGATTATAACCAGCGTTGCCATCAAGAAAACCTAGTACCTTATGTCCTGAAGCATCGTTGATTAACATGTCGACTATCAGCATGGGGTACTCGTCCTTTGGAGTGGCCTTGTTCAAATCCCTGAAATAAATGCATACTCGAATCTTGCCACTCCCTTTCTTCTCTACTGGTACAATATTAGCAATCCATTCAGCATACCTGCATGGCCTAATAAACTCAACCTTGAGTAGTCATTCTATCTCCTCTTTAACTCGGTCATACACGACCGAATTAAAGCGATGAGGGGGTTGTTTATTAGGCAGCCGATGCTCCACGAGCTCGCGGCTATGTCCGAGCATCTCACTGTACTCCCATGCGAAACAATCGGCATACGACCGAAGAAATTTTATTACCTCGACCTTGGAATACTACCATCGCCTATATCTACCTCCTCTAGAGGATCGATCGACGCAAAACCTTGACAAAACTTTTCTACCTCGCTCAAATCTTCAATGGCTTCGGCAATACCGTCGTTAGAAGACCGATATTGCTCTACACGAGACTTTAGTTAATCAAGATTACTCTTACTAGACATGACAACTAATTTAGAGATCGCCGAGCTACACTAGTGGGCTTTACAAACACTGGAACAAAGCACCCCTTAGACACGCTAACAAAGTTGTAGTTTGAGAGATCTCTACCTGACAAGCATTCTACATTATCATGGACAACATCGATAGACACATCAATCAAAGCAACCTAGCCTGAAGTGTTAGCTGGCATGACTTCTACATCATCACTGTCTCACTGAATCAAACACTGGTGCAAGGTAGAAGGAATGCAGTAATTGTAATGGATCCAATCACGCCCAAGTAATACACTATAATAACCTTGCACATCGATGACAAAGAATGCCATCGGCAACGTCTTTTTGCCCACCATCAGCTCCAAAGAAAGTACGCCCTTGTCCTTAGAGCTCTCTCCATTGAATCCATTGAGCATCAAGTTAGTCTTCATTAGGTCGTCTTCATTTCTGCCGAGCTTCTTCAACAAAGAGTACGACATTAGGTTGACGGTAGCGCCTCTGTCTACAAGCATCCTCGAGATCGGCTTCCCGTTGATATGCCCCTTGATGTAGAGAGGCTTCAGGTGACGAGTCGTATCCTCGGGCTTCTCGAAAATGGCCTCCTGTGGGCTGAGGTTCAACTGAGCGACCTCGGCCTCGTCATGTGGAATAGAAAACTCTATGGGAATCATGACGACATTTACATCCATCGCTTGAGGAGGAGGCCCCTCGGAGACAGGCGTGTAGTCTTCGTCAATCAGATCATCGTCGTCGTCGCTTGGAGTAGGAGCCGGTTTTTATGGCAATCGGATTGGGCTTCCAAATATGCTTCATAATTGGTCGATGATGGATCTCCTCAAAAACAGTGTCCCGCTCATCCTCGGCCATCTTCTCGCGCATCTCCTAGGCTCGAAGACATTGTAGCCACCTCTTCTACGATTAATTCATACCTGGTGGTGCCCACGAAGGCTGCTGCTTCGTGCTAGGGGCAACAAATTTGCTCCTTGAATTCTTGGACGAATGGGAAGAACCCGAATCGGCCTCGACTTTTTTACACTTGGCAGCAATTTGTTTCTGTACTTTGTCTATCGGACCAGCCTTATTGGGCAGGTCTGACTGGGTTCTGTTGGTCAGACAGGACATGGTAGGCCGGTTTGACTAGCAGGTGTCAAGTGATTGAAAACCGCCGGTCGGACCGACCACTATACACTGGTCCGACTGGAGTGCTGAGGGTGGTCTGAACGGCCCTAGGGCTGTGGACGGACCGGTAGGGTTCTATCTAGTTGCCTTCTATGGCTTGCCTCCATCTTGCTCTGAGGGGGCCCCTTAGGGATTAGGACGTCCTAGGACCCCACCTTGACCACGATGGCTTCGGATACCTCCTCCGGACGTCCTTGTGGTGCAACGAACAATCTATCGAAGACGTCCCCTTGCATAACGCCCATCTGTTTCTACAGGTTATAAAACTCATAGGGTACAAATGGAGTAATACAGTATGGAGTAGGTTATCCGGGCGGCAGAAAATAGCACGGAGGCCATTGTGCCATGTTCAAGTGATATGGCGGTGGAGGAAAAAGTGGCTCCAGTGGTCTCGCCCATCATGAGCTGAACCTACTTTTCTGAGGAGGGTTTGGCCTCGCTCGAGGTCGTAGCCAAGTGTTTGCCTTATAGGCTCTCTTCTTGTGTTTTTGTAACATCATGTCATATGTCACCTTCGGCTTCTTATGGTTCACTGCCGAAGACGATGCATTGATATTCACTTTCCACACTCCTACCTCAGGGTTCTTCAGCATGAGTGTGCGTGTACGTGGTTCTCCGATCATGACCTCCTTCCCCTTAGCCGACCTGGCCTGCTCAAGCCGAATCAGCACCTTCTACCCATCGATATCAATAGTGTTCACAAGAAAGGGGTCCTGGTCGAGCTTTATTTTAGTATTTGTATCTAACTTCAATCGTCCTTCTTCTATGGCTGATTGAACCCGTCGATGAAAAACATTGCAATCATTAGTAGAATGGGAATGAGAGTCATGCCACTTACAATAAGTCACTTCTTCAAGTCGTCGATAGTGGCATGACATGACCCTTTGACTTGGTCACGTTGAAAGCATACTTCAACTCATTGGGCCGACTCATAGTAGGAGACGTCCATAACTTAGAGCAGGTAACGAGCTTGGCCTTGCTAGACCAAGTCCACTATGTGGTGTACATGTCAGCCGAGTCATCCTCGCTCTCCGATGATTCCTCATCGGTGCGCTCCGTGACGTGCACCTTGACCTTCTATAGAACTTGATTAATTTTAAAGAAATCCTAACCATCTAGTTTCTCCTTAAGTTTGGAGTGTAGACCATTAAAAGCTAGGTCGGCCAAGTCTCTATCAGAAATGTTCAGGGTAAAACATCGGTTTCATGTGGTGGTATATCGTGGTGTCGGCCGTGGGGCTCCTCCTCTCGTGCTGGCTCATGATACGGGACATTCTTGGGCCTGTGTGGGTGTGCGAGAGCAGGATGTGCGGGCAGCATGGTGAAAGGTAGCTTAGGTGCGGGCAGTGGCAGCGCATAATATGTGGCAGGGGCGGTCTGATCGACCATAGGACCGGTCTAACCAAAGGTGTGGTAGCCTATCGGTCTGGCCTGATGGCCGGTCAGACCGACTTTGGTCGGCTACTGAGGCTGCCATATGCCAGTTTGACCAGCCCAAAGGTCGATCTGACCGACAGGGCCATACGTGGCCTCGGCCACGAATGATGTGGCTGAAGACGTGATGACCTTTCTAGTACTCCCGTCGGTTCTACTGTATTTGCGATGAATAGGGGGTACACTTGCAATCGTGGTTTGAGAAGCGGCCTCGGAAAAACCGAATATCTTAAACATCACGTCCATTCTAGAGTCAACCATGGTTTCTAGACGATTAACAAAATAAGTGCTAACATCTTGATCTACTATGGTGGCTATCTTTTGCTCTATTTCCCAGAGGATAGTTGAGGGGACAATAGTGTTACCTTGCTCCTGGAGAGGTGGGAATGTCGATGTCGCGCTTGATGAAGCCTCGCGAGTGTTAGTGAAGCGCCCAAGTAGAAGAGCGCACAACCCCTCTATCCTAGCCTCGATCTCTGCCCTATCTTCCTCGGAGAGGTCATCGAGGGTGGGGAGGATGATATTGTTGTCATCGATCTCCGTGCTCCCCACCGGATCCAGCGGCATCGAGGGTCCCATTTATGTAGACGTAGTCGATGTACCCATCCCCAATGTAGTAGTGCTTGGCATGTTCCTCCCCAACGGAGTTGCCAAAAAGTGTGTTGACACTAAAACCTAATGGTCGAAGCGCCAAACGCACTGACGTTAATCTGACGATCCAAAAGCATGTGGAAACCTAGGAACGACCCTAGGCATGACACGACAATGATGTCGTGTTCCGACGACCCTTGATAGTGACAAGGGAGGGTGGAGTCGCCAGGCAATCAGATCACAAAATTATAATCCAATTGGTCGAAAAGGGAAAAAGCGATCAACCGACCAAACTAGGGCTGGTTGAATCGAAGTAACAAAGGTAGTTAGACCATCCTAGAGGGGTCAGTCAGACCAATAGTAATATGGCAGTCCAACCGCGTAGGCAAAAAAGGACTCGCCCGGGGCCGACTGTGTCCCTAGTAAAAACCGATAAAATGATGAAAATTCGTAACGTGGATGAAATGGGTGATTCACAAGTGAATCAAGAAGGCTTACTATGATTACGACGTGGCGGACTGAGATTTTACAGCGCAAACTCACAAAGATGGACGTTACTTGGCTAATCCTAGGACAAGGTAAAGTATGATTCAAGGTAAAATAATAGATTGGATCTATTAGGGTTTGGGGGAGATAGAGTTCCTTAAATCGGCCTTGACCCTATATTTATAAGGGTTGGACATGACGTGCCTCGACTCTAATTTGAGTTAGATACAAGTTCAAGTTGTTAGAAATTAATTAGGGATAAAAATACCCAAAAATCACTTAATCTAACTCGGACTCAGGTTTGGGCCAGTCTGATCGAGCCCATATGGACGGCCTCACCGGGCCTACATGGTCGATCAGACCGAGCCTACATGGTCGGTTAGACCAACCCGTGCCATGACTTTGCATATTTTTGGCCAAAAGTACCAATTTTAACATTTTGACAATTTTGACCATGATGTATTTTTTACTATCAACAAAAGCAATCAAAACTGATAATGGCATCGAGTTCAATAACAGTTTATTTGTTGACTTTTTCTGTGAGCATGGAATTGAGCGCTAATTTTCTGCTCTACGGGTTCCTCAATAAAATGGAGTTGTTGGGAGATAGAACCGCAGTCTATTGGAGATGGCTAGGACGATGCTAGATGAGCACAGGAATCCTAGAAGATTTTGGGTTGAGGCCATGAGTACCGCTTGTTACATCTCCAACCGGATTTTCTTGCACTCATTTTTGAATTTGACATCATATGAGCCGTGTTTTGGATTGAAGCCCAAGGTTACTCATTTGAGAGTTTTTGGATGTCGGTGCTTCATTCTAAAACACAGTAAGCTTGACAAGTTTGAGTCACCTTCTTCTAATGGTGTCTTTTTGGACTATTCTCTTTATGGTCATTCATATTGTGTTTTAACTATGATACTAACACTGTCATAGAGCCATGTGATTTCACTTGTGATGAATCTTCTCCTTGTGTTAGTACTTCTTTTGAGCTTGCTAGTGTGCAGGATACAGATGTGTTGGTGTATTTTTTGGTCACACGCGTGGCCTCGGAGATTTGCTTAACTCTAGTGCAGGTCCTATAATCTTAGACAAAAAAGAAGGTTCGGAGCGTGCCAATCAGATTGACCCTGCAAATGATAAGGAATCATAAAGAACAACGTTAGTAGCTATGCCGATCGGCTATCGAGCCGATGATTATGGTGAGAATAAAAATAAACAGGAATAGACACGTCTATCGGCCATGGGGCCCATGACCATGCCCACGCTATCGGGTTGAACACTCTATTGGTTGATTGGATAGCGACTTTGTGCGATAGGGCCGATTAGTGCCTCCCAGATGGAGATAACCTATCAGGTTGTACTCCGATAGAAACTAAACAAAGCGTACCAAATAACATATTCATATTATTAAATCACTGCAACTACAAGATCAGACCTAACCAAGAGAGTCACTAATCACGTTGAACCAATAAGAGTTCAACGCATTGGGCATACTTTATTTAGATGAATTATATATAGCATGAACATGACACAATAGATCAAGATGTTGGACTTAACCGATGAAGCCTAAAACTATGACACCTAATTCACATCAATCTAAGAGATCAAAATTGATGCAGCCTTAGATCTAGCAAAATATACCAATATAAACCCAGTGATCACACTGATCAGCCGATACCTCAAGAGATCGATAGGATGCATCATCGAACAACACAAACCTTAATTGATGTGACCATCGAGGTGGTGAGACTCACCTCTTCAATGGAGATCGAGACGATGCAGCCCGGTTCCAAGTGCCAAGTCCCGCTGGGTTAACCTTTGGAATCCAAGGGTGGTGATACGCCGAAAGTAGAAATTTGTTGTTGTTGATTGTGTGTCTAAACCTAGCTAATTAGATACATATTTATAGTCCGGAGACTTTTTAGACAAGTAATCAACCTTGTAACTGATTCTGGATCATCTTTATCTTCTCTCACCTTCATCGGCGCTTGCATGTCCAGTCATATTGTAACAATATGGATGGGCTTCTTTGACCATCTTTGACTGGACCCCTTTTGACTTATGTTGACCATGCGGCATCCCTAGTGGGCCTGGGCTATAGTAAATCTCGGCATCAACACATGCCCCCAGTTTCGGAGCATTAAATGGCTTCTAATGCTTCGAAATTACCGGCCATCATCACCCCCTACCATCGCGTATTTTCAAACGTCTAACCGCAACGTCTTTTCAAACTCATTAATTGTATACGAAACCCTTAATCTTCTAGTACTTTATAAAATTTTATCCAGGGTACCAGCTCTATTCAACTTTTGTTATCCCTTTTTGCTTCTTCTTCTCTAGCCATTTACAGCTGCGATGTGTGTCGCTTGGTCTGACGCATCTAATTTTTCTTTGTGGCTTTGTCGCAACAGGCTTCATCCCATACAGTTTTGTACTGGTGCTCTTCAATTTGAAGATTCAGTTACACACAACCCAGACATGTAAAGATTTTGGCGTTTCGAAAATTGGACTTATTATTACCTTTTATCAAACGTTGCAGGTAGTCCATACCAAATCCAGTAAGATCAGTTTGACCTGGCTGTCGAGGAGTCGCCCTTTGCTTTATAAGTACCCTTATCACTCCTCCTTTCTTCTTCACGCTCTCTGCCCACTTTTAATTTTTGCCCCTGAGCTCGCTGCCATTTGCTTCCACTACTACTTGCAATCGTCACCACTCGTCGTCTTCTTCGCCTTTGCCGATCTCGCACTCCGGCAACACCAGTGGTGGCCACCATCACCAGGATCAATGAGGTAAGTCTTCAGCATTCTTGTTTTTTTCATTGTCCTTCTTGGTTTGTCCACCATTTTCTTCACTTTACCCTCTTATGTTACCGTTTCTCTTTTACTTTCTTCCCCATAGAACTTGCGGACCCAGGTTTTGATCCCCATCGCTTGGCATGTTTCTCCCCAACGGAGTTGCCAAAAAGTGTGTTGACACTAAAACCTAATGGTCAAAGCACCAAACGCACTGACGTCAATCTGACGATCCAAAAGCATGTGGAAACCTAGGAACGACCCTAGGCATGACACGACAATGATGTCGTGTTCTGACGACCCTTGATAGTGACAAGGGAGGGTGGAGTCACCAGGCAATCAGATCACAAAATTATAATCCAATTGGTCGAAAAGGGAAAAAGCGATCAACCGACCAAACTAGGGCTGGTTGAATCGAAGTAACAAAGGTAGTTAGACCATCCTAGAGCGGTCAGTCAGACCAATAGTAATATGGCAGTCCAACCGCGTAGGCAAAAAAGGACTCGCCCGGGGCCGACTGTGTCCCCAGTAAAAACCAATAAAACGATGAAAATTCGTAACGGGGAGGAAATGGGTGATTCACAAGTGAGTCAAGAAGGCTTACTATGATTACGACGTGGCAGACTGAGATTTTACAGCGCAAACTCACAAAGATGGACATTACTTGGCTAATCCTAGGACAAGGTAAAAGTGTGATTCAAGGTAAAATAATAGATTGGATCTATTAGGGTTTGGGGGAGATAGAGTTCCTTAAATCGACCTTGACCCTATATTTATAAGGGTTGGACATGATGTGCCTCGACTCTAATTTGAGTTAGATACAAGTTCAAGTTGTTAGAAATTAATTAGGGATAAAAATACCCAAAAATCACTTAATCTAACTCGGACTCAGGTTTGGGCCAGTCTGATCGAGCCCATATGGACGGCCTCACCCGGCCTACATGGTCGATCAGACCGAGCCTACATGGTCGGTTAGACCAACCTGTGCCATGACTTTGCATATTTTTGGCCAAAAGTACCAATTTTAACATTTTGACAATTTTGACCATGATGTATTTTTTACTATCAACAAAAGCAATCAAAACTCATAATGGCATCGAGTTCAAGAATAGTTTATTTGTTGACTTTTTCCGTGAGCATGGCATTGAACGCTAATTTTCTGCTCTACGGGTTCCTCAATAAAATGGAGTTGTTGGGAGATAGAACCGCACTCTATTGGAGATGGCTAGGACGATGCTAGATGAGCACAGGAATCCTAGAAGATTTTGGGTTGAGGCCATGAGTACCGCTTGTTACATCTCCAACCGGATTTTCTTGCACTCATTTTTGAATTTGACATCATATGAGCCGTGTTTTGGATTGAAGCACAAGGTTACTCATTTGAGAGTTTTTGGATGTCGGTGCTTCGTTCTAAAACACGGTAAGCTTGACAAGTTTGAGTCACCTTCTTCTAATGGTGTCTTTTTGGACTATTCTCTTTATGGTCATTCATATTGTGTTTTAACTATGATACTAACACTGTCATAGAGCCATGTGATTTCACTTGTGATGAATCTTCTCCTTGTGTTAGTACTTCTTTTGAGCTTGCTAGTGTGCAGGATACAGATGTGTTGGTGTATTTTTTGGTCACACGCGTGGCCTGGGAGATTTTCTTAACTCTAGTGCAGGTCCTATAATCTTAGACAAAAAAGAAGGTTCGGAGCGTGCCAATCAGATTGACCCTGCAAATGATAAGGAATCATAAAGAACAACGTTAGTGGCTATGCCGATCGGCTATCGAGCCGATGATTATGGTGAGAATAAAAATAAACAGGAATAGACGCGTCTATCGGCCATTGGGCCGATGACCATGCCCACGCTATCGGGTTGAACACTCTATTGGTTGATTGGATAGCGTCTTTGTGCGACAGGGCCGATTAGTGCCTCCCAGATGGAGATAACCTATTAGGTTGTACTCCGATAGAAACTAAACAAAGCGTACCAAATAACATATTCATATTATTAAATCACTGCAACTGCAAGATCAGACCTAACCAAGAGAGTCACTAATCACGTTGAACCAATAAGAGTTCAACGCATTGGGCATACTTTATTTAGATGAATTATATATAGCCTGAACATGACACAATAGATCAAGATGTTGGACTTAACCGATAAAGCCTAAAACTATGACACCTAATTCACATCAATCTAAGAGATCAAAACTGATGCAGCCTTAGATCTAGCAAAATATACCAATATAAACCCAATGATCACACTGATCAGGCCGATACCTCAAGAGATCGATAGGATGCATCATCGAAGAACACAAACCTTAATTGATGTGACCATCGAGGTGGTGAGACTCACCTCTTCAATGGAGATCGAGACGATGCAGCCCGATTCCAAGTGCCAAGTCCTACTGGGTTAACCATTGGAATCCAAGGGTGGTGATACGCCGAAAGTAGCAATTTGTTGTTGTTTATTGTGTGTCTAAACCTAGCTAATTAGATACATATTTATAGTCCGGAGACTTTTTAGACAAGTAATCAACCCTGTAACTGATTCTGGATCATCTTTATCTTCTCTCACCTTCATCGGCGCTTGCATGTCCAGTCATATTGTAACAATATGGATGGGCTTCTTTGACCACCTTTGACTAGACCCCTTTTGACTTATGTTGACCATGCGGCATCCCTAGTGGGCCTGGGCTATACTAAATCTCGGCATCAACACATTCCCCCTAGTTTCGGAGCATTAAATGGCTTCTGATGCTTCGAAATTACCGGCCATCATCACCCCCTACCATCGCGTATTTTCAAACGTCTAACCGCAACGTCTTTTCAAACTCATTAATTGTATACGAAACCCTTAATCTTCTAGTACTTTATAAAATTTTATCCACGGTACCAGCTCTATTCAACTTTTGTTATCCCTTTTTGCTTCTTCTTCTCTAGCCATTAACAGCTGCGATGTGTGTCGCTTGGTCTGACGCATCTAATTTTTCTTTGTGGCTGTGTCGGAACAGGCTTCATCCCATACAGTTTTGTACTGGTGCTCTTCAATTTGAAGATTCAGTTACACACAACCTAGACTTGCAAAGATTTTGGCGTTTCGAAAATTGGACTTATTATTACCTTTTATCAAACGTTGCAGGTAGTCCCTACCAAATCTAGTGGGATCAGTTTGACCTGGCTGTCGAGGAGTCGCCCTTTGCTTTATAATTACCCTTATCACTCCTCCTTTCTTCTTCACGCTCTCTGCCCACTTTTAATTTTTGCCCCTGAGCTCGCTGCCATTTGCTTCCACTACTACTTGCGATCGTCGCCACTTGTCGTCTTCTTCGCCTTTGCCGATCTCGCACTCCGGCAACACTAGTGGTGGCCACCATCACCAGGATCAATGAGGTAAGTCTTCAGCATTCTTGTTTTTTTCATTGTCCTTCTTGGTTTGTCCACCATTTTCTTCACTTTACCCTCTTGTCTTACCGTTTCTCTTTTACTTTCTTCCCCATAGAACTTGCGGACCCAGGTTTTGATCCCCATCACTGGCCATGCAACCCACCACATCCTAGGTCCAATGGGTAACCCCGATCCCATCGACATCATAAACGCGGAAACCAATCGGATCCCATTTAATTGTTCTTCCATGCCTCTTTCTAATTGGCACCTTAGTTTTAGGGCCTTTCCTTGCCCGCTTGCTTGTTGGTGCGATTGGTACCTTAGGGTATTGTCCGTTAACCGCCCATCTTGGGAGAAAATTGGCATCGACCTCTCCCTCGCCAAATCTTACAGGAACGAGCCGCTTCTCGCCGCTGCTTGCTATTTCTGGTCTGATACTGTGGGATCAGAATGGCGACTAGAGGGGGGTGAATAGGCGCCTCAACACTTTCTTTCGAATGTGATGGCCTAGTCAAATCACCCAACGCACCTCTAAACACTCAATTTCAAGGTTTAAACCAATGAGTACAAATTTGAGCTCCACAAGATTCAAAAGCCCAAATCAGCTTTGTTTCAATAGAGTGTCGAATGAAAACTCAATACCTCTGAAACATTCTTGACACTGAATAGTGACGACAAGTTTCAATAAATTTCAGCATTCAGGTTTTGAACCAAATTATATACTTCAATTTTAGAACAAGTTTGATTTCAGCATGCAGAATTCAGAATATGTACTAGATAGATTTACTTGAATCACAATTACTGAAAATCAGTAGAAAAATACCAAAGAGAGTGAAGATGACACTATTCTGAACCAAAACTGAAACACATCAGTATTTACTATTCCTTGTCAAGAGTACACAAATTGATTCTGCACAATTCAAGTTTTCAAGACTTTAGCACAGATTAATTAGATGCTGAAAACAGCGTACAATTCTAAACTATATCATGAATCAGTTTTAAAACAATTCAGATTCATTTTCAACACAACAATCTTCAAACAGTTTCAGATTAACTCAAATTTCAATTAATACAGATTCAGATTGCATTTACTTGCTGGAATCCAAAGAATCTTGATGATGAATAGAGATGTCAACACATCACTGAAAATAATCAGTAAATACTATTCAATGTCAAGAGCACAAAGGGATTCTTCACTTCTTTTAGTTTTCAGTATATGTCAAGCATGCAAGTGAACTTCAAGTAATTTCAGATTAATACAATTCATCTCACAATATTCAGAACTTGACTAAATAGATTCAATTGAAGTTTAATTACTGAAAAACAGAATAACTAATTTGAACCATGTGTGCTGACAACACTATAGCAAGTTTGGCAAACTTTAGTATGCAATCTTGAAGAAGGTAACACACAGACCAAAATTCAATTTCAGCAACACTTGTTCTATCAACTGAAAACAGTCCACAATGAGCTTGTTTAAGTCTAGTATCACAAATAACAGAATAAGATTTCTGATTCAAATACTTAAGCAATAGAACTTGTGTGGTATCAGCACACGAAAAACTGGAACAGAGATTACAGAGCCAATTCAGAAAATTCAGCAGGAAAAGAACAGAACCAATCTGATTCACCAAAAATTAAACTAGCCATTCTGAACATACTTCAAAACAATAAAAACTTCATCACACAACTATTGCAATAATTCTTTGTCTAGCAAACAGGAACTAGACCTTGAATATAAAGACTGCTGTTAAGTAAAAGGTGACAGACAAAACTGAACCTATGAGCGAAGATCATCCAAAAACAGAACTAGAAAAACTTGAAGATCAGCTAAACTTCTTGAACAGTTAACTATCTATCAGGTTTTAATCATGTATACACAGAGAAAGAGATAATGGTTCATGAGCAACAGGGACTTGCAAAGGAATTTGTGAAGTATTCAAAAATCAGAAAAACACCTGATATGAAACAGTGCATCGATTCAACACATATTCAGATAGGAACATTCCAAACGTAGTTTTCATCAAATAACCTCAAAACTATTTCAATGTTGAAACCAACATCCAACTCAGAAATAGAACTACCTATTAAAGCAGAATCTATGCAGAAAACAGAATCACTTCTAACAACTTCAAAGCAAATCACATGAACAAGGGTAAAGCTGACTGATATGCATGCAGATTGAGTTAAAGCAATTTGATATGAAGACAAGTATCAATAGGTAAAACAACTAAGCAATACTCTCAACCTTTTCAACATGGACAATCACAAGTGAGCAAACAGGTTCATCCAGAACTTTCCATAGACAAGTCTGGGAGAACTCACAAACTCATGCACTGAAGTCAGACTAAATTTCAGAAGAACACAAATTTCAGTATAGCTGTAGGATTAAAACTAAATTTGCTCACATCATCTGACGATCAACAAAGTTTCAAGGTAATTCTCAGCATAGACCATAGCTAATTCAAGAGGTGATTATACACGACATCACTCAGGATCATCAAAAGTCATCATGAAAAACGATGAGGAAACTTACAGATTTTCGCTGGAAATCAGATCCACTCTTTCGCTGAATAGGAAAATCGGCACATCTGTAGCAGAACTGAAACATCCAGCAATTACTATTCCCCTTAATAAAACATTGCTGAACGATACATTTCTGGTTTTTCTTGTGTAGAAGGCTGAGCAAATTTTTTGTGTTCAATCCCCATCCTCCATTTGTTCGGCCAGGGGTGGGGGATAAATATCCCACCTGCCCAAGGTTCTAGAATACTCAGTTTTACAATTGGCCCCTTACACAAATCTGAAATTATAAAACTGAAAATACCCTATTTGACTCTAGAAGAAAAAATACAAAAGACCCATTTTTAATATATTTTCAGAATAGAGACATTTCAAAAATACACTAAAAAGACCACACTATGAAACTAAAAAGTTAAACTAAAACTTGACACAATTTATTGAATTCACAAAAACATTAAATGTTTCGACGGTTTTCAGCAACAACCGACAAAGCCTCTCAACCCTTCGACTTGTGACACCGGTTCGCGACTCTGAGCGCCAGCAAGCCACTTCCGATCTCGATCCCCTCGACCGCCTGAATGCTTGTCCTGGCCTCCCTCTCGTTAACCTGGTCGACATGCCGTCGCAGTCAGCCGTCCGTCCAAGTATCGCTCCATCTCTTCGTGCACTCTTGAGATCTTCCCCAACTTCGCCCGGCCTCCCTGATCCTCCAGCATCAAGATCCCCGCTCGACCCTCGATCACCCGCTGTCGACAGTCGGTCAGCATCTCCTACCTGCACAAACAAGACAAGCCAAAACAAGAACGCGATGCACTGCCGAAACCCTCGGCAGCCAAACCTCCATTCCACATCGAAACCATCGATGCACTCAAACCACTCTCAACCACTAAACCGCTCAGACGCTCATCGTTGTCAATCACTCATCATCTAGACCGAAACCACCCTTGGTTTCTCAATCTCCCCCTTTGTAGGACCGAATGTAGCGACCAGAGGGGGGGTGAATGGGTGCCTAAAAATTCTTTCGAATCAATGGTCTGTTCCCAACACCCAACGCACCTCAAGAGACTAAACAGCAGAACAGACCACCCAAGCCTAAAAGTATCTAGCCTAGAAACGACCGGTGTCCAAAACAGAGAAACACCAATACAGTGCTAATAGGAAGATAAACAAAATATTCGAAAACATGGCAGATAAAACTTCTCAGTAAAATAATCTAAGTGCACATAGAATGAGATGAGAAGTTACTGTTCAAAATTTGTCTCATGTTCGAAACTTGGTGAAGCCTGCTTCGCTGTGTCAAAGCCTGCTTCGTAGAGTCGAAGCCGGCTTCGCTGTGTCGAAGCCTGCTTCGAAGTCCCTTGTCGAAGTCTACCGAAGGCTGTTGTGGAAGTCCTGAAGGTTTGTGGAAACTAGCATAGTTCAAGTGTGACAAAGTGCGAAGTATGCATCGAAGCGAAGTATGACAGTATCGAAGCTTTCTTCGAACAGTGTACTTTGAAGCCTGTACTTCGAACGACAGACTTCGAACTCACAAACTGAGACCTTTGGAAAAGACAGCAACAAAAAGATCTCAGAAAACACACTTTTGAGCAATGTCTATCAGAGAGACATACTTCGAAGCTAACTTCGAAATCTGTCGAAGTATGCTTCGAACAAGAGCCGAAGTATGCCTGAACAAAAAACTTACAACTGAGCACACCTCGAAGCAAGATTCAAAGCTCAAGTTCGGAGTCAAAAGTTCTAGCAAAGCCTTAGAAGATGTCAGGTCGAAGCCTGCCTCACGGAGGTGAGGGACTTCGAACAGAGAAGAGAGCTTCGCCAGAAACAGCTAGAGAAAGGACTTGGCCCTGTCTACTCGATCAAAAAGCTACGCAGGAAAAACCAAGGCTAGAGTACTAGTGTACTGTTGCTACAGGGAGTAGGTACTACTTGCTACAAGCAAAAACTAGTACTCCTCACATGAAGAACAGAAGCAACCAGAGAAGCTTCCGCTCAGGAATAAATGATTTCACATGCAAAACGAGGCAAACTTGACCACAGGAAAAATGCTGGCAGTGTAGAACGTTAGAGAATAAGCATCATGTGAAGAACAGACAACAATCACAGGGAAAATCTCAAGAACAGAGCCTGGCAGCGCATGTAGGGAGAGAGAAACACAGGGAACAAAGAGGAATGACCCAAGGAATTGATTAAAAAGTGATTTCAACAAAAGGGTGACCTAACCCTAGGGATTGGGGCCCTATTTATAGGCTGCCCAATAGCTAGGAACATTCCACCAGCCCCTTAGGGTTTTTTACAGACGCTGAAATAAAAGGAAAAGACTAAACTGCCCTTAGGATATTTTTACAGACTCGACTGACTGACTGTGAGCCTAGGGACAAAATAGAAAACTCCTATTTACAGATGACTTATCCGGAAGCTAAGCTTTCATAGCGACTACGACTTCTCTTCTAGACAGTCCGATACAAGATCAACGGTCGTCAGTCTTGCACCAAAACTGACAAAGCCTCCACCGACTTTGCACCAGGTACCCGGATTGGGCCGGCCCGACTCCGCATCTCTCTCAGCCCGGCAATACCTAACCGCCCGTGTACCTGAGTCAATCCTGGTCAACATCCCAGTGGGTCTTCTGCTGCTCCTGGCCCAAGTACCCGGATTGGGCCAACCCAACTTTGCGGTCGCTCTGCCCGACAGTCGCTCGCTGCCCGTGTACCTGAGTCACATGCGGCCCAGATGCAGCAGGTCTTCTCTCTCTTTTCAGTCCTCTTTGACTATCGTTGATAATGACTCGTCACTTCTGAAGCCATGAGGCCCACGCTATTCAGCATGCTCCTCAATCTCCCCCTTGATGAGTGCATTGTCAACACTTTACTTCTTCAGCTCTTCAGTACCTGCGAGCACATGTGGAAACATGAAAACAAAACAAATGAAAACAGAGAAGAAGAAAATAAAGTAAAAGTTTAACCCTAATGACCAAAAGCCGAACAAAAGCAAGAAGCGGTCATTATGGTTAACCAAAGGTAAAAGCTCAAAATAAGTGCGATCTCAGAAACATCAACAAGGATATTAAAAGAGTAAGGACAAATGGGACAAAAACTCCCCCTTAAACTCTTATCGCAAAATTTCTCCCCCTTGTTAACAAGTGAACTCATCAAGCACGCTAACAAGACACAGCCTCCCCCTGAAACACAACTCCCCCTCAAGATATGCAATGAATGCAACTGGGGTGCAGGTGGAGTGAAGAAAGCATGCTTCTCAGATATGATTGACTGCAATTACAACATCTAACAAGTATAGCAAAAGACATACTATCTACGACACATGGCATGATCAGTGCAACAGATGATATCTAAAGAAAGTCATTTGCACACATTTTTCAGTTTTTGCAAACAAAAGCATCACCACACTTTCCAGTTAACAAGCAAAGTAAAGCATGAGATGCAGAAGCTAGCTGATATCTACCAAGATAAGCATTGTTCAAACAAAGTGCTTCAGCAAACTTGTTATCTTTTTAAAGTTCAGGCTTTTTCATTGTCCTTTTTCATTTTTGCCAAGGGTTATTTGCATGTCAAACCTTATGCTAACCGACCAAGTCAAGCCTAGGCCAGAGCTGTACCATCAGAAGCTTAAGACATTGGTCTTGGCATACACTACACCATCCTAGTTCATACCAAAGTGCTATGGTAAGCAGTCCAGAACAATGTAATGTGACAAAGCAAACCCACTTGGATCTTTTCAACTCAAGCATAAAAGGCATGGAATTTCCATTCATTTTTGATTTTTATCATTTTTTATAGCATATTTTCCATGTTAAAGCATAGAGATGTCCAACTTGCATATCTGCATCTATGTGAGGAACTAGCTACATGGCATGTAACAGATAGCAAAAGCATTCAGCCTACGCATGCTAGTTACCAGAAGCAATGGTGATCATTTTTCAGGTTTAAAGCGTAAAAGCCATGCATATGACAGATATCAGACATATCAAGTGAACTCAGCCAAAGCAAGATCATTGACAAGTAGTCAAACGCATGTACCAGCTAGAATAAGTAAAGCAGTTCAATCATATAACAGAAGCAGCTCAAAAGTGTGATATGTGAATATGTATGATATGAACACACACAAAAAGACTCAAGAAAATAGTAAAGAAGAAGGAAAACTGACGCAAAATATCCTAGAAAGGATACACAACACCCAAATCCCCTCGTAAACGCTCAAAAGTAGACTGATCTAGGGGTTTGGTGAAAATGTCAACCAACTGATGATGGGTATCAACATGAACAAGGTCAATGACACCTTTCTCATATTGATCCCGCAGAAATTGAAAGCGCACATCAATGTGTTTGCTTTTTGAATGGAGACAAGGGTTTTTCCCTACACTAATAGCACTGGTGCTGTCGCAAAACAAAGGAACTCTGGTAGTAAAGAACAACCCAAAATCTCGCAAAGTGGAAATCATTCAAACTAACTGTGAGCAGTAGCTACAAGCAGCTACATACTCAGCCTCAGTAGTCGAAAGAGCAACTCCAGATTGCTTTCGAGAAGACCAAGACACAAGAGACGAACCAAGAAGCTGGCAAGTACCGGAAGTCGACTTGCAATCCAACCGGCACCCACCAAAGTCAGCGTCCGAAAAGCCAGATAAATCGAGAGATGATGATGCTGAATAATAAAGACCGAGATCGGGCGCATAGGTAAGATACATGAAGATGCGCTTGACAGCCTGCCGATGAGACGCATGTGGTGAAGACTGGAAGCGCGCGCAAAGTCCCACAACAAACTGTATGTCCGGCCTTGTCGCCGTCAAGTATAGCAGCAAACCAATCATCCCTCGAAACTCTCTCTCGTTGACCTTGACGCCGCTCTCGTCCTTGTCCAGGCCCCCAGATGTTCCCATTGGGGTCATCTGAGGCTTCAGCTCTCCACCAAAATCAAACTTCTTCAGCATGTCTCGAGTGTACTTACCTTGGTGGATGAAGGTGCCTTCCTTGGTCTGCTTGATCTAGAGCCCTAAGAAGTACTTGAGCTCACCCATGAGGCTCATCTCAAACTCACTGTGCATCTGCTCAGAAAACTTGGACACAAGAGAATCAGTACTACCGCCAAAAATAATATCGTCCACGTAAATCTGAGCGACTAAAAAATCTAAAGCATCTCTGAGCAAGAAAAGAGTTTTATCCACATAATCCATCACAAAACCCTTCCCCAACAAAAACTGCTTTAATCGGTCATACCAAGCCCTGGGGGCTTGCTTTAGACCGTATAAAGCTTTCTGCAGCTTAAAAACAGGTCGAGGAAACTTAGGGTTCTCAAAACCGGGGGGTTGCCTAACATAAACCTCCTGCTCTATGTACCCGTTCAGAAAAGCACTCTTGACATCCATTTGAAAAAGCTTGAAACCCTTCGAAGCGGCAAAAGCTAAAAGAATGCGAATGGACTCAAGACGGGCAACAGGAGCGAAGGTTTCTTCAAAATCAATACCTTCCTTCTGGGAAAAACCATGGGCAACCAGTCGAGCTTTGTTGCGTACCACAACCCCATCTTCACCTTGCTTGGTTTTGAACACCCATTTGGTGCCTGTGGGGTTGCATCCATGTGGCAGCTTGACTAGTGTCCAAACCCGATTGCGGACAAAATTCTCAAGCTCTTCTTGCATGGCATTAATCCAATTAGAATCAGAAAGAGCATGAGAAACATCTCTGGGTTCAAAAGATGCAACAAAAGCAGATTGAGCAAACACAACAAGAGAGTCAACAGAAGAACGCAAAGTCCTCGCAGACAAATCACCGATGATGAGCTCTGAGGGGTGATCACGCTGAACTGCTCGAGATCCCTGGTGATCTGAAGTCACCTCACCGGAGTCAGCAGCCGGCACTTCTGGACTCGACTGAGGGGGCTCGATCGAAGTGGAAGAAGTGATCAGAGGTCCGCCCTCGTCCTCAGTCGAAGTCTCAGAAGGTGTGGGCTCTACAGGAGGTGCAGAAGGCCCACCCTCATCAGTAGCTGGAGTATCCTCATCTTCCTCGAAGATGGACTCTCCAAGCTCACCATCACCATAAAGCTCAAAAGAAGGAGTCAAAGAAGGCAAGGACTCATCAAAAGAAACCTCACAAGTCTCGACAAGCTGCTGGGATTCGAGGTTCCAAACAAGGAAGCCTCGAGATTGCAAAGCATAGCCAAGAAAAATTCCATCCCAGCAACGAGACTCAAACTTGTCTAAATGCCCTCTCTTCTTGAGCACAAAGAACTTGCAGCCAAACGCTCGCAAGTGGCTCACCTTGTGCTGTCTGCCAAACCGCAAATCATATGAGGTCTTACCTAGGTAAGCTCTAAGAAAAATGTGGTTGGCTAGATAGCAAGCCATGTTCATGGCTTCAGCCCAAAAACGCCTAGGAGTCCTATGCTCATCGAGCATCATCCTGGCCATCTCGACTAGCGTGCGGTTCTTTCATTCCACAACGCCGTTCTGTGGGGGAGTGTAAGGAGCAGAAAACTGATGATCAAGACCCTGATCACTACAGAAGCTGACGAACTGAGAGTTCTTGAACTCAGAGCCGTTGTCGGAGCGAATTGCTCGCATCCGACCATTGTTCTCATTCTTCAGCTTCAAAATCAGGTCATGAACAAAATGAAAAGTCTCATCCTTAGACTCCAAAAAGAAAACCCTTGAGAAACGAGAAAAATAGTCAGCAATGACAAGCGCGTACCACTTCCCACCGACTAAGCGTACCCGAGCTGGACCTACAGTGTCCATGTGTAACAGCTCGCCCGGAAACGAAGTCATCACCTGAGTCACAGGTGCGTGAGAAATGGCAACAATTTTACCGTGACGACAGGGATGGAAAACTAGATCCTTCTCCATCTTAAGCTTGGGCAATCCTGAGATGAGGTCCATAGAGCTCAACCTGATTAGCAGATCAAAACTCAAATGACCTAACCTCCTATGCCACTTCAAGAGCTCAAAGGAGGATCCAGCAATCAAACAGCGAGAAGGGCCAAAAGAACTAGAGAAGTCAATCCGAAAAACCTTACCAAAAGGTAAGATCGAGCAAATCAAAGATCCTCTAGAATCAATCACAGAAGATCTGCCCTTCTTAAAATGAACCTCCAGACCATCCTCAAGAAGTTGCGAAACAGAAATCAAATTGAAGTTCAAATTTCCAACCAAAGCAACATTCTTCAAAGAGAAATGATCAGAGATGCGAATTGAGCCAATACCGTTTACCTTCCCTTGACCACTGTTCCCGAATGTGATGTACTCTTTGGAGCTCGGGGAAGTGAGACTGGAGAACCATCTGCGATGTCCCGTCATGTGGCGAGAGCATCTTGAGTCCATGATCCAAACGTCCTCCAGTCCCCGATCCTGCACAATCAGTGGTTGTAAGGGGGAGCAAATGGTCCAGCACTAGGTTTAGCAAAAGAACTAAACCAGTGTCGAGCCATCTGCTCAAAAGACGGAAAGCAAAAACCATCAGAAGAGTTTGGACCAAAGCGCGACTCAAAGCGCGGTCCTCGGTTCTGCCTAAAGCCTCGGCCACGAGGTCCAGGACCGTAGCCAAAATGGCCTGGAGCTCTGCCGGAACGAACACCACCATCTGGAGCACGGGCATGAAAGTCGTCTCCTCTACCACCACCTACACGACGCGGCCTGGCCTCCAGCCTCTCCCCACGTCGAGGAACTCTCAGTCTACCACCCTGCTAGTAGAACTGCTCCTGACCACCATGAGCACGCTCTGCTCTCTCAACCCGCTTCCTCCTGAAGCAAAACTCCGCAAGATGCCCGTCTCTCTGACAGTACTCACAATGGTAGGTGGGCTTCTTGGGATGTGGTTGAGGCTTGGGGTTCTTGGGCTTAGTGGTGTTTGGTGTAGTCTTCTTGGGTCGAGAGGGTCCAGGAAGAGAGTCAAGAGAAGTGTGGAGGTGTTTGGGCTTTGGAACCCAGATGGGCTTCTTGGGTGGAGCTTTGTGTTGTTCTTGGAAATACTCCATCCTTGGGCTGACTAGCCTGGAAAGATTCAGTGGAGTGAGTCTTGGGATATTTCTGCTCAGGAGTCATTTTACTCCACTCCACTGCCCGGCTAATGGCACTCTCAAAGTCAGCCTTGGTGTAGGTGTAGCCTACCCCAAACCCATCCGGCCTCTTAAACTGCTGGATCATCATGCCGAGTTGTGGCTCTCTGGCACTGATCCAACTCAGGATAGAACGGAGGTAAAAATTTTCATTCTGAGAATCAGCTAGTTCCTCTCTCAAGGAAGCTAGTACCTCCACCTGAGACAAGCAGGTCTAACACTCGCTATCTACCTGGACAGACTTCTCGGCTTTCAGCTTGATCAACTCCAGTCTAAGAGACAAGCAGTTCTCACAGAAAGTGGGTGGAACTGACAGTGTCTCAAGATCTAGCCTAGTCTGCGCCAGCTCAGCTCTCACTCTCCAAATCACCCAGATGCTCATCGCCCTTGGCTTTCAGCTCAACTAAACTAGCAAGATGAGATGGGCAATCAGCACAGTGTGCGATGACAGTGGCTTGAGCATCTTTCAGCTCCTGTTGAGTGCTTTCAAGCTCAATGGCCAAAGCGTCCCTCTCATCAACCCTTTCTGCGTACCTGGACTTCAGAGTCGACATGTCACACAGAAGCACCTCACACTTTGGGCACTCACTGCTATCACCCAAGCAAGGGGAAGAAGATAGACTCTTAATTCTGTCGTTGGCCACGGCAACCTCACTTTCTAACTCATCTATCCTCTTCTTAGCCCCCCTAAGCAGTTTTTCCCGATATTTTAACTCCTGACGATTACTTTCAAGTAAATCAACGATTTCGCGTTCATAAGATGATACCTTTTCGTTGTCGTCATCGTCGGAGTCATCGGAGGAGCTCTTATCTTCCTTATCCCCAGGAGCCATTGAGCAGAAGCTCTTGCGGGATCTTCGGCGTTGATGTGAGCGGCTCTTCGGTCTGTCCCCGAAGGCCATGAAGCAAAGACCCGCCGGATCGTCCTTGTCCTTCCCCTTCCTGATGACGATCTCCTCATCGCTTGAGCTCGATGAAGAGGAAGAAGACATGGACCGCTTGGAGTAGCTCTTCTCCATCTCGGCGAAGAAGGCCTTGTCGCACTTCTTGTTCTCTCGCCGGTAGTCCTTCAGGGCCTTTCTGAAGAATCTTGTCTTTGGCTTGCCCTTGTTGAAGGAGGAGCTCTCGTGCTTGCCGGAGTCGTGGAAGCCACCACCGGTGCCCTTCTTGTGACCATTGCGCTTGGGGCAGTCGGCGATGAAGTGTCCTAGGTCACCACACTCAAAGCACCCGGATATTGTGCCATGTCATTTGAACATTCTTTTGTCATAAACACGATGCACCCGGTTGTTAAAAGGACACAAATCATCATCTCCCAAAGACTCAAGCTAGTCCTCACTGATAGACATCAAGGAGAAACCAGCACAGCTCACAGAAGAGGGATCAACAGAAGGTGTAGCAAGGGCCAGAGACTTTGATCCAGAGCCAGTGAGATTTGATCTCAACTGGGTATCAACCTCGGTGGCCTTCAGCCTGCTAAACAACTCATAAATGGTCAAGGTATCATAAGATGTGCTGTCAATGATAGAGGATACCTTGATCTCCCAGATCGTTGGGTCCAAGGTATGGAGAACCTTGAGCGCCTGCTCGTGATCTGAGACTAGCTGAACACCCTCAGCCTTGTTGTCCCGAAGCTTGTTTATGATCGATTGAAAACGACCAAACAACGCTTCAACAGATTCACCCGACTTTTGTGTGAAGTTCTCATATTCACGCCGGTAGGTCTGATAGAGCCGAGCCTTGACTTGAGCTGTCCCTTCATGGCGTGCCTGAAGGGTAGCTTAGATCTCTCTCGCAGTGGAGAGATGGCACGCACGCTCAAACTCAGTGGGACCTAAACCAGAAAACAAGATGTTCACAGCTTTGCTATTGTTTAAATGCTGGGCGATGATACCAGGAGAATCACGCTCATCAACTGGCAATATGACAAACGTAGCATGAACGCAAATGTCCCAGATGTCCGAGCTTTGACTCATGAGATAGGCTTGCATGCGAGTCTTCCAATAATTATAGCCATAAGCTTCCAAGGACGGGACCTTTCCAGGAGAAGTCATGATCACTACTGGGTTTAGAACCGGTTAAGGTATCGAAAAACCCTAACCAGGTTCTGATACCACTTGTAGGACCGAATGTAGCGACCAGAGGAGGGGTGAATGGGCGCCTAAAAATTCTTTCGAACAGAAAGATTCGAACAAGGTTCACAAAAGGGCAACCTTCGAAAGAGAAGCGAAGCTCAACACACAGCAGCAAGACAAAATCGAAGCCTGTTTTCTTCCTTTGAGGCTAGCTTGGTCGAGGTATGATAAACAAAGTGGTAACCTTCGACCCGAGGGCTAACTTCGAACGACAGACTTCGAACTCACAAAATGAGACCTTCGGAAAAGACAGCAGCAGAAAGATCTCAGAAAACACACTTTTGAGCGAAGTCTATCATAGAGACATACTTCGAAGCTACCTTCGAAATCTGTCGAAGTATGCTTCGCACAAGAGCCGAAGTATGCCTGAACAAAAAACTTACAACTGAGCACACTTCGAAGCAAGATTCAAAGCTCGAGTTCGGAGTCAAAAGTTCTAGCAAAGCCTTAGAAGATGTCAGGTCGAAGCCTGCCTCACGGAGCTGAGGGACTTCGAACAGAGAAGAGAGCTTCGCCAGAAACAGCTAGAGAAAGGACTTGGCCCTGTCTACTCGATCAAAAAGCTACGCAGGAAAAACCAAGGCTAGAGTACTAGTGTACTGTTGCTACAAGGAGTAGGTACTACTTGCTACAAGCAAAAACTAGTACTCCTCACGTGAAGAACAGAAGCAACCAGAGAAGCTTCCGCTCAGGAATAAATGATTTCACATGCAAAACGAGGCAAACTTGACCACAAGAAAAATGCTGGCAGTGCAGAACGCTAGAGAATAAACATCATGTGAAGAATAGATAGCAATCACAGGGAAAATCTCAAGAACAGAGCATGGCAGCGCACGCAGGGAGAGAGAAACACAGGGAACAAAGAGGAATGACCCGAGGAATTGATTAAAAAGTGATTTCAACAAAAGGGTGACCTAACCCTAGGGATTGGGGCCCTATTTATAGGCTTCCCAATAGCTAGGAATATTCCACCAGCCCCTTAGGGTTTTTAACAGACGCTGAAATAAAAGGAAAAGACTAAACTTCCCTTAGGATATTTTTATAGACTCGACTGACTGACTGTGGGCCTAGGGACAAAATAGAAAACTACTATTTACAGATGACTTATCCGGAAGCTAAGCTTTCGTAGCGACTACGGCTTTTATTCTAGACAGTCCGATACAAGATCAGCAGTCGTCAGTTTTGCGCCGAAACTGACAAAGCCTCCACCGACTTTGCACCAGGTACCCGGATTGGGCCGGCCCGACTCCGCAGCTCTCTCAGCCCGGCAATCGCTCACCGCCCGTGTACTTGAGTCAATCCTGGTCAACAGCCTAGTGGGTCTTCTGCTGCTCCTGGCCCATGTACCCGGATTGGGCCAGCCCGACTTCGCGGCCGCTCTGCCCGACAGTCACTCTCTGCCCGTATACCTAAGTCACACGCGGCCCAGATGCAGCAGGTCTTCTCTCTCTTTTCAGTCCTCTTTGACTATCGTTGACAATGACTCATCACTTTTGAAGCCATGAGGCCCACGCTATTCAGCATGGCTCCTCACCCTTGATGAGTGCATTGACAACCCCAAAGCAAATACATGATGAGGATTGCAAGTTACATGCACAAGTGACCATAAATACTCAAAAAAGAGCAAAACATCTCACTTGGTAAAAGATCTCCCTGCCATGGGCAAAGACCTTATGCAAGGCATAGCAAAAGCGCAAAGGCATCTTGATGCAACAAGCAAAGCACAACATTTCAACATGAAAGCCAACTCCCCCTTAACCAAGCAATCCAAAAACCAAAGCATCATGTAGATCATTTCTCCCCCTTTGACAATGTAGGCATCAAGGAGATAAAAAGATGAAAGAGAGAAATGAGGGTAAAGCAGAGATGTGAGCTTCTGAGACATGAGCAGCTGCAATTACAGTACAAACAAGTATTCGCCTTGAATATCATCTAAAAGTACTGTATGACATCCTCAAATGAATACCATCTAAACAAAAGGCATGAGCAAGCATTTTTAGATTTTAGCAAATAAAAGCATCACCACTCAGACTAGCATACTAGACATGTCAAGGCATGTGATGCAAAAGCTATACAAGCACACACTAGATAAGCGTATCACCACTTCAAGGTGCTTCAGCAAACATGATATGCGATGAATTTCAAATTTTTCATTTTTATGACAGGGGTTATTTCCATGTCAACCTTATGCTAACCGACCATGCTAAGCCTAGGTTGAAACCATCAGAAGCTTAAAGCAATGGTCTCGGCAAACACTACAACGTCCCGGTTCTTACCAAAGTGCTATGGTAAGCCGTCCAGAACAAAATAGTGCGGCAAAGCAAACTCACCTGGATCTTTTCAAATTTTGCACACAATTGCATGAATGTCATTCATTTTCATTTTCATTCTCATTTTCATTTATTTTTTATTTTCATTTTCATTTTTGATGAAATCAAGTTGCGTATTAGCATCCAGGATAGAAAGGACCTAGCTATCAGGTGTGAAAAAGCTAGCAGAAGCACTCAACCCATTCAAGCTAGATTCTAGACTAAGTAGTGATCGTTTTCAAATTTTCAGAAATAAAAGCCATGCTCATGACAATTATCAGGTGAAAATATGCCAAGTAGTCAACCATATTAAATACAATAGTTCAAAGGTATTTCAAAGCATGTACTTGTAAAAACAATTAATCATACGACAGAAGCTCATGCAATGCTACACAGCTCCCCCTCAAAACATGCTAGTATCTCTCAGATGCTCGGTGAAGGGGTGAGTAAAAAACCATTTTGGAATCCAGTATTGCACAACTCGAGAACCAGGCAAAGTAGTAGATCGACCATGCACGGGAGATAAGCCATGATAAAAAGTGCGTGGTCTAGCAATAAAGCGCGAACCTAGAAATAGACGAGGTCTCCCAACCTATCGAGCATCAAAGCCTCTTACACGTGGTCTATCACCATATGAAACATGGTGTACACCACGAGGGGCAATAACACTCTCAAAACCATGTGGGCCTCAACATCAGGAAATGAGCGAAAAGCATACTCATGCAAATCAAGTAAAGAATAATCATGAATGTTCAAAGCATGAGCACGACATTCATCTTTCATGCGTATATAGCAAAAACCAAACAAATGACCTACACGATGAAAATAAGTGCAATGGAAAACTTTCTTGGGTGTAGGTTTGTAGGTTTCTGGCGCAAACCTCACAATTTTCTTAGGTTTTTGCTTGGAGTCTGTCTTGAGTGAAGAAATGATTATCTTTTTGGGTTGGGTAGGATTTTCGGCTTTTTGAGGTGTGTCTAACTGGCTCTCTCTTTCTTAAGGGTAGTAGGTAGAGTGAACACAGTTTGGCTTAGGGTATTAGAAGAAGTTCTCTCATTACCTAACCCAAGAGCTAAACTTGCCCTATCAGCGCACATTTTTGTTTTGTCCAAAAGCAAATCCATTTTCCCTTTCCCTTCAGTGCATTTGTCTACCATGGAAAGCAGATAATCATTCTCACACTTCATCTTTTCTACTTGCTCTCTAGCAAAGCTGAGTTGGTCCTTAAGGGTGATGTGGGTGGGACAAGCCAGCTGCACTTCCTTAGAACACTCAGCACTGTCCAATCTAGCTTGTTGATCGAGTAGCTTGCTGCCAAGAATAAAATCACAATCGACCGATACCTCATTGGTACCACATATTATCTTCTTCATCAAGTATTGGCCAAGCTATCGGCTACCAAACCTATCAGCCACTTCGGTAGTCCCTGGTAGTTCCTGCAGCTCTGGCTCAATATCTATACTGCCGAAGTGACCGGTGACACCCCCTTGCTTTGATGGAATTCCCCTCCGATTACCCTGAATCTTCTAATCCATCTTATCGTAGGTCTTCCTCTCTAGGCGTGGTGGCTGCCTGTCGGTCTACTTTCTGTATGTCTCCTAACTCCTTAAGAATGAGCTTTGTCGCAATTTATTGGGGCTTCCAAGATGAGAGGACTGTTTAGTTCACCTATGAGTCCTTGTCCAAGTATGAATACCCCCATTGGTTCCTCCTGGTCGATGATTGTTGAAATGAGGGATCCACTAAGATTTTCAAAACCTTGATTACTCCCTGCCTCTTACCTCTCAACTTCACTAACTGCCAAGCCTCCTACAAGTTTTACCACCCTACTGTCTACTCGCGGCAGTTAGGATTCAGCCATCTCCTACCCTATCTATTCTTCATTGGCCGGATCCAAGTTCGCTGAGAAGTCACGGACAGCCCAGAGTATGATCAGTTATCTCGGGTGGCCGACCAAGTGCCTTACGGTGATCTTGCCCCCTGGTTAGCCTACACCATCAGCTCATTAGCTTCGTCGAGTGGTGGGGTGAATGGGTGCTGCACTTGTTCAATCGGTACTCGAGGATGTACTACAAGCGCCTGCATCTCGGCTACGTTGAGGACTCCTCATCGATAAACAAATATAACATCATCCTTTGTTCATTTTTCTTATTGTTTTGTCCCTTACTTATCCTTGTATCGTGCAGGAGGATGGCGTAGATGCTCTGCTGATGAGTCAAAGTGGCTGGCCGATTGAATATGGGTCACAATCGGCCACTAGCACCATTGGTAGTGGGGCCCCTACACTGATGGAATTGCTCATGAAGAAGCGAGTCAAAGTCCCGGCATGCAAACATAAGGTGCTAGACATGGGGCACATCGATCCACTAGAGCCCGATCTGGCCAAGTATCTTTTTGGCTTATTTTTGCTATTACTAGCGAATTTTCATCCTCTCTTCGTAAAATGTGTCTTGTTTTTTCTCTTCAGTCGACGCCACCCACTCCTCCTGCTAAGCAAGCTGTGGCTACCGCCAATGTGCCTTCATTGGCTCGGGTATGTTTATATCTTCTTATTGTATACTTGCTTTGCGTTATTGATGCCTAATGCTTTTTCCTATTCAGCCTTCTTCCCTGTCATCGTGCCTCCTCATGCAGCTTTGGCCGAGTAGTCGATGACCTGGACGTTGCCCAATCGACCCCGTCCACTGGAGGTGCTACGGCGAAAACCAACATCGGAGTGTTTGACGCAGAAATATGCCCCCGCACTTGGGCCGATTCAACACTACCCTGGATAGTGACAAGGGATTTGGAGTCGCCAGGCAATCAGATAAATAATTGTTATTTCAATCCAATTGGGCGAAAAGTGCTAGTAACAATGTAAACAACAACAAAATGATCAAAATACCTAGAATCGGCCAATTCAGAGGTTGATTCGGAGTTACAACGAAGATGGTCCGAACGGGCCCTAGGACACCTTTGGCCTCAAGTCCGGTCAGACCGGAGGTGCGGAATGGCTTCGAGAGCACATCCCGAAGGTAACTGCGAGGTAGGCTCTGGCGGTCTGACCGGCGAAGTACTCCTGGTCGGACCAGTGAAGCAGGCTTCAGCGCGCGTGGACTCCGGCACGTAGAACTCTGGTGATCATGGCTTCAGCGAAAGGCTTCGACATGGTGCGAAGGATCCCAGTCATACTGGCGGGGTTCCTTCGGTCCGATCGGCTGTTGCCGAAAATGGTCTATCAAAGGGGGTTCCGGTCAGACCAGCCCTAAGCCACCGGTCGGACCGGCGGCGACAGATCTGATCTGTTAGAGGTCGGACGACCTAGCAAACAAGATCCGATCGCTTCCAAATTTTGAGGAGGTGTTTATGAAGACAATTATTCTACAAAGATAATAAGAGATCAAACACAATTCGGCCAAAGGGCCGAATTACCGAGTAGAGCGATAAAACTAATAAAAAGAGATAGTAATCCGTTACGTGGATTAACGGAGGATCACAAGTGAACCAGCAAGGGTTACCATGATTACGGACGTGGCAGACAGAGGGCTTCCAAGCAAACCCACTAAGATGCGGAAAATAAAGAAAAGTAGATGCGATTCAAAGCTAGGGCTTTGTATTTTTGAGATTGGAGAGAGGGGGCTTGAATCGGCCTTGCCCCTAATATTTATAGGGGGTGGGCTGGTTATACCTGGCTAGAGATAGAGTAAGGTTCGACCAAAACTCTGTTAGGATAAGATTTGGGTGAAAATAGCTCGAATCCTCCTCGGATTCATATTCTGAACCCTGACCGGTCTGGCCGAGCCCATGGGTCTGGTCTGACCGGACCTGATCGGTTGGACTTGCCTACTATAGCCGGTCAGACCGGCCTTTGCTAGGCTTGACACATTTTCGGTCAAAAATACCATTTTTCAATATTTGCCTAGTTTGACCATTAATGCCATTTTTTGCTATAAACAGACGCCCCCTGCCTTTTAGCAAACTTAGTGAGCTAAAAGCATGACGGGCCTTGGGCGATACTTTCAATATCGGCCTTTTAACACTTCAAGCGGTTTTCCACACATTTGGGATGTACTTTTTCAAATATCTAGCATTCAATGCCCTTCGAAATCGCTCTCCTTGTAAAGACTTCATGACATATGCATTGCTTGGAGCGATTTCGACTACCTTAAAAGGTCCTTCCCAACTAGGTGACCATATACCAAATTTTGATTTGAAAATCGTCTTCCACACCAAGTCGTTGATTTGAAATGATTTTTCCTTTACCTTCTTGTTGTAGGCCCTAGCTACTCTTCTTTTATCTTTCTCTATTGCCTCTAGAGCCTTCAACCTCTTATCGGTCACTTCTTCTAAATTATCCTTTAGAAGTGTCTCATATTCGTCGACCGATAAGCCATCTTGCTTAAGAAATCTAAGTGAGCCAAGATCCACCTCTACCGGTAGAACGACTTCTTATCCATATACTAACTCATATGGACTGACTTTAGTGGCACCATGCCTTGCAACTCTACTAGCCCATAAAGCTTCGGAAAGCACCTCATGCCACCTCTTTGGAAACTCTTCAATCTTCTTCTTGATCAGTTTAATCACAGTTTTGTTACTAGACTTGGCCTGACCATTGGCATGAGCATAATACGAGGAAGAGTTTATGTAACACCCCAAATTTTCAGAGAAAGAAAAATACCATTTATTATATTTTTCTGGAAATAATTAATTTTGAAATACCTCTAATACCCTTATAGGCTTAAATGAACTAGAACCTTGAAGGAATATCCAAACCAGGGGCTAGAAAATTTTGTATATGATCCCAAGGCCAAGATAGATTTTTGAGAATTTTTACAAATTTTTATCACCCTTAGAAGTAGCCCAAATATTTTAAACTAATTTCAGCAATTAAATTTATTCAGAAAAGTATTTTAAACAGTAACGGCCCCCTCCCCCTCTTCTCCCTCCACCAGCCGGCCCAGCCCACTCCTCCCCGCACCCCGTACTGACAAGCAGGCCCCACTCGTCAGAGGCCCCCTCCCTCTGCGCGCGCCCCCGCATGCCTTGGCCCACCCGTCAGCCGCCATGCCCGTACATCCGTGCCCGCTGACCGCCTTGGCCCACCTGTCGGATCCGTCGTCTCCGCGAGATCCGCCCCCAAATCCCCCCTCGTCGGCCAAAAACCTAACCTCACCTCGGATCCGCTGCCCCGGACCCCCCCTGAATTAAGCCCGGAATTCAAACCCCTGCGCCCCGCTGACCATTTCCCCCTTTATTTCACGCGTCGTTGTCCTGGATCAAGTGCATGGATGCACGGAAAGAGCTCGCCGGTGCTGAAGAGAGGTTTTACTCTCGGCCTCCCCCGATTGCGCCCCCTCTGCCCCCGCCGGTGCCTCTATTTAAACCCCCGGCCACCCCCTCGTCCAGCCCGCAAGTCCTTTTGCCTTGAGAGCAAACAGAGCGCCCACGACACCCTTTTTAACGCCACACCGCCGCCCCTACTCCAGTCGTCACTCGCCGTCACCGGAGTCCCCCTCTGTCCTCGACGATCGCACCTCTGTGACCACAGGCGCCACCCCGACCTCGGCCACCACTTCAACGTCGATGAACCTCGCCGGAACCCCACCGCCGACGAGGACCCGAGGAGCTTCATCGCCCCTCTACGTCGCCGGTCGCTGTCCGCTCACAATCGCCATCATCGCTGGTACCCTCGTGATCCCCGTAGCCCCCTCATTCCGTTTTTAGCCCTAGTTAGGCCGGGTAGCCCGCACCGTCGCCGGAATCGCTCACCGTCGCACCACCGGAGTCGAGGAAGATGGGTACTTTACTCCTCTTGACGCGTGCCCTGCCGGATTCTGTCCTGGCCACACGATCTTGATCCGGCGGCGTGGATTAATGCCCTTGCGAGGTTTAATCCCGAGCGTCCATCTAGTCAAAGGGGTATCGAGTGTCGTGGGTCGTTGATCGCCACTTAACGTCCCCACCACGCTTCCGAGCGTTAGATCTAGATCCAACGGTCCATGATGGGCTGGACCACGTGCACAGTGCGTGGGTTCACGGTGGATCTGGTTCACCATGGACCCGAGACCATTTTCTATTTAAATAAAAATCCAGAAATTGTTTTAAACTTTGAAAATTCATATCTTGCTCATTTTAACTCCAAAATTTACCATTTCAATTCCAGAAAATGTATAATTTTATTCTCTACATGTTAATGCAATATAAACAGTAGGTTTATTTTGAGTATTTTATGTTTATTTAATAAAGTATTCAAATGCACTTTAGCATGAACCCAAAATTTGTTCATTTTCCATTTCAGAAAAAATTTATATTTTATTATCTCCATATTAGAGCAATAGAACCACTAGGTTTACACTGAACTTCTTATTTGAAATTAGTTAGAAAATTAAAATACATTAGTTTACATTTTTATTCCTTTTTAGAAAGGCCATTATTCCATTAAAATTCATTTAAATATTCATAAAATAAAATTCAGAAACTTAACAACTTTATTTTCCTTGGTTCAAACCAATCAAAACTTATATACCTGTTGTGTGATTTTTGGATTGTTTAATTGAATGTTACGTTTAATTTATTTATATCGAGAAGACTACGATGCCACCGAGGAGCCGGAATATTACCCGGAGGTTCTCCTGTCGCCTTTCGCTGAACAAGGCAAGTCACCAAACTAAACTTTTGAGCATGTTGAACCCATGTTTTATTAAACTATCGCTAAAACACATAGGATATACATGCATTAGTCAAATGAAAGCCCTACAATATATTTATTTAGATCCCCCGACCTTGATGTGTAACCCAAGCCATGCTATCTAGCCTAAACTCCTTGTCACCATATTATTAGTACTATTAGCTAGTGTCCAATGTATCGACACGATTGCTATAGGATTAAAAATGAGTCATAGCAATTGGAATCTACTATATGATCCCCGTTATTCTCATCTCTAGAATTTTGTTGGTGATAGAGTTATGGTTATGACTGTATGCATGGTGAGTTCCGGGTGCAAGCTAGGGCATTGGTCGGTAGCACCCGGGGCACTATAAGGATCGGTCTGTGGGATCTGGTGTAATACATTTCCGTACTAACCACAAGACTAGTGGGTAAGTCCTAACTAAGGTATGGAGTGTTCCAATCCAAGGCACCACTTGGAGATGGGTCAAGTAGCACCTACGGGTTGCTTGTACCGACATGGCGCAAAAGGGGGTGCGACGTTAGCTGGGATGCGGCCTGGCGCGCCAGCGAAAACTAGACCAGGTGATTATCGCTTGGAACATTTCATGCTGAGGTTTTGGCACGAGTTCCCATGGTATGGGTCATCTCATTACACTTTGGTGTTTGGGATGAGTGTGTGCCTTGTGGGTATAGTGGTACACCTTTGATCAGAGTCTTAAATCTTTTTGAAAAGCCAAGCCTACGGTCAAGGGTGGGTTGCGTGACATCCCACAATTAGTTTACTCTTAATGCATGTGCATGATGACTTGGCATGTAAGGATTGTTGTGCGAGGAGGGAAAACATACTCCTCGAGTTAGATGGTATTATGATGTTCTTGTTTAATATTCCGCATGATTAAATTTGACTACACTAAATGCAATAACTGAAAAATTTACTTTTCCGCACTTTTAGCCATTATCCCTCCTTTGTTATTATCATGCATTACTATTGCATTTGTAGTGGCTTGTTGAGTACTTTTGTACTCATACCCGTGGACAAACACTTCAGAGGCTGCATACTATGAGGAGGATGGTCTAGAGTAGCGACCCAGTCAAGAAGAAGATCCTGAAGAGGGCATTCGTCATGCTTTTTATTGTTTATTTTAATTTTACTCTTATGTAATAATGTGGTTTGTGTACCACGAATGATTGCCGTATGTACATTGTGGCATGATGAACCTCTTCTATTATTTTTTTCTTTGGAAATTCAATAATGTTCCGATTTGGTAAATCGGGGCGTCATAGTTTACCATTTTGATCCTGTAGTATTCGGCAAAGTCCCTCACCTCTTTAGCAACAAACGAAGTACCTTGGTCTGTAGTGAGAGTTTGGGGAATGCCGAATCTGTGTATAATGTGTTTCAAGATGAAATAAATTACCTCGTTGTGAGTTATGTTCTTGAGCGGCATGGCCTCGGTCCATTTGGTGAAGTAATCTGTTGCCATCAACACGAACCGATGCCCTTTTGAAGATGGAGGATGAATTTGGCCGATGAAGTCTAAGCTCCAGCCTCGGAACGGCCATGGTTTGATAATAGGATTGAGCATCGATGCAGGTGCTAGCTGAATATTACCAAACCTTTGACAGGTCTCACATGCTCTATATTATTTAAAACAGTCCTCAGTCATGGTCGGCCAATAAAAACCCACCCTTTTGAGCATCCAACTCATTTTCGGGGCTGACTGATGAGTACCGCAAAGCCCTTCATGGACTTCACCTGCAGCAACTCTAGCTTCATTGGACTCCAAACACTTCAAAAGTACTCCATCAATAGTCTGGCGATACAACGCATCGTCAAGCGAAACAAATTTGAACGCCTGTCACCGAACCTTCCGATCAACCTTTTGGCTTGTATTTCTCAAATATTGAACGATTGGGATCCTCCAATCATCCTCACTGATCAAAGGAGCAATTGCCAAATTCCCACTAGAATTGGCCTCTATATTTCTCATTTGGACCTGCCCCCGAGTGCTAAACCCTCCTGGCAACAGTCGGTTCGACTGCCCATGTTGGCCCGGTTCAACCGGCTATTGCCGGTTGTCTGGCACGGGTCGGTCTGACCAGCATGACATGGACGGTTGGACCGAGAATGCGAAGGCGGTCTGACCGTGCTTATAAGGCTGGTCAGACCGACGTTAGTACTCTCGGGTGATACACCATCTCCAATCATCCGCTTTTCTCGTGTGCAGAATTTACCTTTCCTAATTTGATAGCCCAATGCTTGTTGAGCCACGTCATTTGCAAGTGAGTTGGCCTTTCTAGGTAGCTATTAGGTCTAAACACTTATCTAGGTAGCTATTTAGTAGACCGTTAAAACATTGAGCCAATTTGGCTACCTGTTGCACGACTAATAGAGAATCACCATATGCATGAACATATTTCACACCCATGGAGTTTAACAACTCAAGACCTATCAATAGGCTTCATATTCGGCTTTATTATTAGTTGAATGAAATTATAAACGGGTCGAGGTTTCAAAGTACTTACCACTTGGTGATACGAGCACCACTCAAACACCTCGGCCATTTTAGCAAGCCGAGCCATCAAAATAAAGCTTCCATGGTAACACTTCAATCAAAGCGACTTCATCGCCCCAATTGACATCTACATGGTGATCTACTATAAAATTAGCAACAACTTTGCCTTTCATAGCTTTCAACGGTTCATAAGCCAAATCATATTCAATTAACGCATACGCCAACTTGCTGATTCTACCACTTAGAATCAGCTTTCGCAACATGTACTTTATGACATCCGTTTGGCAAGTGACAAGACATGTTCTAGGGAGAAGATAGTGACACAATTTGGTACACGCATAATAAAGGAATAAACACAAACGCTCCACAAACACATACCATATCTTGGCATCTAGAAGTCGATGACTCAAGAAGGTGATGATGTACTCTCTTCCTTCAATGTCTTGAGTCAACACAGCTCCAATCACACTCTCCTCCACGGCAATATAAAGCCGAAACAGAATCCCAGCCTTCGGCGCCCTTACTACTAGCGTCGTCGATAAGCACTCTTTGATTTTCTCAAAGGCGCGTTGCTGACTTGCCCCCAAGTGAACTCGACTTCATTTTTTAGCCAGAGTATCGGTACAAAAGCATCAATTTTTCCAGACAAGTTAGATATAAAGTGTCACAAATAATTAACCTTGCATAGTAGTTTCTGCACATCTTTCTTACATGTCGGCGCTACACATCCTCTAATTTTCTCAAGCCTCTTAGGATTGATTTCAATGCCTATTTCATGAATCATGAATCCCAAGAACTTACCCGCCGACACGCCAAAAGCACACTTGGGTGGGTTCATTATTAAGCCATACTAGCCCATTCTTTCGAAAGCATCTCTTAAATCGGAGAGGTGGTTCTCCATAGCGTCTGATTTGACCACAACATCGTCTATATAAACCTCTAACATAACTCCTACCAAGTCATGAAATATTAAGTTCATGGCACATTGGTATGTGGCACCAGCATTCTTTAAACCAAACATCATTACTACCCACTCAAACAAGCCGTCAAAACTGGGGCAGCGAAAGGCCGTTCTAAAAATGTCCTCTTCGGCCATAAAGATTTGATTATAACCAGCGTTGCCGTCAAGGAAACTTAGTACCCTATGTCCCGAGGCATCGTTGATCAACATGTTGGCTATTTGCATGGGATACTCGTCTTTTGGAGTGGCTTTGTTCAAATCCCTGAAGTCGAAGCAGATGCAGATCTTGCCACTCTCCTTCTTCTCGACAGGTACGATGTTAGCGACCCATTCCATGTACCTGCATGGCCTAATAAAACCTACCGCTAATAGACATTCAACCTCCTCTTTAACTCGGTCATAGATGGCCAAATTGAAGTAGCGCGGCGGCTGCTTAAATGGCCTAATACCAGGTTTGATGGGGAGCTGATGCTCAATGAGCTCTCGGCTTAGCCCGAGCATCTCACTGTAGTCCCATGCGAAGCAATCAACATACGATCGAAGCAATTTTATTACTTCGGCCTTTACATCGTTATTCAAATTCTGATTTACAAATGTCGGCCTCGGAACACTACCATCTCCTATGTCTACTTGTTCCAAAGGGTCGGCCGATGAGAAGTCTTGTCCTAGTTTCTCTATTTCGCTAAAATCTTCAATGGCTTCGACAATACCATCTTGAGAAGACTGATATTGCCCTACACGAGACTTTAGCCAATTAAGATTAGCACTAGACATCCTACTATCTTAGACACAACCGAGCCACACCGACCGGATTTACAGAAATAGGAATGAACCTACCCTCTGATACGTTGACAAAATCAAAATCCGAGAGGTCTCACCCCGACAAACATTCTATCTCATCATGGGTGGCGTTACTAGATGCATCGGCCAAGCTAACGTGGGCCGATGAGTCTACGTGTACTATCTCGACTTCGTCGCCATCCCATTGTATCTGGTGCTGGTGCAAGGTAGACGGCACACATTGGTTTGCATGGATCCAATCACGCTCAAGCAATACATTATAATTTCCTTGCATGTCGACGACGAAGAAAGCGGTGGGTAACGTATTGTTTCCCACTGTCAGTTCTAGGCACAGTACTCCTTTGGCTTCTGTCGTGTCACCGTTGATGCTATTGAGGGTGACATTGGTCTTCTTCAGGTCATCGTCATCTTTGTCGAGCTTCCTTAGAAGGGAGTACAACATTAGGTTCACGTGGGCGCTGCCATCGATGAGCATCCTTGAGATAGGCTTCCCGTCGATGTGCCCCCTTATGTATAGAGGTCTCAGGTGACGGCTCATGTCTCCAGGCTTCTTGAATACGGCGTCCCATGGGCCAATGTCTAGCTGTGTAACCCCAGCCTCCTCCTGTAGCGGGGCAAAGTCGAAAGGTACCATGACGACGCCGATGTCCATCGCCTGAGGAGTGGGCCCCTTGGAGATGGGAGTGTAGTCGTCGTCGAGCAAGTCATCATCGTCGGAGCTAACAACGGGGGCCAAGTCATCGACCATGACCAGCCTAGGTCTCCAGACTTTCTTCACCATGGGCCGAGGATGGATTTCCTCAAAAAATGTTTCTCGTGCCTCCTCGGCCTTCTCTTCTCGTATCTCTTGTGCCCGCAAGTGTTGCAACCTCCTCTTTTCTGACTTGGACATCCTCGAGGGAGCCCAGGATGGCTGAGGATGGGTTCCGGGTGCCACGGTCTTTCTTCTAGTGGTTTTGGCCAAAGGGGAGTTGTCCGTATCGGCCTCGAATATCTTGCGCTTGCCATGAGAGCTCCCCTGCTCCTGGTTGGTCGGATAGGCCATAGCGGGCCGGTCGGACCGACCTATGCCATAAACCGCCATAAGGCCGGGGCTCCGGTAAGGTTAGGAGGTGCATCTTTACGCCGTCCCATTGGGGAACTCTTTGGGATTGGGACCTCCTGGGATCCCACCCTGATGACGATAATCTCTAGGGCATCTTCACGTCCATCCCTTTCGGTTCCATCTCGTGGAGGCCGGTTCTGAAGTACTACGGATAGGCGGTGAATAATATTATCATCCTGCATCGGCCCCCGAACCTGCCACTCAGAAACACTAGAAGGAATGTGAGTGTTAGTAGCTGGACACTTCCCGGAGTTCTCCGGCGGCGGAGGCTAAGTCAAAGCCATCGCCTAGCAGTAGGGTGGTGGCATCGGAGGCTCTAGTGGCCTCGCCCACTAAGTGTCGAACCTATGGGCCTGTTGGAAGCATAGCCACATCGACGGTACCTCATACCAGACCAGCGAAGTGTCCCGCCAGGCTGGAGGTAAACTAGCCCATGGAAGAGACGGGACCGACCACTGGAGACTGAATCCATTTGGAGGTTGCAGCTCACTTGGAGGAGGTGGGTTCGGCCACTGAGGTCCGAATCCTCCCGGAGGTTGGAATCCATTCATAGGAGGTGGGTTTGGCCACTGAGGTCCGAAGCCTCCCGGAAACTGGGGCCAAGCCGTAGGAGGATTCAGCCACTGAGGTCCGAACCCTATCGTAGGCTAGGACCAACCCAGAGGGGGGTTCAGCCACTAAGGTCCGAACCCTACCGGAGGTTGTACCCACTTCAAAGAGGGGTTCGGGCCTTGCGGGCCAAACTCAACCCTCACGGGACTCGGTCTTCTAGGAAGTTTCGACCGTCCCAGAGCCCGTTGGCGAATACCTCTCCTCTCGGACCTTTGCTGGTGCTTGTCCAAAAGCATCTTGTATGTCACCTTTGACCTTCTGCGATACCTGGCCGATGATGATGGCTTAATATTATCATTCCACACTCCTACCTCTAGATTATTTAGTACGAGTGTGCACGTGCGAGTGTCTCCTATGACGACTGCTTTCCCCTGAGCCGACTCGGCCTGCTCCGGCTGAATCAACACCTTCTTTCCCTCAAGCTCAACGTTGTTCATGGGAAAGGGGTCTCTATCTAATTTCATCTTTGGATTTGCTTCTATTTTCAATCGTCCTTCCTCTATGGCTGATTGTACCTACCGACGAAAAACATTGCAATCGTTAGTGTAGTGAGAATGTGAATCATGCCTCTTGCCCTAGGGAGGCTTTTTTAATTCATCGGAGGATGGCATGACTTGCCCTTTCGGCAGTCGCAGAAGTTGATTTTTAAGTAGAAAATAGAATATTTTTGTTGATAGCAAAAAATGGCATCAATGATTAAGATTGTCAAAATATCAATTTTGGTAATTTGGGTCGAAAATACACATGTCCTGGGTCAGGCCGAAGCCCTACAGGGCCGAAGGACCATTAGGCTATGGGCTCCGGAAGCTTCCAGCCAGCCGACGGCCTTCAGCCAGGAGGCCTTCGGAGGATCACCCCGCCGAAGCTTCAGCCCAAGGAGCAGGATTCGGCAGGCTTGGTCGGAGGCCCACTTCGGGCAGAGATAGAGTTGGACCCAATTCTGGCTAAGTATTTATCTCTATCCAGCAGAAGTATAGCAGATTGGATTTAAAGATTAGAAGTCTAGCCCCTATAAATATAGAGGCAAAGCCGGTTCAGAGCCCCCCAGACAAAAATCAACCACAAAGCCCTAGCTTTGTATCACATTTACTTTATCTTAACTTTTCTGTACTCTTCATGGGTTTGCCTGGATGCCCTCCGATGGCCACTTCAGAATAGTGGTAATCCTTGTCACTTCGCTTGTGAAGTATCCGTTAATCTACATAATAGATTGCTATCGCCTTGTTACTTCGCCTGTGAAGTATCCGTTAATCTGCGTAACAGATTGCTACCTTCACTCCTAGTGCAACACTTAGCAGAATTCGGTCCTCAAGCCAAATTGGTACTTCGAATCTACCCCGTTGCAGGTTTCCACATTCGGAGCTACTTCGTCGAATGTGTCCGGAGCGGAGAGATTGGTTTCGGAGGTTGCCAGATGAGGAGCCATGCTGAATAGCGTGGGCCTCATGGCTCCGGAAGTGATGAGTCATTGTAACGATAGTAAAAGAGGACAAAGGAATAAGAGATCTGCTATTTCTTGGGCCGCGTGTGACTCAGGTACACGGGCAGCGAGCGACTGTCGGGCAGAGGAGGCTGCGAAGTCGGGCCGGCCCAATCCGGGTACATGGGCCAGAAGCAGCAGAAGAACCACTGGCCTGTTGACCAGGGTTGACTCAGGTACATGGGCGGTGAGTGATTGCTGGGCTGAGAGAGCTGCGGAATCAGGCCGGCCCAATCTGGGTACCTGGTGCAAAGTCGGTGGAGGCTTTGTCAGTTTCGGCGCAAAACTGACAACCGTCGATCTTGTATCCGACTGTCCAGAAGAGAAGCCATAGTCGCTACGAAAACATAGCTTCCGATAAGTCATCTGTATCTCTAGGCCCACAGTCAGTCAGTCGTGTCTGTAAAAATACCTAAGGGCAGTAGAGTCTTTTCCTTTATTCCTGCGTTTATAAAAAACCCTAAGGGGCTGGTGGAATATTCTAGGCCATTGGGCAGCCTATAAATAGGGCTCCAATCCCTAGGGTTGGACTACCCTTCTAGAAATCACTTTTTCCATCATTCCTTGGGTCATCTTTGTTTCCTGCGCACTCTCTCTCTTACTCCTATTTCTGTGCGCCGCCAGAGGCTTCTATTCTGCATGCATTCATTTTGTTCTTCATTAATGCAGTGAGATTTTGTTCTGTGTTGAGTGCGAGGCGTGCATTTAGTTATTGTGCATCTGAATCTGTGTGTACCGTGTGCGTTTTTGTTCACTATTTGCTACTCTGTTGGCTGTGTTCTTCGCACAAGCAGTACTAGTTCTTGCTGTTGCAAGTAGTACTACTACACTGTAGCAGCAGGACACTAGTACCAGCTTTTGCTTTTTCTACGTAGCCTTTTTGATCGAAGTAGACTAGGCTGAGTACCTTTTCTGTCTGTTTTCTGGCGAGGCCACCCTCTCTGTTCGAAGCCCCTCAGCTCCGTGAGGCAGGCTTCGATCTGATATACTCGAAGGCTTTGTTTGAACTTTGAACTTCATTTTGTGTCTTGAGTTGCTAGCTTCGAAGTACTTTTTGAACTGTCAGCATCTCATACTTCGAACGTCTATGCGAAGGTACTCCGACTCAAGCTCTTCGAAGTCCATACTTTGACAGGTTTCGAAGTTGGCTTCGAAGCTTGTCTTCCTGTTAGACTTCGCTCAGTGTTTGCTTCTGTCTTCTTCGAAGGTCCTCAATGTGTTTGTTCGAAGGTAGAGTGTAGGCTTCGTTTTTGGTTCTCTGTCGCGTGTCAGCCTTCGCTTCTCCTTCGAAGGTAGTCTTTGTGTGTGACGTGTTCGAAGGTCTGTTCGAAGGTTGTTTGTCTGTGCGTTGTGTTCGAAGAAGAGGCTTCGAAGCACTCGGTTCGAAGCTAGCTTCGATTCTTCCGTATTTCGCTTCGAAGCATACTTCGCTTCCTGCCACTTCGAACTAGGCTAGACCAAAAACACCTTCGGCATTTTCACAACAGCCTTCGGCAGGCTTCGCAACTAACCTCCGAAGCAGGCTTCGACCAGCGAAGCAGGCTTCGACCAGCGAAGCAGGCTTCGACCACCGAAGCAGACCTTGACGGGCGAAGCAGGCTTCGCCAAGTTCCGAACAGGAGACAAATCTGAACAGTAACTTCTCATCTCACTTTATATATACTTAGATCATTTCATTGAGAAGTTTGGCCTGACATGTCTAGTATACTTTGTTTATCTGCCTAGTTGCACTGCTTTGGTAGTTCTCTATTTAACATCAGTTACTTCTAGGCTAGATACCTCTAGACTTACGCTGTCTGTTCATTTTCTGCTGCTTAGTCTTTTGAGGTGTGTTGGGTGTTGGGAACAGGCCATATATTCGAAAGAATTTTTAAGGCGCCCATTCACCCCCCCTCTGGTCGCTACTTTCGGTCCTACAAGTGGTATCAGAGGGAGGTTAGGGTTTTTCCATACCTTATCCGGTTCTAAACCCCAGTAGTGACCATGACGTCTCGTGGCAAGGTCCCGTCCTTGGAAGCCTATGGCTATAACTATTGGAAGACTCGCATGCGAGCCTATCTCATGAGCCAGGGTTCGGACATTTGGGACATTTGCGTTCACACCACGTTTGTCATATTGCCAGTCGCTGAGCATTGTACTGCTGGTATCATTGCTCAGCATCTGAGCAACAGTAAGGCTGTGAACATTCTGTTTTCTGGTTTAGGTCCCACTGAGTTTGAGCGTGTGAGTCATCTCTCCATTGCGAGAGAGATCTGGGCTACCCTCACGGCACACCATGAGGGAACAGCCCAGGTCAAGGCTCGGCTCTATCAGACCTACCGGCGTGAGTACGAGAACTTCACACAGAAGCCGGGTGAATCTGTTGAAGCCTTGTTTGGTCGTTTTTAATCGATCATTAACAAGCTTCGGGACAACAAGGCTGAGGGTGCTCAGTTAGCCTCAGATCACGAGCAGGCGCTCAAGGTTCTCCATACCTTGGACCCAAAGATCTGGGAGATCAAGGTATCCTCTATCGTTGAGAGCACTTCTTACGATACCTTGACCATTTTTGAGTTGTTTAGCAAGCTGAAGGCCACTGAGGTAGATATCCAGCTGAGATCAAATCTCACTGGTTCTGGATCAAAATCCTTGGCCCTTGCTACACCTTCTGTTGATCCTTCTGCTGTGAGCTGTGCTGGGTTCTCCTTGATGTCTATCACTGAGGACCAGCTTGAGTCTTCGGGAGATGATGATTTCTGTCTCTTTAACAACCGGGTGCGTCGTGTCTATGACAAGAGAATGTTCAAAAGACACGGCACAAAATCCGGATGCTTTGAGTGTGGTGATCCAGGACACTTCATCGCCGACTGCCCCAAGCGCAATAGACACAAGAAGGGCACCGGTGGCAGCTTCCACGACTCCGGCAAGCATGAGAGCTCATCCTTCACCAAGGGCAAGCCGAAGACCCGATTCTTCAAGAAGGCCCTGAAGGACTACTGGCGAGAGAACAAGAAGCGCGACAAGGCCTTCTTCGCCGAGATGGAGAAGAGCTACTCCAAGCGGTCCACGTCTTCTTCCTCTTCGTCGAGCTCAAGCGATGAGGAGATCGCCATCAGGAAGGGGAATGCCAAGGATGATCCAGCGGGTCTCTGCTTCATGGCCTTCGGAGACAAGCCGAAGAGCCGCTCACACCAGCGCCGAAGATCCCGCAAGAGCTTCTGTTCAATGGCTCTTGGGGATAAGGAAGAAAAGAGCTCCTCCGACGACTCTGACGACGACGACAACAAGGTATCATCCTACGAGCGCGAAATCGTTGATTTACTTGAGAGCAATCGTCAGGAGTTGAAATATCGGGAAAAACTGCTTAGGGGGGCTAAGAAGAGGATAGATGAGTTAGAGAGTGAGCTTGCCGTGGCCAACGGCAGAATTGAGAGTCTATCTTCTTCCCCTTGCTTGGGTGATAGCAGTGAGTGCCTGAAGTGTGAGGTGCTTCTGTGTGACCTGTCGACTCTGAAGTCCAGGTACACAGAAAGGGTTGATGAGAGGGACGCTTTGGCCACTGAGCTTGAAAGCGCTCAGCTGGAGCTGAAAGATGCTCAAGCCACTGTCGTCGCACCCTGTGTTGATTGCCCATCTCATCTAGCTATCTTAGCTGAGCTGAAATCCAAGAGCGATGAACAGTTGGGTGATTTGGAGAGGTTGAGAGCTGAGCTTGTGCATACTAGGCTAGAGCTTGAGACATTGTCAGTTCCACCCACTATTTGTGAGAACTGCCTGTCTCTTAGAATGGAATTGATTAAGCTAAAAGTCGAGAAGTTTGTTCAAGTAGAGAGTGAGTGTGAGACCTGGTTGTCTCAGGTGGAGGTTCTAGCTTCCTTGAGAGAGGAGCTAGCAGATTCTCAGAATGAGAACTTTTACCTCCGTTCCATCCTGAGTTGGATCAGTGCCAGAGAGCCTCAGCTCGGCATGATGATCCAACAGTTCAAGAGGCAGGATGGGTTTGGAGTAGGTTACACCTACACCAAGGCTGACTTTGAGAGTGCCATTAGCCGCGCAGTGGAATGGAGTAAAATGACTCCATAGCAGAGGTATCCCAAGACTCACTCTACTGAGTCTTGCCAGGCTTGTCAGCCCAAGGATGGAGTGATCCATGAACCACCCAGAGCTCCACCCAAGAAACCCATCTGGGTTCCAAAGCCCAAACTTCTCCACACTCCTCTAGACTCTCTTCCTGGACCATCTCAGCCCAAGAAGACAACACTTAACACCACTAAGCCCAAGAACCCCAAGCCTCAACCACATCCCAATAAGCCCACCTATCATTGTGAGTACTGTCAGAGAAACGGGCATCTTGCGGAGTATTGCTTCAGGAGGAAGCGGGTTGAGAGAGCAGAGAGAGCTCGTGGTGATCAGGAGCAGTTCTACCAGCAGGGTGGTAGACTGTGTGTTCCTCGACGCGGGGAGAGGCTGGAGGCCAGGCCGCGTCGTGTAGGTGGTGGTAGAGGAGACGGCTTTCTTTCCCGTGCTCCAGTTGGCGGTGTCCGTTCCGACAGAGTTCCAGGCCGTGTTGGCTACGGTCCTCGACCTCGTAGCCGCAGGTTTAGGCAGAACCAAGGACAGCGCTTTGAGCCACGTTTTGGTCCAAACTCTTTTGATGGTTTTCGGTTTCCATCTTTTGAGCAGATGGCTCGACACTGGTTTAGCTCTTTTGCTAAACCTGGTGCCGGAACATTTGCTCCCACTTACAGCCACTGATTGTGTAGGATCGGGGACTGGAGGACGTTTGGATTATGGACTCAGGATGCTCTCGCCACATGACGGGACATCGCAGATGGTTCTCCAGTCTCTCTCCCCCGAGCTCCAAAGAGTACATCACATTCGGGAACAGTGGTCAAGGGAAGGTAAGTGGCATAGGCTCTATTCGCATTTCAGATCATTTCTCTTTGAAGAATGTTGCTTTGGTTAAGAATTTGAACTTCAATTTGATTTCTGTCTCGCAACTTCTTGAGGATGGTTTGGAAGTGCGTTTTTAAGAAGGGCAATTCTTCTGTGTTTGATTCTAGAGGGTTTTGATTTGCCAGATTTTACCATTCGGTAATGTTTTTCGAATTGACTTCTCTTGTTCTTTTGGCCCTTCTCACTGTTCGATTGCTGGATCCTCCTTTGAGCTCTGGAAGTGGCATAGGAGGTTAGGTCATTTGAGCTTTGATCTGCTAGTCAGGTTGAGCTCTATGGACCTCATCCGAGGATTGCCCAAGCTTAAGATGGAGAAGGATCTAGTTTGTCATCCCTGTCGTCATGGGAAAATGGTTGCCGCTTCTCACTCACCTTTGACTCAGGTGATGACTTCGTATCCGGGTGAGCTTTTACACGTAGACACTGTTGGTCCAGCTCGGGTACGCTCAGTCGGTGGGAAGTGGTACGCGCTTGTCATTGTTGACGATTTTTCTCGATTCTCATGGGTTTTCTTCTTGGAGTCTAAGGATGAAACGTTTCAGTTTGTTCATGACCTGATTTTGAAGCTAAAGAATGAGAACAATGGTCGAATACGAGCAATTCGCTCCGACAACGGCTCTGAGTTCAAGAACTCTCAGTTCGTCAGCTTCTGTAGTGATCAGGGTCTGGACCATCAGTTTTCTTCTCCTTACACTCCCCCACAGAACGGCGTTGTGGAACGAAAGAACCACATGCTAGTCGAGATGGCCAGGATGATGCTCGATGAGCACAGGACTCCTAGGCGTTTTTGGGCTGAAGCCATGAACACGGCTTGCTATCTGGCCAACCGCATCTTTCTTAGAGCTTACCTTGGTAAGACATCATATGAACTGCGGTTTGGCAGACAGCCCAAGGTGAGCCACTTGCGAGCGTTTGGCTGCAAGTGCTTTGTGCTCAAGAAGGGAGGGCATTTGGACAAGTTTGAGTCTCGTTGCTGGGATGTTATTTTTCTTGGATATGCATTGCATTCTCGAGGTTTCCGTGTTTGGAAACTCGAAACCCAGCAGCTTGTCGAGACTTGCGAAGTTTCATTTGATGAGTCCTTGCCTTCTATGACTCCTTCTTTTGAGCCTTCTGGTGATGATGAGCTCGGAGAGTCCATCTTCGAGGAAGATGAGGATACTCCAACTGCTGATGAGGGTGGGCCTTCTGCACCCCCTGTAGAGCCCACACCTTTTGAGACTTCGACTGAGGATTAGGGTGGACCTCTGATCACCTCTTCCACTACGATCGAGCCCCCTCAGTCAAGTCCAGAGGTGCTAGCTGCTGACTCCGGTGAGGTGACTTCAGATCACCAGGGAACCCGAGCAGTCCAGCGTGACCATCCCTCAGAGCTCATCATAGGTGATTTGACTGAGAGAACTTTGCGTTCTTCTACCTCTCTTGCTGTGTTTTTTGAATCTATGTTTGTTGCATCTTTTGAGCCCAGAGATGTTTCTCATGCTCTTTCTGATTCTAATTGGATTAATGCTATGCAAGAAGAGCTTGAGAACTTTGTCCGCAATCGGGTTTGGACACTAGTTGAGCCGCCACCAGGATGCAACCCCATAGGCACCAAGTGGGTATTCAAGAACAAACAAGGTGAAGATGGGGTTGTGGTGCGCAACAAAGCTCGACTAGTTGCCCAGGATTTTTGCCAAAAAGAGGGTATTGACTTTGAAGAAACCTTCGCTCCTGTTGCCCGTCTTGACTCCATTCGTATTCTTCTAGCTTTTGCCGTTTCGAAGGGTTTTAAGCTTTTTCAAATGGATGTCAAGAGTGCTTTTCTGAACGGGTACATAGAAGAGGAGGTTCATGTTAGGCAACCCCCCGGTTTTGAGAACCCTAAGTTTCCTCGACATGTTTTTAATTTGCAAAAAGCTTTATATGGGTTGAAGCAAGCCCCTAGGGCTTGGTATGACCGGTTGAAGCAGTTTTTGTTTGGGAAGGGCTTTGTGATGGGTTCGGTGGATAAAACTCTTTTCTTGCTCAAAGATGTTTCAGATTTCTTAGTCGCTCATATTTATGTGGACGATATTATCTTTGGCGGTACTAGTGATTCTCTTGTGTCCAAGTTTTCTGAGCAGATGCACAGCGAGTTTGAGATGAGCCTCATGGGTGAGCTCAAATACTTCTTAGGGCTCTAGATCAAGCAGACCAAGGACGACACCTTCATCGACCAAGGTAAGTACACTCGCGATATGCTTAAGAAATTTGACTTTGGTGGGGAGTTTAAGCCGCAGATGACCCTGATGGGCACATCTGGGGGTCTGGACAAGGACGAGAGCGGCGTCAAGGTCAATGAAAGGGAGTTTCGAGGGATGATCGGTTCGCTGCTGTACTTGACGGCGACAAGACCGGACATTCAGTTCGCCGTGGGACTTTGCGCGCGTTTTCAGTCTGCACCACGTGCGTCTCACCGGCAGGCTGTCAGGCGCATCTTCAGGTATCTCACTTATGCGCCCGATCTTGGTCTTTTCTATTCAGCATCATCATCTCTCGATTTATCTAGATTTTCGGATGCCGACTTTGGTGGGTGCCGGTTGGATCGCATGTCGACTTCCGGTACTTGCCAGTTTCTTGGTTCTTCTCTTGTCTCTTGGTCTTCACGAAAGCAATCTGGAGTTGCTCTTTCTACCACAGAGACTGAGTATGTAGCTGCTGCTAGCTGCTGCTCACAGTTGGTTTGGATGATTTCCACTCTGTGAGATTTTGGGTTGTTCTTTCCTACCAGGGTTCCATTGTTTTGCGACAACACTAGTGCTATTAGTGTAGGGAAAAACTCGTGTCTCCATTCAAAAACCAAACACATTGATGTGCGCTTTCATTTTCTGCGGGATCAATATGAGAAAGGTGTCATTGACCTTGTTCATGTTGATACCCATCATCAGTTGGCTGACATTTTCACCAAACCCCTAGATCAGTCCACCTTTGAGCGTTTACGAGGGGATTTGGGTGTTGTGTATCCTTTTTAGGATATTTTGCGTCAGTTTTCTTTACTCTTTTCTTGAGTCTTTTTGTGTGTGTTCATATCTTGCCTATTAACATATCACACTTTAGAGCTGCTTCTGTTATATGATTGCACTGCTTTACTTATTCTAGCTGGTACATGCTTTTGAATACTTGTCATTGATCATGCTTTGGTTCAGTTCACTTGATATGTCTGATATCTGTCATATGCATGGCTTTCACGCTTTAAACTTGAAAAATGATCACCATTGCTTCTGGTAACAAGCATGTGTAGGCTAAGTGCTCTTGCTATCTGTTACATGCCTTGTAGCTAGTTCCTGACTTAGATGCAAACATTCAACTTGGACATCCTTCTGCTTTCAAACATGGATATGTGCTATAAAAATGATGAAAAATCTAGAAAAATGAAATTTCCATGTCTTTTTATGCATAAAATTGAAAAGATCCAGGTGGGTTTGTTTTGTCGCATTGCATTGTTCTGCACTGCGTATCATAGCACTTTGGTACGAACTAGGACAGTGTAGTGTATGCCAAGACCAATGTCTTAAGCTTCTGATGGTCCAGTTCTGGCCTAGGCTTGACTTGGTCAGTCAGCATAAGGCTTGACACGCAAATAACCCCTGGCATAAATGAAAAAGAGAAAAGAAAAAGCTTGAAAATTGAAATGATAACAAGTTTGCTGAAGCACTTTGTTTTGGATAATGCTTATCTTGGTAGATATCAGATATCTTTTGCATCTCATGTTTTACCTTGCTTGTTTACTGGAAAATGGGGTGATGCTTTTATTTGCAAAAACTGAAAAATGCGTGCTAATGACTTTCTTCAGATATCATCTGTTGCACTGATCATGCCATGTATCATTAACAATATGTCTTTTGCTGTATCTGTTAGATGTTGTAATTGCAGTCAATCATATCTGAGAAGCATGCTTTATTCACTCCTCATGCACTCCAGTTACATTCATTGCATATTTTGAGGGGGAGTTGCATTTCAGCGGGAGTCTGTGTCTCTTTTGAGTGCTTGATGAGTTCACTTGTCAACAAGGGGGAGAAAATTTGGGATCAAAGTTTAAGGGGGAGTTCTTACTCTGTTGATATCCTTGTTGTTCTGAAATCGCACTCATTTTGAGCTTTTACGTTTTGGTTAACCATATTGACCACTTCTTGCTTTTGTTCGGCTTTTGGTCATTAGGGTTAAACTTTTACCTTATTTTTTTCTTCTTTGTTTTTCTTGTGCTTTGTTTTCGTGTTTCCACATTTGTTTGCTGGTGCTGAAGAGCTGAAGAAGAGAAGTGTTGACAATGCACTCATCAAGGGGGAGATTGAGGAGCCATGCTGAATAGCGTGGGCCTCATGGCTCTGGAAGTGATGAGTCATTGTCAACGATAGTCAAAGAGGATAAAGGAAGAAGAGATCTGCTGTTTCTTGGGCCGCGTGTGACTCAGGTACACGGGCAGCGAGCGACTGTCGGGCAGAGGAGGCTGCGAAGTTGGGCCGGCCCAATCCAGGTACATGGGCCAGAAGCAGCAGAAGACCCACTGGGCTGTTGACGAGGGTTGACTCAGGTACACGGGCGGTGAGTGATTGCCGGGCTGAGAGAGCTGCGGAATCGGGCTGGCCCAATCCGGGTACCTGGTGCAAAGTCGGTGGAGGCTTTGTCAGTTTCGGCGCAAAAATGACAACCGTCGATCTTGTAGCCGACTGTCCAGAAGAGAAGCCGTAGTCGCTACGAAAACATAGCTTCCGGATAAGTCATCTGTATCTCTAGGCCCACAGTCAGTCAGTCGTGTCTGTAAAAATACCTAAGGGCAGTAGAGTCTTTTCCTTTATTCCTGCGTCTGTAAAAAACCCTAAGGGCCTGGTGGAATATTCTAAGCCATTGGGCAGCCTATAAATAGGGCCCCAATCCCTAGGGTTGGACTACCCTTCTATAAATCACTTTTTCCATCATTCCTTGGGTCATCTTTGTTTCCTGCGCACTCTCTCTCTCCTACTCCTGTTTCTGTGCGCCGCCAGAGGCTTCTATTCTGCATGCATTCATTTTGTTCTTCATTAATGCAGTGAGATTTTGTTCTCTGTTGAGTGTGAGGCGTGCATTTAGTTATTGTGCATCTGAATCTGTGTGTACCGTGTGCGTTTTTGTTCACTATTTGCTACTCTGTTGGTTGTGTTCTTCGCACAAGCAGTACTAGTTCTTGCTGTTGCAAGTAGTACTACTACACTGTAGCAGCAGGACACTAGTACCAGCTTTTGCTTTTTCTGCGTAGCCTTTTTGATCAAAGTAGACTAGGCTGAGTACCTTCTCTGACTGTTTTCTAGTGAAGCCACCCTCTCTGTTCGAAGCCCCTCAGCTCCATGAGGCAGGCTTCGATCTGATATACTCGAAGGCTTCGTTTGAACTTTGAACTTCGTTTTCTGTCTTGAGTTGCTAGCTTCGAAGTACTTTTTGAACTGTCAGCATCTCATACTTCGAACGTCTGTGCGAAGGTACTCCGACTCAAGCTCTTCGAAGTCCATACTTTGACAGGTTTTGAAGTTGGCTTCGAAGCTTGTCTTCCTGTTAGACTTCGCTCAGTGTTTGCTTCCGTCTTCTTCGAAGGTCCTCATTGTGTTTCTTCGAAGGTAGAGTGTAGGCTTCGTTTTTGGTTCTCTGTCGCGTGTCAGCCTTCGCTTCTCCTTCGAAGGTAGTCTTTGTGTGTGACATGTTCGAAGGTTGTTTGTCTGTGCGTTGTGTTCGAAGAAGAGGCTTCGAAGCACTCGGTTCGAAGCTAGCTTCGATTCTTCCGTATTTCGGTTCGAAGCATACTTCGCTTCCTGCCACTTCGAACTAGGCTAGACCGAAAACACCTTCGGCATTTTCACAACAGCCTTCGGCAGGCTTTGCAACTAACCTCCGAAGCAGGCTTCGACCAGTGAAGCAGGCTTCGACCACCGAAGCAGGCTTCGACCACCGAAGCAGACCTCGACGGGCGAAGCAGGCTTCGCCAAGTTCCGAACAGGAGACAAATCTGAACAGTAACTTCTCATCTCACTTTATATATACTTAGATCATTTCATTAAGAAGTTTGGCCTGACATGTCTAGTATACTTTGTTTATCTGCCTAGTTGCACTGCTTTGGTAGTTCTCTGTTTAACATCAGTTACTTCTAGGCTAGATACCTCTAGACTTAGGATGTCTGTTCATTTTCTGCTGCTTAGTCTTTTGAGGTGCGTTGGGTGTTGGGAACAGGCCATATATTCGAAAGAATTTTTAAGGCGCCCATTCACCCCCCCTCTGGTCGCTACTTTCAGTCCTACACCAGAACACCCTTCGGCGAGACTACTGGTTCGACCGCGTGCCAACAGACTTCGCCAACACGCTTCGCTAGCAGACCTCGTACTCCACTCCGGACAAAGTCACGCTCGCGCGTTGTGTCTGAGTCATCAATCTATATCCTGCTGTATTGGCGACATCGCGCCGAATCCCGCTGTTCGAATGTAATTGTCGTGTTTAGATCCATTAAGAATTCATCTTCGGCCAGATCGCTCCGAATGCCAAAGGTACCCTTCAGCGGGACACTTCACATCAGACGCCGAAGGTACCCTTCGGCGACACCCTTCGCACTATACTTCGAATCAGTCAGGCTTCAATCGGTTTGCTGATTTGTCTTGTTTAATATATTTCTTTTGGCTAATTGGATTATTTTGTGTGATCTGATTGCTTGGCGACTCCACCCCCTTACCACAGTTAAGGGTAGTCAGAACGCGACGTCGGTGCTATGTTACGCTTAGGCTCGTCCCTAAGTATCCACACACTTTTGGATCGTCGGACTGACCCAAGTGTGGGGGCACATTTTTGTGTCAACACACTTTTTGGTGACTCCACTCGGGAGAAGATATGCCAACATGATGTATACGTCTACATTGGCCACCGGTACATCTACAACAACTATTACGTCTACACCGCCGATGGACACCATAGGAGGCGCGAATATCGACAACCGCAACATCCTAACACCTACTCTTGAAGATATTCCCGCAGAATACCGAGCAGAGATCGAAGCAAAGTTGAAAGCACTCCAAGACATAATGCTTGGGAGCTACATCAAGACACGCGCAGGCTTCATCAAGCACGATGTCATTGCACCGTATCACCTCGTTTATCTTTAGTGGAGATTGAGCAGAAAATAGCCGCATCGATAGATCAGGACGTTAGCGCTTCGCTAGCCAACCGTTTAGATTCGACAGTTAGCTCCCAAGTAGAGGCAACACTTAGGAGGTTTGGCTTTACTAAGGACGTACCACTAGCCCCTATTGCTAGTATACCTCCGGTAAATCATGTGTACAACAGAACTGATGGTAGCACTGACAAGACCATTACGTCTCCGGCCCCAACACCCACGACCGAGACTAGTCATTATGCTTATGGCCAAGCTAGCACCGTGTAGCACACACCACCACCACCTACGCCGATACCAGCCCTGCCCGCGCTGCCCGCACCACTTGCATAGCGCCTAGGCTCGAGCACGTCATACAACTAGCGCATAGGGAAGAGGCCCATGACTGACATGCCGATATCCCACCACGTGTCGTGCCCCTGCACGAGAGACGTGCGCAGGCAGCAGGCCAAGATGACCTAGAGGAGTGAATTCGTGCACTATTTACGGAGTGCGCCGGGTTCGTGCCTAGGGGTCGGGCTAGGGTTTACCGGAAACCATATACCGATCATTTTGATACAATACCCTACCCTTGCGGCTATAGAATCCCCGAATTCACTAAGTTCGACAGCGAGGGTAGCAAAACCACACTAGATCATGTTAGTCAATTTTTAGCACAGTGTGGAGAAGCTAGCGGGCCAGATGCTCTAAAAATTACACTATTTTCTCTCTCGCTATCTAGCACCGCTTTCACTTGGTTTTCGGTGCTCCCGCCAAACTCCATTTAGACGTGGGATGAATTGGAACAAAAATTCCATGACTACTTTTACACAGGTGAAACAGAACTTAGGCTTTCACACTTGACATCGGTTAGGCAGAAATCTAACGAAAATGTTTCTGAGTACATCAAGCACTTTAGGGATACTAGAAACCGATTGTTTCAGCCTTAATATTACAGAAAGGGATTTGGTGGAACTAGCTTTTGATGGGTTGCATTCCGATATTAAAGAAAGATTAGACAACCAAAAATTTTTAGAGGTTAGCCAAGTCTTGCAGCAGGCTCTAGTCCAGGAAGGCCGAGCCAAAGATAAAAAGTTTATTAAGACGTTTAACAAGCCTAGGGCTAAAATGCACGTCATGGAACACTCCAATGAGGAGGAATCAGAAGAAGAAGATTCGGCCGACATGTACGCGGCCAAATGGGTTTGAAACGCTAAGAGTAAACCTATCACTTGCTCCGAGTTACGGCCATCTCCCACGAAGAATTTGCCCAGTGAGGTCAAGTACTCATTTGATATAACTAAGTGTGATAAAATATTTGATTTTCTCTTAAAGAACCAGCTTCTCAGGTTGCCTAAAGGCCAAGTCATTCCATCTGCCGATGAATTGAAGAAACATCCATACTATAAGTGGCATGATTCAGATTCACATAATACTAACGACTGCAATGTTTTTCAACGACAGGTTCAATCGGCCATAGAAGAAGGACGATTGAAAATAGACCATAATCCAAAGATGAAGCTAGACAAAGATCCTTTCCCCGTCAACGCCTTCGACCTCGGCGAGAAGATGTTGATTCGGCCAGAACAGGCCGAGTCAATTAGAGGAAAGGCGATAATTGTCGGAGAACCACACACGTGCATGCTCATACCTATGAACCCCGAGGTGGGAGTGTGGAAACAAAACATCAGCATCCCTTCGGCTAAGGCTGGCAAGAAGCCGAAGGTAACGTACAAGATGTTGTTGGACAAGTATCAAAGAAAAGCCAAGGAAGCAGGCCCCGGTGCTAAAAAACTATGTCAGCCGAAGGGCCCAAGGTGTTCGGAGGGTGGCTTCGGACCACAGTGGCCGAGCCTTCATGATGGTTTCAGACCACAATGGATGGACCCTCCGCAGAGGGACTTCTGGCCACAGTGGCCTAACACTCCGTACGGTGGCTTCAGACCTCAATGGTCGAACCCCCCGCACAGTAGCTTCAGACCCCAGTGGCCGAACCCCATGCGAAGCTAGTTCAGCCCCTAGTGGACGGACCCCACTGTAACACCCCAGAATTTAAAATAAAATAAAAATGAGAGAAATAGATTTTTTGAATTGAAAAGGAATTATTTAATTAGAGAAAAGCCAAAAAGAACCCAATTAAAGCTAAACAAGGGGAAATACTTCAAATTTGAACCTGATAAAATTATGGTGGAATCTAGAGGCCAAGAAATATTTTTAGGAATTTTTAAAAAATTTTAGCAATAGAGATTCAAGCACTAAACAAATAATTGATTATCTGGAATTATTTTAACTCGAAAATACATTTTAAATAGTAATGGGCCGCAACCCCGAATTCACCTTAGCCCGGCCCAGTCCAGTGCCCGTGTCGCTGCCTTGTGGGGTCCGCCTGTCGGCATGTGCCTCCTCTCTCTCCTCCGCGACCGCGCCCACCCTGGCCCTCTCGTCAGCCACTCTCCCTCGCCCTCGGTCCCTGGCAGTAGTGGCCCACCTGTCAGTGCTGTTGGCTTCGCTCTCGGCCACTAACAGGTGGGGGCCACCTGTCAGGAGCTTCGTCTCCGATGGAAGGGGATCCCCCCTTCCATTTCAGTCGGCCACCTTCCCTTTTCCCACCGTTGGCCACAGTGTAGTGCCAAATCAGGCTCGGGATCGGATTGCCCTCTCGCCGTCGATCACCTTCCCCCATTTCCCACGCTTTTCCCTCCTAGATGGCAAGTAACTGAGCTATGGAAACCCTCACCGGAGAGGAGAAGGAAACCCTCGGTTCCCTTCATATTTTACGCCAGCGACCCCTCCTATTTAGGCCCCGTCGAGCCACCGCACTCCACCCACCCCGATTCAGCCCTAACCAAGCTCTCCCATAGCTCTGGGACGCCAAGTTTCTACCGCCCCCTGTTTCAACTCCTCGCCGCTAGTCTCCGTCAGTCGCCCGTCGCCGCCATCTCTGGTACGTTCGTAATCCCCTCCCCTTCCTCTATCAATTTCTGCCTAGAGCTAGGGCCTAGCCCCCTCGCCATCGCCGTCGCCACCGTGCCCAAGCCCGCTAGAGTCAGGAACGAAGGGGGGTAGTTACCCCTTAACACGTGTCGTGCCGGATTTAATCCTAGCCATGCAATCGCATCTAAACGGCGCAGATTAAATCCCCACGGGATTTAATCTGAGCCCTCAGATCTCGCCGAATCAGTATCCGTTAGTCTGGAGCGTAGGATTTCATTTAAAACCATGAGTTAATCTCGTGCGTCCACGCGTACCGGTTTAGTCGCTTTTAATCTCGATCGTTGATCGCCACTTAAGTCCCCCGCCTCGCCTCCAGCCCTCAGATCTGGATCGAACGGCTCTGGGCGATTGGGTCCACACGCACAGTCATGGGTTCACGGTGAACCTGGTTCACCGTGGACCAGAGACTATTTTTCAGTTTAAATAAAATCTAGAAAATGGTTTAAAACTTAGAAAACTAATAACTTGCTCATTTTAACTCCAAATTTCATCATTCCAATCTTGTTAAATCTGTCTTTTTATTCTCTACACATTTATGCCATAAAAACCGTATGTTTATTTTGCACAATTTATTCATATTAAATAATAAATTAAAAACCCCTTTAGGATTAAATTCATATTTCATTAAATAATTCAGTAGAGCCCTTAAAAATTATTCCTTAAAATTCAGGATATAACTTCAGAATATTTAAGGCCTTATTCCCCTTATTCAAACCAACAAATTTGTATGTTTATATTTTGTGGTGTTTGGATTGTTTATTGAATGTCGTATTTATTTTCCGTATCGAGAAGACTACGACACCATTGAGGATCAGGAGTTCTACCCCGAGGTTTCACCTTCGCCATTTGCTAATCAAGGCATGTCACAACCCCCATTTTGATCATAATTGAGCCCATGTTTTATTTAAATATCGCTATAACACATAGGATATATTTGCATTAGTCTAATATCACGCCCTAAATTATATTTATTTGATCCCCGTCCTTGTGTGTCAACCTAAGCCATGCTTATTGAGCCTGAACTCCTAGTCACTCTTACAATATTATATTATCTAGTGTCCAATGTACCGACACAACTACTATAGGATAAAAGAACAAATCGTAGATAGTTGGATTCTACTATATGATTTCCCCTATTATTCTCGTCTCTGAATTCTGTTGGAGTTGGCTATGTTATAAGTATGGCGGGTTCTAGGTGCAATGCACTTCCATACTAACCACAAGTCTAATGGGTAAGTCCTAACTAGAGGTATGGATCATACCAACTTGAAGCACCACAGTGGATGGGGCAAGGGGCAACCTGCGGGTGACTTGTACCGATGAGGCTCAAGGGGGGTATGGTGTTGGCCCGACACGTCGGGGCACCATATGAAACCTATAAAAGGGTGTTATCGAATTGGTGTGTTCCATGCTGAAGGTTTTGGCACGAGTTCCCATGGTATGGGTCATCTCGTACACTTTGGCATGCGTGGATGAGTGCGTGCCTTTTGTGTATAGTAGTACACCTCTGATCAGAGTATAACCTTTTCGAAAAGCCATGCCCACGGTCAACGGCGGGTTGTGTGACTTCTCGCAGTTAGTTTACTATTGTTTGAATGATCATTTGATTCATGGCATGTAAGGACTGTTGAGTGAGGGCGGGCTGACTGTACCCCTCGAGTTAGAAGATGATGCACTACACATGTTTAATTTTCTTTACTAATAACCTGCTTACATTAAATGCTTTACAAATATGCTTTTCCGCAAAAGTAGCCACTACCTTCCTTGTTATTACTCTACATTATATTTGCATTCAGTGGCTTGCTGAGTACGATTGTACTCACCCCCATTGACTTACACCACTAGAGGTTGTTGGCATAAAAGATTACGCTAACAGGTTCTCGAAGATTAAGAACTAACAAACAGAGAGTTTGTGCTGAGAACTATCTCGAGCCTCCGAATAGGATAATAGCTCAAGTAGTCCGAAATGGCGTATTGAATAGCTGAGTATTCGATAACTATTACAGGGTAAGAAGGGGGGTATTTACAGGAAAAAAGTCTGAGGAAAAGACCAATTTACCCCTTAATTACAACCGACATAGTGGAAACTATTCGGTACCCTCAATAGGGTTAAAATAGTAAAATCTATCCGGAGAAGGTAGATAAGGCAGACGTCTTATCAGTCTTGCTGTTTTCCATTGTAGCTTCGGAGCCTTCGGAGAATGCCTTCGAATCATGAAGCCGAAGCATCCTTCGGCTTAGAAACTTCATCACCTCCGGAGATGAACGCAAGCTTTGATGCTGATAAATCATCTTTGACTGTTAATCTCTAAAGCCCTGAGGATGAAGTATTTCCCCCCAACAAAGGCTGTCTACTACGAGGAGGATGAAGGTCTGGAGTAGCGACCCAGTCAAGGTGAGACTGGAAGGAGGCGTTCATCTAGGATGTTTATTTTATTAGTTTCTCTTTGATTTATTCATCACCTCCGGAGATGAATGCAAGCTTTGATGCTGATAAATCATCTTTGACTGTTAATCTCTAAAGCCTTGAGGATGAAGTATTTTCCCCCAACAAAGGTCATCTACTACGAGGAGGATAAAGGTCTGGAGTAGCGACCTAGTCAAGGTGAGACTGGAAGGAGGCGTTCATCTAGGATGTTTATTTTATTAGTTTCTCTTTGATTTAACACTTTTGTAATAATATGGTCTACGAACCATGAATGATTGGCGTATTGTACACAGTCGTGTGATGAACGTCTTGTTTTATTGATTTTCTATGGAATTTCAATAAAGTCTAGGTTTTATTAAATCTGGGCGTTACACCCACACCACTCTGGACAGACCCTTCGATAGGAGGCTTCGGCCCGCACTGGACAAACGTACCTCTGGCCTGGCAGGACCCCTCACTGATATAGTCCGAGACACCGTCAACTCTGCCGAACCCCCCTTTGGGTTACGGGTTTTACTCACAGTGGGCGAGGCCACTGGAGCCGTCGATGCCCCCACCGTACAACTGGGCGGGCACTTCATGGGCTCCATATGTATCACAGCCAGAGTACCCTCCGCAACTTAACGCTGTGCCTTGCTTTCCTTTGGAGTATTATGAATGGTAGGGACAAACAGACGCAGCGGAGGGAGGCATCGTCCACAGGCTGTCTGTGGTAACTCCGAATTGGACTGTGCATAGCGAAGTCGAAGAATACAGGCGCAAAGAGGCTGGGGACAGGGAGTCCGAAGCTATCACAGTCAGAGTAGGGTCTCAAGAAGTCCTAATCCCGAAAGCCTTATCGTCGATGTCTGACGGAGGTAAGTCCCCCATTTCGGCCGAAGTCCGTGCCAGAGCCTGGTGCGATCGGCCGAACGAGGCCGGTTCGACTGCCGAGGTTCGCAGCGAAGGCCCCTCCAGATACAAAATGCACGAGGCCTAGGTGGGCAGGACCACTTCAGCTAAAGTTGACAGGAAACATGCAGTGGCACCTGGCACCAAGCCACAACCATCTTGGGCACCTCCAAGCATGTCCAAATCACAAAAGAGATGTCTACAAAAACTATAGGCACAGGAGATGCGCGAGAAGAAAGCCGAGGATGAGTGCGATGCTATTTTCGAAGAAATCCGCCCTCGGCCAACTACAAGACAGGTATGGAGGATGAAGCCGGTTGAGATGACCAACCCGGCTCCTAGTCCGAGCGATGACAATGACGACATGCTCGACGACGACTACACGCCTGTCTCTAAGGGGCCTGCACCCCAGGCGGTGGACATCAAAGTTGTCATGCTGCCTGCTGAGATTGCCCTACTGCAGGATGAGGCTAAGGTCGCTCAGTTGAACCTCGGCCCGCGCAACGCTATTTTTGAGAAGCTCGAGGACTCGGCTCACCATCTGAACCCTCTTTACGTCAGAGGTCACATTGACGGAAAGCCGATTTCCCGGATGTTTGTTGATGGCGGCGCCACTGTTAACTTAATGCCTTACTTGTTATTGAAGAAACTTGGCAGGGATGAGAATGATCTCAAGAAGACCAACTTGATGCTCAACGGCTTCAACGGTGAGAGTTCCGAGGCCAAGGGTGTGCTCTCCATGGAGTTGATATTGGGCAACAAGACGTTGCCAACAACATTTTTCATCATCGATGTACAGGGTAACTAAAGCGTGCTGCTTGGGCGCGACTGGATTCACGTGAATTGCTGCATTCCTTATGCTCTGCTCTAGTGCCTAATTTAGTGGGATGACGATGAAGTAGAAGAAGTCATTCCCGCAGATACTTTGGCCCAAGTGGCATTGACCGATGTATCAGTTTACGCCGTCCACAACAAAGTAGAGTGTTTGTCAGGTAGAGATCTTTCGGATTACGATTTTGTTAGCATGTCCGGAGGACGGTTTGTACCAATGTCTATAAAGCCGGCTGGTGTAGAATGGCTGTTTATATATTAGTAGTCATGACTAGTAAGAGTAATCTGGATTGGCTAAAGTCTTGTGTAGAGCAGTATCAGTCTACTAAAGACGGTATTGCCAAAGCCATCGAGGACTTTAGCGAAGTAGAGAAATTAGGACAAGGTTTTGCGTCGGCTGTTCCCTTAGAATAAGTTGACATAGGTGATGGTAGCATCCCGAGGCCGACTTTTGTAAACCAACATTTACAGCCTGATGAAAAGGCCAAAGTAATAAATTTGCTTCGGTCGTATGTCGATTGTTTCGCATGGGAGTATAGCGAGATGTCGGGACTAAGCCGTAAGCTCGTCGAGCATCGGCTACCTATCAAGTCCGGATTTATTCCTTATAAACAGCCTCCTCGTCGCTTTAACTAAGCCATCTATGACCGAGTTAAAGAAGAAGTATAGCGACTACTCAAAGCTGGATTTATTAGGCCATGCAGGTACGCAGAATCGGTCGCTAACATTGTGCCTGTAGAGAAGAAAGGGAGCGGCAAGATACAAGTATGTATTGACTTCAGTGATCTGAACAAGGCCACTCCAAAGGTACTGAATTTTCTTGATGGAAATGTTGGTTATAATCAAATCTTTATGGCTGAAGAGGACGTCTACAAGACAACCTTTCGATGCCCTAGTTTTTTGGTTTATTCGAGTGGGTCATTATGACTTTTGGTTTAAAAAATGCTGGCACCACATATCAGCGTGCTATGAACTTAATCATTCATAACTTGCTAGGAGTTATGTTAGAAGTTTACATTGATGACGTTGTGGTAAAATCGGACGCTATGGGGAACCATTTAGCCGATTTGAATGTTGCTTTTGATAGGATGCGACAGTATGATTTAAAAATGAACCCACTCAAATGTGTCTTTGGCATGTCGGTGGGTAAGTTCTTAGGTTTCATGATTCATGAGAGAGGCATAGACATTGATCCTAAGAGGATAGAGAAAATTAGAAACGTTATGGCACCAACATGCAAAAAAGATGTGCAAAAGTTGCTAGGCAAGATGAATTATTTGCGTTGATTTATATATATCTTGTCTAGCAATATTGATGCCTTCGTCCCCATACTCTGGCAAAAGAATTAGGCCGAGTTCACTTGGGGGCAAGTCATCAAAGCGCCTTTGAGAAAATCAAGGAGTGCTTGTCATCACCGCCCGTGGTGAAAGCATCCAAAGCCGGGTTTCCGTTTCGGTTGTACATCGCTGCTGAAGATAGCGTGATTGGGGACGTGCTAACCCAGGAGGTAGAAGGAAAAGAGTACATCATCACGTTCTTGAGCCGCCGGCTGCTGGACGCCGAGACCAGGTACGCGTTTGTGGAACTTTTATGTTTATCACATTACTACGTGTGTACCAAATTACGCCACTATCTTCTCCCTACTACATGTGTTGTCGTTTGCCAAACCGACGTTATAAAGCACATGTTACAAAAGCCAATTCTAAGTGGAAGAATCGGAAAGTGGGCTTACGCTTTGATTGAATTTGATTTTGCCTATGAACCTCTAAGAGCTATGAAAGGCTAGGTCGTAGCCAACTTTATAGTTGATCACCACATAGATGTCAGTTGGAGCGACAATGTTGCGTTGATTGAGGTAATACCGTGGAAACTGTAATTTGATGGTTCAGCTTGCAAAAATTGCCAAGGAGTTGGAGTGGTTCTCATATCACCTAGTGGAGCGCACTTCGAAACTTCGGCTCATTTAGAGTTTCACTCTACTAACAACCAAGCTCAATACGAGGCTTTACTGCTAGGGCTTGAATTGTTATAATCATTAGGTGTTAAACATGTTCATGTGCATGGTGATTCCCTATTAATAGTGCAACAAGTGGCTAAGAGTGTTTAATGTTTCAATGGCTTGCTAAACAGCTACTTGGATAAGTGTCTGGACATAGTTGCTACTTTTGATCACTTCAAAATTTCTCATGTGTCAAGAGTGGCCAATTCGATTGCAAATGATTTGGCTCAGCAAGCATCTGGTTACCAAGTCTGGAGATGAAAATTTTCTGTATAGGAGAAGCCGATGTTTGGTCTCACTGCCGAAGCCAGTAACTTCGGACAAGCACACCCTCCGGGTCAGACCCCTCCGACTGCCGGAGACTACCGCGCGCCAAGGTCCCGGGGCTGGAGTACTCCGCTCACCGAAGGGCCTGGCACGCCAGAGCCCGTGAGCCGGAGTCTTCAGGACAGTGAGGGCCTCTGGGAGCCCAGATGATGAGGACATCACTTCACATGATACACACATGGAGCCTCCACCTACAATTCAGTTACTAGGACGAATCACATGCGCCCGTGCCCGTCGCTTGAACCATGAGGTTAATTCGTTCCTTAGCAACTTTGATTATATTTGTTTGGATGGGATGCTACTGAATACTAGTGATATTTTGTTGCTTAGGAACATGGGAAATGGAATAGAAGACTTGGAGTTCAAGACGGAGCCGCACGGATGTTTGAAGTCAAGATTTCGCTGGTTCGGACTACATCGACCACCCTGCACCAAAATGGGCATAACTTCCTCATACGAAGTCCGATTGGCGCGTACTTTGACTTTTTGGAAAGCTGAGGAGAAGACGGATCGTTTTCCGTTGGTTTCACATCATTTGGAGTCTCGAGTCGTTCTGTGTGACCGAAACCGTCCTGCGTGACAAAACTGGACCGTGTTGGCCCATAGTGCATGTCTGTTCGTCTTCTAGCCCACAGCCCAAGTCTGCTCACCTTCCACAGGCCGCCGCCCTATATATCCTCACGCCAGCCACCTCTAGGGTTAGGTTTTGCTTTGTTGCATCTACACTGTTGTGTTTAGATCCCGCCTCTTGCGCCGGACCGATTGGCTGCCGCATTGGCGTTTGTGAAACCTCAACTTATCTTCGTTTGTCTGTGATTTGGCATTCGATTTGTATCCTTCCTGTTCTTGCTTGTGTTCTTGGGTTCGCTTGCAGGAATTAGCCTTCGTGGCGAGGTCAATCGCGTTCTGCGTGGTTGATAACCAACGGAGACAGTGGTGTAACGATTGCGAGGTTTTGATCCGCCGGACCGGAGCCTTGGATCGCCAACGTCGAGATTCTCCACCAACCCAAGTTTATCCCTTACCTAGCGGAAGATCGGGACCAATCCCCCATCAGCTGGTATCAGAGCTCAGATTTCCCGTTAGGTAATCTCGATCTGCTTTTGTTTTTACCCAGAGTCCAGAAAACCGCACCAAAAAAATTCCCCACCGAGAACCCCTTTGTGCCTTGCGATTTTAATTTCAGTTTTAACTTTGTTGAGTTCGTGTTCTTGGTCGAGTCTTGTTGCTGGTTTAGTCATCCCTCTGTGTCGTTTGAGTAGTAGTTGTTCTTGTGTCTCAGAAAAAAATTCCCCACCGAAAAACCCCCCCTTCCGCAACCTTTCCTTGTTTTCCACATCTACTCTTTGTGACCCCCCTTCAGTAAAACAGGCATAACTTTTCGCTCGTTTGGCAGAAAAATCTGAAATTTTTTGAGCGTGTTCCTGACTCAATTTGGAGGGTACCCTACAAAGGTCGGTTAGCCCTCACCAAAATCGCCAAAAAAATAGGGAAGATAAAGAAAAAAATTGGACAAAGTTTTTGCTCGCCGGACAGCAAACTTGTTTGAATTTTTGTGAGCCACATCCCACCTCAGTTGCAGGTGCCAATTTTTGTGGTTACTCCTCTGGTCATCCTTGTTTCAAAAAAATAGAGTGAAAAAAAAAGAGGAAAAAAAAATATAAAAAAAAAGAGAAGCGGGCTGTTATTTGCTTGTCCGAACTCTTGTCCGAACTCTTGTCCGAACTCCTGTCCGAACTCTTGTCCAATCTGAGGCAGTCTTTGGCTGTTTGCTGCTTGTCCGATCTCTTGTCTGAACCTTTGTCCGAACTCTTGTCCGATCCGAACAGCAGTAGAAAAAAAAAAATTGCACATACCCTTGTCCGATCACTTGTCCGATCTCTTGTCCGATCTCTTGTCCGATCTATAGAGAGCTGATTTTGACCTGTTTTGCTTCCTTTTTGATTTTTGGGCACATAGTTTCCCTCTATTACTTGAACTTTCACTTTGGGAGCACTACGGTCAGCAACTTTGACAAGTACTTGGGAATACTTATTGAACTTGGTTTAACTGTTATTATTATCGCTAATCCTTGCTACTCACTTGCCTTCCAAGCTACACATTTCTCTTGGTCAGGACAGGTTCAATTCTTGCAATTGTACACCACCCTCCACTTGGTTCATCACCTGTAGGCCGGTGACCTCACTGCGGCGTGGTAAGAACACTTGCAAGCGTGGGTAAGGTGCTTGACGAATTGCTTCCACCACACATCCAGCACCCCACCTAGCTATTTACATAAGGATTATTCTTTGTTGTTTTGTCTTTTCACTAACATGGCAGCACTTATTGTACAACGTGACTTGAGCACTCACATGGACCAGGACGACCAGGCACAACGGAACAATATATTTCAGACCATCTTCCTCGTCAATAACCGTCGTGCGCGTGTCATCATCGACAGCGGTAGTTGCAACAATTTTGTGAGCCTCGACGTGGTAACTAAGCTTCAACTTCCCACACGTGCACATCCACACCCTTACCATGTGCAATGGCTCAACGATAGCGGTAAGGTCAAGGTAACACAAACTGTTCACATCGAATTTTCCATTGGTATATACTTCGGAAGTGCTGATTTTGATGTAGTACCAATGCAAGCATGTTCTCTATTACTTGGTAGACCTTGGGTATATGATAATGATGCTACACACCATGGTATGAGCAATAAGTACACATTTATGTATAAAGGAAAGAAAGTTACATTGCTTCCTATGACTCCTGCTGAAATTGTAAAATTTGAACAAGAAAAACATGCTAGGGATGCACAAAGGAGCAAACAACCTTCTGAAAATCAGCAAGTAGCTAAGACGCTTTTGAGGCAACAGAAAGATAAAATTGCTTCTCCTTCTTCATCACAAGTTATAAATCTGAAAGGGCGTGTCATGCTTGCAACTAAAACTGACCTTGCTGAAATTTGTGATGATACTCCCTTGCTATACGGCTTGATTTGCACAAACGTGTTGTTTTCACTTGCGAACATTCCTAGCTCTGTTCCTGTTGCAGTCACTGACCTTTTGCAGGAGTTTAAAGATGTTTTTCCTGCTGAGATACCACCCGGGCTGCCACCGATACGCGGCATCGAGCACCAAATTGATTTGGTCCCGGGGGCATCTCTTCCTAATCGTGCAGCGTACCGCACCAATCCGGAGGAGACAAAAGAAATTGAGCGCCAAGTACAGGACCTTCTTGATCGTGGGTACGTCTGTGAAAGCCTTAGTCCTTGTGCAGTACCCGTTCTTTTGGTACCTAAGAAAGATGGTAGTTGGCGCATGTGTGTTGATTGTCGTGCTATTAATAATATCACCATTCGATATCGACACCCTATTCCTAGATTGGATGACATGCTTGATGAGCTTAGTGGTGCTATTATCTTTTCTAAGATCGATCTCCGTAGTGGCTACCACCAAATTCGCATGAAACTAGGTGATGAATGGAAAACTGCTTTTAAAACAAAGTTTGGATTATATGAGTGGCTTGTCATGCCTTTTGGACTTACTAATGCACCTAGTACCTTCATGCGCTTGATGAATGAAGTCCTACGGCACTTTATAGGACGCTTTGTGGTTGTATACTTTGATGATATCTTGGTTTATAGCAAGTCTCTCACTGAACATGTTGAACACCTACGTGCTGTTTTTTTTGCCCTCCGTGAAGCTAGAATGTTTGGTAACCTTGAGAAGTGCACGTTTTGCACGGATCGAGTTGTGTTTCTTGGCTATGTTGTCACTTCACAGGGTATTGAGGTCGACGCGGCAAAGGTAAAAGCCATCAACAGCTGGCCGCAACCCCAAACTATCACACAGGTACGTAGCTTTCTTGGTCTTGCAGGTTTCTACCGGCGTTTTGTGAGAGATTTCAGCACCATAACCGGTCCTTTACCTGAGTTGACCAAGAAGAGAGTTACTTCTACTTGGGAGTCAGCACAAGAACAAGCTCTTGCCACACTCAAGGATCGCATTACACAAGCACCTCTACTTCAGCTACCCGATTTTAGTAAGCCTTTTGAGTTAGAATGTGATGCTAGTGATTTTGGCATAGGAGATGTGCTGCTACAAGGAGGTAAACCCGTGGCCTATTTTAGTGAGAAATTACATGGCCCACAGTTGAACTATTCTACCTATGATAAGGAATTATATGCCTTAGTGCGAGTGCTTGAAACTTGGCAACATTACCTTTTGCCTAAGGAGTTTATTATTCATTCGGATCATGAAGCATTGAAGCATATACGTAGTCAAGCAAATCTGAATAAACGACATGCTAAATGGGTGGAATTTATTGAGACTTTTCCATATATCATTAAGCATAAGAAAGGGAAAGATAATGTGATTGCTGATGCTTTATCTAGACGGTATACATTGCTTTCTCAACTTGATTGTAAGATCTTTGGTTTAGAAACATTGAAGGACATGTATGCTACTGATTTGGACTTCAAGGATGCTTTTGCAAATTGTACAAATGACCGTGCTTGGAACAAATATGTGCTGAATCATGGATATCTTTTTCGTGCTAACAAGTTATGCGTTCCGGCTAGCTCTCTTCGCTTGTTGTTATTGCAGGAAGCACACGGTGGTGGTTTGATGGGTCATTTTGGATCCAAGAAAACCGAAGATGTGCTGTCCACACATTTCTATTGGCCTAAGATGAGACGAGATGTTGAGCGCTATGTGGCACGATGCACTACTTGCAATAAAGCTAAGTCCCGTCTAAACCCACATGATCTTTATATGCCTCTGCCCGTTCCTAGTGTACCTTGGGAGGATATTTCTATGGATTTTGTGTTAGGATTACCCAGAACTAGGAGGGGGAGAGATAGTATTTTTGTGGTGGTAGATCGTTTCTCTAAAATGGCACATTTTATACCTTGTCACAAGAGCGACGATGCTACAAATGTTGCTGATTTGTTTTTCAGAGAGGTCGTACGCTTGCATGGAGTTCCCAATACCATCGTTTCAGATCGTGATGCCAAATTCTTAAGTCATTTTTGGAGGACATTGTGGCATAAGTTGGGGATGAAGCTGCTGTTTTCTACTACTTGTCACCCCCAAACGGATGGACAAACGGAGGTCGTCAACCGCACATTGTCCACCATGTTGAGGGCTGTTTTGAAGACCAACTTGAAGCTCTGGGAAGAGTGTCTACCTCATATTGAGTTTGCATATAATAGGTCAGTACACTCCACTACTAAGGTAAGTCCGTTTCAAGTGGTCTATGGCTTTAATCCGCGTGCTCCTATTGATTTGCTACCATTACCACCATCTGAAAACTTGAATTTTGATGCTACTACACGTGCTGAATTATTGCTTAAGATGCATGAAACTACTAAAGCAAACATAGAGAAAATGAATGAGAAATATCGTGCTTATGGTAGTAAGGGTAGAAAAGAGATAACATTTGAACCGGGTGATCTTGTTTGGTTGCACTTGCGCAAGGATCATTTTCTTGAATTACGAAAGTCTAAATTGATGCCCCGTGCTGATGGTCCTTTCCGTGTGCTTGAGAAGATAAATGACAATGCATATAAGCTTGAGTTGCCTGCAGCTTTTGGGGTTAATCCCACATTTAACATTTCAGATTTAAAGCCCTATTTGGGAGATGACGATGAGCTTGAGTCGAGGACGACTCCAATTCAAGAAGGGGAGGATGATGAGGACATCACTTCACATGATACACACATGGAGCCTCCACCTACAATTCAGTTACTAGGTCGAATCACATGCGCCCGTGCCCGTCGCTTGAACCATGAGGTTAATTCGTTCCTTAGCAACTTTGATTATATTTGTTTGGATGGGATGCTACTGAATACTAGTGATATTTTGTTGCTTAGGAACATGGGAAATGGAATAGAAGACTTGGAGTTCAAGACGGAGCCGCACGGATGTTTGAAGTCAAAATTTCGCTGGTTCGGACTACATCGACCACCCTGCACCAAAATGGGCATAACTTCCTCATACGAAGTCCGATTGGCGCGTTCTTTGACTTTTTGGAAAGCTGAGGAGAAGACGGATCGTTTGCCGTTGGTTTCACATCATTTGGAGTCTCGAGTCGTTCTGTGTGACCGAAACCGTCCTGCGTGACAAAACTGAACCGTGTTGGCCCATAGTGCATGTCTGTTCGTCTTCTAGCCCACAGCCCAAGTCTGCTCACCTTCCACAGGCCGCCGCCCTATATATCCTCACGCCAGCCACCTCTAGGGTTAGGTTTTGCTTTGTTGCATCTACACTGTTGTGTTTAGATCCCGCCTATTGCGCCGGACCGATTGGCTGCCGCATTGGCGTTTGTGAAACCTCAACTTATCTTCGTTTGTCTGTGATTTGGCATTCGATTTGTATCCTTCCTGTTCTTGCTTGTGTTCTTGGGTTCGCTTGCAGGAATTAGCCTTCGTGGCGAGGTCAATCGCGTTCTGCGTGGTTGATAACCAACGGAGACAGTGGTGTAACGATTGCGAGGTTTTGATCCGCCGGACCGGAGCCTTGGATCGCCAACGTCGAGATTCTCCACCAACCCAAGTTTATCCCTTACCTAGCGGAAGATCGGGACCAATCCCCCATCACCAGACCCTCCGGCAGTGGGCTTCGGCCTGATGTGCTCCGAACGGCCAGTCCAGCTAGGCTTTGGCAGAACCAGGAAGGGCTCGGGGGGCACCCCGAAATAAGTAGCCTATATATTTTTTCAGGGAATGAGCTAGCGAAACCCTCCGAAGCCCATAAGGGCGATTGGAGAACCCCAATCGTCCAATATTTGAGAGACCGTAGCCAAAGTGTTGATCGAAAGGTTCAGCGGCAGGCATTAAATTTGTATTGCTAGATGATATGCTATATCGCCAAAGTATTGATGGAGTATTATTGAAGTGTTTAGACGATGAACGATCCCAGGTGGCTATGGGAGAAGCCCATGAAGGACTTTGCGGCACTCATCAGTCGGCCTAGAAAATGAGTTGGATGCTTAAAAGAGCGGGTTTCTATTGGCCGACTATGACTGAGGATTGTTTTAAGTATTATAGAGGGTGTGAAGCGTGTCAGAATTTCGGCAATATTCAATTAGCTCCTGCTTCATTACTTAACCCTATTGTCAAGCCATGGCCGTTCCGAGGATGGGGTTTAGAATTCATCGGCCAAATCAACCCTCCTTCCTCAAAAGGGCATCGGTTTGTGCTGATGGCAACAGATTACTTCACCAAGTGGACCGAGGCCATACCTCTCAAGAACATGACTCACAACGAGGTACTTGACTTTATCTTGAAGCACATCATACATAGATTCGGTATTCCTCAAACTCTCACTACAGATCAAGGTAGTTCATTTGTTTCTAAAGAATTGAGGCACTTTACCAAATATTATGGTATTAAGTTGATAAACTCTTCGCCCTAATATGCTCAGGCCAATGGTCAGGCCGAGTCTAGCAATAAAACAATGATTAAACTCATTAAGAAGAAAATTGAAGAGTTCCCTACAAGGTGGCATGAGGTGCTCTCCTAGGCGCTATGGGCTCGTAGGATTGCGAGGCACGGTGCTACCAAAGTTAGTCCATATGAGTTAGTGTATGGATAAGAAGTCATTCTTCTTGTAGAAGTAGATCTTGGCTCTCTAAGAGTGTTAAAGAAAGATGGCATATCGGTCGATGGGTATGAAACTCTTTTGAAAGACAACTTAGAAGAAGTGATTGATAAGAGATTGAAGGCTTTAGAAGCCATAGTGGTATACAAGAGGAGAGTAGCTAAATCCTACAATAAGAAGGTTAAACCAAAATCGTTTCAAGTGAGTGACTTGGTTTGGAAAATGATTTTACCCTTAGGCACTAAGAGTCCCAAGTTTAGTAAATGGTTGCCAAGTTGGGAAGGTCCTTTCAAAATAGCCGAAATCGCTCCTGGCAATGCATATGTGTTGGAATCGGTTTCGAAGGGCTTTGAACGGTAGATAATTGGAAAGGTATTTCACATGTGTGTGGCAAACGTCTTAGAAGAGGTCAAAAGGCTGATATGGAAAGTATCATCTTTAGCCCGTTGTGCTTTTAGTTCACTTAGTTCACTAAAAGGCAGGGGGCATGTGTTGATAGCAAAAAATGGCATCAATGATTAAGATTGTCAAAATATCAATTTTGGTAATTTGGGCTGAAAATACACATGTCCCGGGTCAGGCCGAAGCCCTACAGGGCTGAAGGACCATTGGGCTATGGGCTCCGGAAGCTTCCAGCCAGCCCACGGCCTTCGGCCAGGAGGCCTTTGGAGGCCCACCCCGCCGAAGCTTCGGCCCAAGGAGCAAGCTTCGGTAGGCTTGGCCGAAGGCCCACTTCGGGCAAAGATAGAGTTGGACCAAATTCTGGCTAAGTGTTTATCTCTATCCAGCCAAAGTATAGCAGATTAGATTTAGATATTAGAAGTCTAGCCCCTATAAATACAGAGGCGAAGCTGGTTCAGAGACCCCTGACAAAAATCAACCACAAAGCCCTAGCTTTGAATCGCATTTACTTTATCTTTACTTTTCTGTACTCTTTGTGGGTTTGCCTGGAAGCCCTCCTACGGCCACTTCGGAACAGTGGTAATCCTTGTTACTTCACTTATGAAGTATATGTTAATCTACGTAATAGATTGCTATCGCCTTATTACTTTGCTTGTGAAGTATCCACTAATCCACGTAACAGATTGCTACCTTCGCTCCTAGTGCAACATTTAGCAGAATTCAGTCCTCAGGCCGAATTTGTACTTTGAATCTACTCCGTTGCAGGTTTCCACGTTCGGAGCTACTTCGTCGGAGGTGTCCGGAGCTGAGAGATTGGTTTCAGAGGTTGCTAGAACACCCTTCGGCGAGACTGCTCGTTCGACCGCGTGCCAACACACTTCGCCAACACTCTTCGCCAGCAGACCTCATACTCTGCTCTGGACGAAGTCACGCTCACGCATTGTGTCTAAGTCATCACTCTGTATCCTGCTGTATTGGCAACTTCGTGCCAAACCCCATTGTTCAGAGGTGATTGTCACGTCCAGATCCGTTTGGAGTTCATCATCGACCACATCGATCCGAACGCCAAAGGTACCCTTCGGCGGGACACTTCGCATTAGATTCCGAAGGTACCCTTCGGCGACACACTTCGCACTATACTTCGAATCAGTCAGGCTCCGATCGGTTTGCTGATTTGTCCTGTTGAATATATTTCTTTTGGCTAATTGGATTATTTTGTGTGATCTGATTGCCTGGTGACTCCACCCCCTTACCACAGTTAAGGGTAGTCAGAACGCGACGTCGGTGTTGTGTTACGCTTAGGCTCGTCCCTAAGTATCCACACACTTTTGGATCATCGGACTGACCCAAGTGCATCGGCAAATTTTTGTGTCAACACTATCGCACTTAGACACATCGAACGAATATCTAACTTCGTTAAGCCGACTTTTAGAGGGAGATGGCCACATTTCGGAGCAGGTGACGGGTTTAGACTTCATGCTCCAAGACCATTTGGCCGTGTACGTATCGGCTAGATCTTCTTCCTCTCCGGACCCTTCCTCGTCATAGTGCTCCATAGTGTGGATTTCAGCCCTTGGATTATTAAAAGTTTTAATGAATTTTCTATCTTTGCCCTAGCCTTCCTAGACCAGAGTCTGTTGCAAGACTTGGCTAACGTCCAAGAGGTTTTGATTATCCATACATTCTTTAATTTCTGCCCGTAGGCCATTGAATGCTAGATCTTCTAGGTCTCTCTCTGATACATTTATTCCTGGTGTCTCTAAAGCATTTGACATACTCAGAAACACCCTCGCCAGATTTTTGTCTAACCACCATGAGGTGCGATAGCCTAAGTTCGGTCTGACCTATGTGGAAATAATCATGAAATCTCTGCTCCAAGTGAGCCCATGTCTCGACGGAGTTCGACGGGAGCGCCAAAAACCAAGTGAATGCGGTGCCAGACAATGATAAAGAAAATAACCTAAGTTTCAATGCGTCCGACCCGCTAGCTTCGCCACATTGTGCTAGAAATTGGCTAATGTGTTCTAATGTGGATTTACTACTCTCGCCGTCAAATTTCGTGAAATTTGGGACTCTATAACCAAGAGGGTACGGAATGGTGTCAAAGTGGTCGGGATATGGTTTCCGATAAACCCTAGCTCTATCCTGAGGCGTAAAGCCTGTGCATTCCCTAAATAGTGCGTGAATACGTTCCTCGGTATCGTCGTGGTCTAATTCTTTTGCGCGTCTTTCATGTGGTGGTGGGACATGTGGTGATATATCGGCATGCTCTGTCCTATGCTGCGGTGTGGGAGTGTGTAGTGCGAGCAACGGTGGCAGAGCAGGTATGGGCGCAGGCGGCGGCGACACTTGATAAGCTGGGTTTGCCTGGCCATAAGCGTAGCTATGTGTTTCGGCTGTGGATGATGTAGCCGGAAATGTGATGGTTTTTCCAGTATTGTCATCGGTTCAACTATAAATGTGTTGTGCTGGCAGAATACTAGTGATTGGTGCTGGTGAATTGGCCTTAGTAAAACCGAATCTCCTAAATACTGCTAACACTTGCGAGACAACTGCGGGTTTTAGTTTGTTGGCTAGCGAGACGCTATCCGCCTGATCAACAGACGCAGCTATTCTATGGTCAACTTGTGAGGCAGATAAAGGGGTGATGACGGGCGTATGTAGGACCGAAAGTAGCGACCAGAGGGGGGGTGAATGGGCGCCTAAAAATTTCTTACTAAACTATATGCTAATCCCAACACACAAACAAACTTAACCAGATAAATAATATTAGCAAAGAAAATTACTGGAATTAAAGTTGTCTGGTCTAAAAATGAACGGTGTCCTAATTAAAAAGGTATTAAAGCTAAACTAAAAGGAATCACTTCAGTAAATAAAAATGGGTGCTAGGAATATTTAATGACGTAATAAAAACCACTAAATATCTTAATAAAATGTTCAGGTTGCAGTCCAAAAATAAAATACTAATTAACTGAATAAAATATGGATCATCCAAAAATTAATTCAGAAATAACCTAAAAATATTTCAGGTAAAGACTAGAATTAAAAAATACTACCGCGACTAATAAACTTTTCTTTACTTTTTGTATAAGCAGATTAAATTAACACGAAATTGCTAAACAAATTTTTTGCTAATTATATAATAGATGATTAACTCTAAAATTGATCTACTAAAAAATAGGAGATTAGAAATTACCTTTGTCATCGTTCAAGTCGCTGTGGCTGCGTGTGAAAGTCCGGCCGGCGCCGTGATGTCCCACCCTCGATCACCGTGCGCGTGAAATACAGCAACACGCCAAGAAAAAAACTTTGCTGCGTTCAGCCGGCGTGTTCAACGGAGAAATTTCGCCGGCAAAGCGTCGTGGGACCCGCTCGTGGGAAAAGCAAGCGATTCCGCCGAAAGCCGCCACTTGAAAAAATGCTGGCTTCTGCTGCCTGACTCCCTTGGGGCCCGTGCGCGTTGATGAAGCCTTGAGGCCGCTAGTTCCTAGTGCCCTGCTGCCGTGCTGCATGCGCCTGCGTGTTGCTGCTGTGAAAACAACTCGCCGGCGAGAATGCCTCTGATGGTTTGCGCGCACAAAAAAAGGGAAGACGGCGTGGAGAGGAGCAACCGGTGAAAAAAATGGGAGATCTAAAATCGGTGGGTAACGAAAATGGACTGTAGATTGATCTATTAGAAAACCGTCATCTATCCCCAAGGGGATAGGGGCCTATTTAGAGGCGAATCCTAATACATGAAAAGACTAATTTACCCCTAGGGTAAATTAAACTGACTCTAAAATTAGTTTCGAAAATTACTAAAAAATTATTAGAAAAACCACCTGACTCAAATAAAAATATTCTAAACTTAAAAACTAAATATTAATATCCTAAAACGAATTAATCATAGATTGTCAGTTTTGCGCCGAAACTAACAAAGCGTCCACCGTCTTCGCACCGGGTACCCGGATTGGGCCGACCCGACCCCACAGCTTCCTTAGCCCAGCAATAGCTCGGCGCCCGTGTACCTGAGTCAAACCCAATCAACAGACCAGTGGATCATCTGCCGCTCCTAGCCATGTACCCGGATTGGGCCAGCCCGACTCCGCGGCTCCTCTGCCCGACCGTCACTCACTTCCCGTGTACCTGAGTCACATGCGCCTCAGACTCGGCAGGTCTTCATATCTCCCTTCCTTTGACTTCCGTTGACAATCACTCATCACATCTGGAATATCAAAACCATGTACTTCAACATGGTTTTGATATCTCCCCCTTGATGAGTGCATTGTTAACACCCTTTTCAGCTCATCTCCAGAACCTGCAAAACATGTAGAAACAGGAAAACAAAAACAAAAGAAAATAGAAGAGAGAAAATAAAAGTTTAACCCTAATGACCAAAAGCCAAACAGAAGCAAGAAAAATGGTCATTATGGTTAACCAAAAATAAAGCCTCAAAAACAAGTGCAAATCTCAGAATTACCAACAAGAATAAACTCCCCTGAAATAAATCCCAGAGAAAGCCAAAAATATATCCAAAATTTCTCCCCCTTGTTGACAATTGGACTCATCAAGTGAGACTAAATGCACTCTAAAGAGACATAAACACAAACTCCCCCTGAAATGCAGCTCCCCCTCATAATATGCCATGAATGCAGATGGGGTGCAGGTGGAGTGTGAAAAGCATGCTTCTTAGATATGATTAACTGCAATTACAACATCTAACAGGTATAGCAAAAGATATACTGTCTAAGATACATGACATGATCAGTGCAACAGATGATATCTAAAGAGAGTCATTAGCACACATTTTTCAAATTTTTGTAAACAAAAACATCACCACATTTTGTAGTTGACAAGCAAGGTAAAACATGACATGCAAAAGCTAACTGATATCTACCGAGATAAGCATTGTCCAAAACAAAGTGCTTCAGCAAACTTGTCATCTTTTTAAATTTTTCAGACTTTTTCTTTTTCTTTTTATTTTTCACTTCTGCCAGGGGTTATTTGCATGTCAAACCTTATGCTAACCGACCAAGTCAAGCCTAGGCCAGAACTGGACCTTCAGAAGCTTAAGATATTGGTCTTGGCATTCATTACACCGTCCTAGTTCATACCAAAGTGCTATGGTAAGAAGTCCAGAACAATGCAATGCGACAAATGTAATCCACCTGGATCTTTTCTAATAATAATAAAATGCATAAATTTTCCAATTTTCTGAATTTTTTATCATTTTATAACACATTTTTCATATTTAAAGCATATAGATGTCCAAGTTGCATATCTGCATCTAAGGATCTAGCTACTAGGTATGTAAAAGATAGCGAAAGCATTCAGCCTACACATGCTAGTTACTAGATGCAATGGTGATCATTTTTCAATTTTAAAACATAAAAGCCATGCATATGACAAATATCAGATATATCATGTGAACTGAAATGAAACAAGATCATCGACAAGTAATCAAAAACATATACTAGCTAGAGAAAGTAAAGCAGATTAATCATATAACAGAAGCAAGCTCAAAATGTGATAGATGATTATGAATGATATGAACACACACAAAAAGACTCAATAAAAATAAAGAAGAAAAAAAAAACTGACTCAAAGTATCCTAGAAAGGAGACACAACTCCCAAATCAAGATCAATAATCATGAGTGGGACCAAACGGTCCAATGCCAGGTTTAGCAAAAGTGCTAAACCAGTGTCGAGCCATCTGATCAAATGTAGGAAAGAAGAAGGAATCATATGAGTCTGGACCAAAACACGGCTCAAAGCGCGGTCCTCTGTTCTGCCTAAAATCACGGCCACGAGTTCCAAAGTCGTATCCATAACGATCTAGAACTCTGCCGGAATGAAAACCACCCTTCGGAGCACGATCATAAAAATCGCCTCCTCTACCACCACCTACACGACGTGGCCTGGCCTCTAGCCTCTCTCTACGTCGAGGAACTCTCTGTCTACCACCCTGCAGGTAGAACTGCTCCTGCCCACTTTGAGCTCTCTCTGCTCGCTCAACCCGCTTCCTCCTAAAGCAAAACTCCTCAAGATGCCCGTCTCTCTGACAAAACTCACAGTGATATGTAGGCTTCTTAGGATGTGGTTGAGGCTTGGGAATCTTAGGCTTGGTGGTGTTTGGTGTAGAATCTTTGGTGTGAGAGGGTCCAGGTAAAGAGTCAAGAGAAGTGTGGGGAGTTTTAGGCTTTGGGACCCTGATTTGCTTCTTAGATGGAGCTTTAGGTTGTTCTTGGAACAAACCATCCTTGGGCTGACTATCCTTAAAGGACTCAGTGGAGTGGGTCTTGGGATATCTCTGTTCGGGAGTCATCTTACTCCACTCCACTGCTCGGCTAATAGCACTCTCAAAATCAGCCTTGGTATAGGTGTAACCTACCCCAAACCCATCCGGTCTCTTGAACTGCTGGATCATCATGCCGAGTTGTGGCTCTCTAGCACTAATCCAACTCAGGATCTGATGGAGGTAAAAGTTCTCGTTCTGAACATCAGCTAGCTCCTCTCTCAAGGAAGCTAACACGTCCACCTGAGACAAGCAGATCTCACACTCTTTATCAACTTCGACAGACTTCTCAGCTTTTAGCTTGATCAACTCCATTCTAATGGACAAGCAGTTCTCACAAACAGTGGGTGGAACTGACAAGGTCTCAAGCTCTAGTTTATTCTGCTCCAACTCAGCTCTCACTCCAGCTAACTCGCTCAACTTCTCATCACTCTTGGCTCTTAGCTCAGCTATACTAGCTAAATGAGATGGGCAGTCTACACAAGGTACGACGACAGTGGCATGAACATTTTTCAGCTCCTGCTGAGCGCTCTCAAGCTCAGTGGCCAATGCGTCTCTCTCATCTACTCTCTCTGTGTACCTGGACTTAAGAGTCGTCAGGTCACACAACAACACCTCACATTTAGGGCACTCACCACTATCACCCAAGCAAGGGGAAGAAGACAGACTCTCAATCTTGCCATTTGCTGTGGCAAGCTCACTCTCAAGCTCATCTATCCTCTTCTTAGCCCCTCTAAGTAGTTTCTCCCTATACTTCAACTCCTGACGGTTCTGTTCTAATAAATTAACAACTTCTTGTTCATAGGATGATACCTTCTCATTGTCGTCATCGTCGGAGTCATCGGAGGAGTCCTTTTCTTTCTTCTCCCCAAGAGCCATTGAGCAGAAGCACTTGTGGGGTCTTCGGCTGTCACGTGAGCGTCTCTTCGGCTTGTCCCCGAAGGCCATGAAACAGAGGCCCGCCGGATCATCCCCGTCCTTCCCCTTCCTGATCATGATCTCTTCATCACTTGAGCTCGAAGATGAGGAGGAAGACGAGGATCTCTTGGAGTAGCTTTTCTCCATCTTGGTGAAGAAAGCCTTGTCTCGCTTCTTGTTCTCACGCCTGTAGTGCTTCGAATCCTTCCGAAAGAATCTCGTCTTGGGCTTCCCCTTTGTAGAGTTGTCGTACTTGTCGGAGTCGTAGAAGTTGCCGCCGGTTCCCTTCTTGTAATTCTTCTGCTTGGGGCAGTCGGCAATGAAATGACCTATATCACCACACTCAAAGCATCCGGATTTTGTGCCGTGTCTCTTAAACATTCGCTTATCATAGACACGTCGCACCCGGTTGTTAAACAAGCACAGATCATCATCTCCTAGAGTATAAAGTTGTTCCTCGGAAATAGACATCAAGGAAAACGCAGTACAACTCATGGCATTAGGATCAGCAGATGGTGTCGCAAGTGCCAGAGTCTTTGATCCAGAACCAGTGAGATTTGATCTCAACTGGATATCGACCTCTAAGGCCTTGAGCTTACTAAAAAGCTCTGTGACGGTCAAGGTATCATAAGATGCGCTTTCAACAATAGAAGAGACCTTGATCTCCCAGATCTTAGGGTCCAAGGTAAGGAGTACCTTAAGCTCCTGTTCATGATCTGAGACCAGCTAATCACGCTCGGCCTTGTTAACGCGAAGCTTGTTAATGATCTATTGAAAACGACCAAACAAAGCCTCAACCGTCTCACCCGGCTTCTATGAGAAATTCTCATACTCACGCCGGTAGGTCTGATAAAGCCTAGCCTTGACCTGAGCTGTCCCCTCATGATGTGCCTAGAGGGTAGCCCAGATCTCTCGAGCAATGGTGAGATGGCTAACACCCTCAAACTCACTAGGACCTAGACCAGAAAATAAAATATTCACCGCCTTACTATTATTTTGATGCTGGGTAATTACATCTGCAGCAGTATCCGCAACAATAGTCATTATGGTGAAACTAGGGTGAACACAAATCTCCCATATGTCCGAGCTCTGGCTCATAAGGTATGCTCGCATGCGAGTCTTCCAATAAGTGTAGCCAAAAGCCTCTAGGGACGGGATTTTTCCAAGAGACGTCATGGTCACTACCTAGGTTTAGAATCGGTTAAGATATTAGAAAACCCTAACCTCGCTCTGATACCACTTGTAGGACCGAAAGTAGCGACCAGATGGGGGGTGAATGGGCGCCTAAAAATTTCTTACTAAACTATATGCTAATCCCAACACCCAAACAAACTTAACTAGATAAATAATATTAGCAAAGCAAATTACTGGAATTAAAGTTGTCTGGTCTAAAAATGAACGGTGTCCTAATTAAAAGATATTAAAGCTAAACTAAAAGGAATCACTTCAGTAAATAAAAATGAGTGCTAGGAATATTTAATGACGTAATAAAACCACTAAATATCTTAATAAAATGTTCAGATTGCAGTCTAAAAATAAAATACTAATTAACTGAATAAAATATGGATCATCCAAAAATTAATTCAGAAATAACCTAAAAATATTTCAGGTAAAGACTAGAATTAAAAATACTACTGCGACTAATAAACTTTCTTTACTTTTTGTATAAGCAGATTAAATTAACACGAAATTGCTAAAAACAATTTTTGCTAATTAAATAATAGATGATTAACTCTAAAACTGATCTACTAAAAATAGGAGATTAGAAATTACCTTTGTCATCGTTCAAGTTGCTGTGGCTGCGTGTGAAAGTCTGGCCGGCGCCGTGATGTCCCGCCCTCGATCACCGTGCGTGTGAAATACAGCAACACGCCAAGAAAAATAACTTTTCTGCATTCAGCCGGCGTGTTCAGCGGAGAAATTTCGCCGGCAAAGCATTGTGGGACCCGCTCGTGGGAAAAGCAAGCGACATCGCCGAAAGCCGCCGCTTGAAAACTAACGACCGCTGATCTCGGATCTGACCGTTCTGAGGCGAAGACGTAGCTACTACGAAAGCTCCACATCAGGACAAGTTATCTTTATTTAGGTTTTTACTATTTTACCTTTAGGCCCACATTCTGTCAGTCGAGTCTGTAAAAATCCAAAGGGCATTTCGATCTTTTCCATTTTTATTCAGCGTCTGTAAAGAACCCCAGGGGTATTTCTGCATTTTTCCCATTTATTGGGCTTCCTATAAATAGGCCCCAATATCCTAGGGTTAGGGTTACCCTTTTGAGAATACACTTTACTAATTCCAAAATCTGGGGTCAATTTCTCCGATGTGTTCTTCCTGCTGTTTCTCCACTGCCGCCATTGTTTTTCCTCGTCCTTTGGCTCATAACACCGCCGGGATTTTTCTTCTCGCGTGGTCGGCTGATAGCAGCACGAGGCGTGAGGCGCTGGAAGCCGTGCGTCTAGGCGGCGTGGCACTCGAAGCGCGCAGCAGCCGAGGCAAACAGCGGGAGTCTTTCGACGTGGGAGCGCGTACACGAGCGGAGTGCTCGCGTGTGTAGGCTGTGGCCTATGCTGCATTTGCAGCCAGCAGCTCCTAGCCTAGCCGCATAGCACTTGCGTGCTGCTCCTCCATGCGGTGTGCACTACAGGAAAGCCACATGAAGATCGGTTGCTTAGGCACACGGCCTCACGCAACAGCGGCACGGGATTCTCTTTGCATGGCAAGACACAGCGACCACGCCACGTCCTTGGCTGCAAATCGACGGGGGTTCCTAGTCTGCACGGCAGCAATAGCTTCTTTAAGCCTGGCGCACGCAAATCGAGGTAAGAAGATTACTGTAGCATGCTTTCACATTTTTGATCCTCCTGTATCTGTAGTATTTTTGCTTAGAAAAATCTTGCATTTTAAATCATATATTCCAGTATAGTTCATCTATGATTAATCCGTTTGTTCAGTTCTTTTATTTCCGAATGCACTAAAATATTTACAGATATATTGATAAGCACATTTTATTTACTGCATTTATATTGTCTAAATTAACTACGTTAAATAGTGTGTTTGCTCTTACTTGATGAACTTCCTATAAACTATGAATTTTTTGCATGTGCTCAATAGATCATCTGTGGTTTGGTGAAACTTTTGTGAAGATGTCATTCGTTCTGTGATGATATTTTAATCTGCCTTTAAGCACTTTGTTGGTGTCTTTCCGATTAAGGACACCAGTCGTTTTAGGCTAGATTATTTTTAGCACTTGTGATCTGTTTACTTTTCTGTGCTAAGTTTGTTGAGGTGCCAGGTGTTGGGAAAAGGCCATTGATTCGAAAGAATTTTTTAGGCGCCCATTCACCCCCCTCTGGCCGCTACTTTTGGTCCTACAAGTGGTATCAGAGCTTGGTTAGGGTTTTCCGTACCTTAACCGGTTCTAACCCCAGTAGTGATCATGACGTCTCCTGGAAAGGTCCCGTCCTTGGAAGCTTATGGCTATAATTATTGGAAGACTCGCATGCGAGCCTATCTCATGAGCCAAAGCTCGGACATCTGGGACATTTGTCTGTTGTTGAGCGCACTACTCCAGATATTGTTGCCCAGCATCAGAACAACAACAAAGATGTGAATATTTTGTTTTCTGGTTTAGGTCCCACTGAATTTGAGCGTGTGAGCCATCTCTCCACTGCGAGAGAGATCTGGGCTACCCTCCAAGCACACCATGAGGGGACAGCCCAGGTCAAGGCTCGGCTCTATTAGACCTACCGACGTGAATATAAGAACTTCACACAAAAGCCGGGTGAATCTGTTGAAGCGTTGTTTGGTCGTTTTCAATCGATCATAAACAAGCTTCGGGACAACAAGGCTGAGGGTGTTCAGTTAGTCTCAGATCATGAGCAGGCGCTCAACGTTCTCCATACCTTGGACCCTAAGATCTGGGAGATCAAGGTATCCTCTATCATTGAGAGCACATCTTATGATACCTTGACCATTTCTGAGTTGTTTAGCAAGCTGAAGGCCACTAAGGTTGATACCCAGTTGAGATCAAATCTCACTGGCTCTGGATCAAAGTCTCTGGCCCTTGCTACACCTTCTGTTGATCCCTCTGCTATGAGCTGTGTTGGGTTCTCTTTGATGTCTATCACTGAGGACCAGCTTGAGTCTTTGGGAGATGATGACCTGTGTCTTTTTAACAATCGGGTGCGTCGTGTTTATGACAAGAGAATGTTCAAAAGACACGGCACGAAATCTCGGTGCTTTGAGTGTGGTGACCCAGGACACTTCTTCGCCGACTTCCCCAAGCGCAATGGCCACAAGAAGGGCATCGGTGGTGGCTTCCACGACTCCACAAGCAAGACAGGCAGCTCTTCCTTCACCAAGGGCAAGCCAAAGACCAGATTCTTCAGAAAGGCCCTGAAGGACTACCGGCGAGAGAACAAGAAGTGTGATAAGGCCTTCTTCGCCGAAATGGAGAAGAGCTACTCCAAGCGTTCCACATCTTCTTCCTCTTCATTGAGCTCAAGCGATGAGGAGATCATCATCAGTAAGGGGAAGGACAAGGACGATCCGGCTGGCCTTTGCTTCATGGCTTTCGGGGACAGACCGAAGAGCCGCTCACATCAACGCCGAAGATCCCGCAAGAGCTTCTGCTCAATGTCTCTTGGGGATAAGGAAGAGAAGGGCTCCTCCGATGACTCCGATGACGATGACAACGAAAAGGTATCATCTTATGAACGCGAAATCATTGATTTACTTGAAAGCAATCTTCAGGAGTTAAAATATCGGGAAAAACTGCTTAGGGGGGCTAAGAAGAGGATAGATGAATTAGAGAGTGAGCTTGTCGTGGCCAACGGCAGAATTGAGAGTCTATCTTCTTCCCTTTGGTTGGGTGAAAGCAGTGAGTGCCCAAAGTGTGAGCTGCTTCTATGTGACCTGTCGACTCTGAAGTCCAGGTACATAGAAAGGGTTGATGAGAGGGATGCTTTGGCCACTGAGCTTGAAAGTGCTCAGCTGGAGCTGAAAGATGCTCAAGCCACTGTCGTCGTGCCCTGTGCTGATTTCCCATCTCATCTAGCTAGTTTAGCTGAGCTGAAAGCCAAGGGCGATGACCATTTGGGTGATTTGGAGAGAGTGAGAGCTGAGCTGGCGCAGACTAGGCTAGAGCTCGAGACACTGTCAGTTTCACCCACTGTCTGTGAGAACTGCTTGTCTCTTAGTCTGGAGTTGATTAAGCTCAAAGCCGAAAGTCTGTCCAAGTAGATAGAGAGTGTGAGACCTGCTTGTCTCAGGTGGAGGTTCTAGCTTCCTTGAGAGAGGAGCTAGCTGATGCTCAAAATGAGAACTTTTACCTCCGTTCTATCCTGAGTTGGATCAGTGCCAGAGAGCCACAGCTCGGCATGATGATCCAGCAGTTTAAGAGGCAGGATGGGTTTGGGGTTGGTTACACCTACACCAAGGCTGACTTTGAGAGTGCCATTAGCAGGGCAGTGGAGTGGAGTAAAATGACTCCTGAGCAGAGATACCCCAAGACTCACTCCACTGAGTCTTTCTAGGCTAGTCAGCCCATGGATGGAGTGATCCAAGAACAGTCCAAAGCTCCACCCAAGAAGCCCATCTGGGTTCCAAAGCCCAAACACTTCCACACTTCTCTTGACTCTATTCCTGGACCCTCTCAACCCAAGAAGACTACACCAAACACCACTAAGCCAAAGAACCCAAGCCTCAACCACATCCCAAGAAACCCACCTATCATTGTGAGTACTGTTAGAGAGACGGGCATCTTGCAAAGTTTTTCTTCAGGAGGAAGCGGGTTGAGAGAGCAGAGAGTGCTCGTGGTGGTCAGGAGACGTTCTACCAACAGGGTGGTAGATTGAGAGTTCCTCGACGTGGAGAGAGGCTGGAGGCCAGGACACGTCGTGTAGGTGGTGGTAGAGGAGATGGCTTTCATGCCCGTGCTCTAGATGGTGGTGTTCGTTCCGGCAGAGCTCCAGGCCGTTTTGGCTACGGTCCTGGACCTCGTGGCCAAGGTTTTAGGCAGAACCATGGACCGCGCGTTGAGCCGCGTTTTGGTCCAAACTCGTCTGATGGTTGTTGCTTTCCATCTTTTGAGCAGATGGCTCGACACTGGTTTAGTTCTTTTGCTAAACCTGGTGTCGGACCATTTGCTCCCACTTACAACCACTGATTGTGCAGGATCGGGGACTGGAGGATATTTGGATCATGGACACAGGATGCTCTCGCCACATGACGGGACATCGCAGATGGTTCTCCAGTCTCACTTCCCCGAGCTCCAAAGAGTACATCACATTCGGCAACAGTGTTCAAGGGAAGGTACACAGCATTGGCTCAATTCATATCTCTGACAATTTCTCTTTGAAGAACGTTGCTTTGGTTGGGAATTTGAACTTAAATTTGATTTCTGTTTCACAACTTCTTGAGGATGGGTTGGAGGTTCATTTTAAGAAGGGCAATTCTTCTGTGTTTGATTCTAGAAGGTCTTTGATTTGCCAGATCTTACCATTTGGTAAGGTTTTTCAGATTGACTTCTCTAGTTCTTTTGGCCCTTCTCACTATTTGATTGCTGGATCCTCCTTTGAGCTCTGGAAGAGGCATAGGAGGTTAGGTCATTTGAGTTTTGATCTGCTAGTCAGCTTGAGCTCTATGGACCTCATCCGAGGATTGCCCAAGCTTAAAATGTAGAAGGATCTAGTTTGTCATCCCAGTCATCACGGGAAGATTGTTGTCGCTTCTCACTCACCTGTGACTCAGGTGATGACTTCGTATCGGGGCGAGCTGTTACATATGTACACTGTCGGTACAGCTCGGGTACGCTCAGTTGGTGGGAAGTGGTACGCGCTTTTGATCGTTGATGATTTTTCTCGATTCTCGTCGGTTTTCTTCTTGGAGTTAAGGATGAGACATTTCATTTTGTTCATGACATGATTTTGAAGCTGAAGAATGAGAACAATGGTCAGATGTGAGCAATTCTCTCTGACAATGGCTCTGAGTTCAAGAACTCTATGTTCGTCAGCTTCTGCAGTGATCAGGGTCTTGATCATCAGTTTTCTGCTCCTTACAATCCCCCACAGAATGGCATTGTGGAACGAAAGAACCACACGCTAGTCGAGATGGCCAGGACTGATGAGGACATCACTTCACATGATACACACATGGAGCCTCCACCTACAATTCAATTACAAGGACCAATCACACGCGCCCGTGTCCGTCGCTTGAACTATGAGGTTAATTCTTTCCTTAGCAACTATTTCAATATTTGTTTGGATGGGATGCTACTGAATACTAGTGATATTTTGTTGCTTAGGAACATGGGAAATGGAATAAAAGAATTGGAGTTCAAGACGGAGCCGCACGGATGTTTGAAGTCAAGATTTCGCTGGTTCGGACTACATCGACCACCCTGCACCAAAATGGGCATAACTTCCTGATACGAAGTCCGATTGGCGCGTTCTTTCACTTTTTGGAAAGCTGAGGAGAAGACGGATCGTTTGCCGTTGGTTTCACATCATTTGGAGTCTCGAGTCGTCCTGTGTATTTAAAACAGTCCTGCGTGACAGAACTGGGCCGTGTTGGCCATAATCTGAGTCTGTACGTCTTCTAGCCCACAGCCCAAGTCTGTTCACCTTCCACAGGCCGCCGCCCTATATATTCTCACGCCAGCCACCTCTAGGGTTAGGTTTTGCTTTGTTGCATCTACACTGTTGTGTTTAGATCCCGCCTCTTGCACCGGACCGATTGGCTGCTGCATTGGCGTTTGTGAAACCTCACCTTATCTTCGTTTGTCTGTGATTTGGCATTCGATTTGTATCCTTCCTGTTCTTGCTTGTGTTCTTGGGTTCGCTTGCAGGAATTAGCCTTCGTGGCGAGGTCAATCGCGTTCTGCGTGGTTGATAACCAACGGAGACAGTGGTGTAACGATTGCAAGGTTTTGATCCGCCGGACCGGAGCCTTGGATCGCCAACGTCGAGATTCTCCACCAACCCAAGTTTATCCTTTACCTAGCGGAAGATCGGGACCACTCCCCCATCAGCTGGTATCAGAGCTCAGTTTTCCCGTTAGGTAATTTCAATCTACTTTGTTTTTACCCAGAGTCCAGAAAACCGCACCAAAAAAATTCCCCACCGAGAACCCCTTTGTGCCTTGCGATTTTAATTTCAGTTTTAACTTTGTTGAGTTCGTGTTCTTGGTCGAGTCTTGTTGCTGGTTTAGTCATCCCTCCGTGTCGTTTGAGTAGTAGTTGTTCTTGTGTCTCAGATAAAATTCCCCGCCGAAAAACCCCCCTTCCGCAACCCTATTTTGTTTTCCACATCCAGTCTCTTGTGACCCCCCTTCAGTAAAATAGGCATAACTTTTCGCTCGTTTGGCAGAAAAATCTGAAATTTTTTGAGCGTGTTCCTGACCCGATTTGGGTGGGTACCATAACCGGCTACGCTGGTTAGCCCTCACCAAACTCGCCCAAAAAATCAGGAAGATAAAGAAAAAAATTGGACAAAGTTTTTGCTCGCCGGGCAGCGAACTTGTTTGAATTTTTGTGAGCCACATCCCACCTCAGTTGTAGGTGCCAATTTTTGTGGTTGCATCTCTGGTCATCCTTGTTAAAAAAAAATAGAGAGAAAAAAAAAGAAAAAAAAATATATAAAAAAAGAGAAGCGGTCCTGTTAGTTGCTTGTCCGAACTCTTGTCCGAACTCCTGTCCGAACACTTGTCCGATCTGAGGCAGGCATTGGCTGTTTGTTGCTTGTCCGATCTCTTGTCCGAACTCTTGTCCAATTTGAGGCAGTCTTTGGCTGTTTGTTGCTTGTCCGATCTCTTGTCTGAACCTTTGTCCGAACTCTTGTCCGATCCGAACAGCAAAAAAAAATTGCACATACCCTTGTCCGATCCCTTGTCCGATCCCTTGTCCGATCTGTAGAGAGCTGAATTTGGTCTGTTTGTGCTTCCTTTTGAGCTTTGGGCACATAGTTTCCCTCTATTACTTGAACTTTCACTTTGGGAGCACTACGGTCAGCAACTTTGACGAGTACTAGGGAATACTTATTGAACTTGGTTTACTGTTATTATTATCGCTAATCCTTGCTACTCACTTTGCCTTCCAAGCTACACATTTCTCTTGGTCAGGACAGGTTCATTCCTTGCAATTGCCACCACCCTCCACTTGGTTTATCACCTGTAGGCCGGTGACCTCACTGCGGCGTGGTAAGAACACTTGCAAGTGTGGGTAAGGTGCTTGACGGATTGCTTCCACCCCACATCCACCATCCCACCTAGCTGTTTACATAAGGATTATTCTTTGTTGTTTTGCCTTTTCACTAACATGGCAGCACTTATTGTACAACGTGACTTGAGCACTCACATGGACCAGGACGACCAGGCACAACGGAACAATATATTTCAGACCATCTTCCTCGTCAATAACCGTCGTGCGCGTGTCATCATCGACAGCGGTAGTTGCAACAATTTGGTGAGCCTCGACGTGGTAACTAAGCTTCAACTTCCCACACGTGCACATCCACACCCTTACCATGTGCAATGGCTCAACGACAGCGGTAAGGTCAAGGTAACACAAACTGTTCACATCGAATTTTCCATTGGTACATACTTCAGAAGTGCTGATTTTGATGTAGTACCAATGTAAGCATGTTCTCTATTACTTGGTAGACCTTGGGTATATGATACTGATGCTACACACCATGGTAGGAGCAATAAGTACACATTTATGTATAAAGGAAAGAAAGTTATATTGCTTCCTATGACTCCTGCTGAAATTGTGAAATTTGAACAAGAAAAACGTGCTAGGGACTCACAAAAGAGCAAACAACCTTCTGAAAATCAGCAAGTAGCTGAAACACTTTCGAGGCAACAAAAAGATAAAGTTGTTTTTCCTTCTTCATCACAAGCTATTAATCTGAAAGGACGTGTCATGCATGCAACTAAAACTAACCTTGCAGTACGTAGCTCTCTTGGTCTTGCAGGTTTGTACCGGCATTTTGTGAGAGAGTTCAGCACCATAACCGGTCCTTTACCTGAGTTGACCAAGAAGGGAGTTACATCTACTTGGGAGCCAGCACAAGAACAAACTTTTGCCACACTCAAGGATCGCCTTACACGTGCACCTCTACTTCAGCTACCCGACTTCAGTAAGCATGTTGAGTTAGAATGTGGTGCTAGTGGTGTTGGAATAGGAGATGTGCTGCTACAAGGAGGTAAACCCGTGACCTATTCTAGTGAGAAATTGCATGGTCCACAATTGAATTATTTTACCCATGATAAGGAATTATATGCCTTAGTGCGTGTGCTTGAAACTTGGCAACATTACCTTTTGCCTAAGGAGTTTATTATACATTCTGATCATGACACACTCAAATATTTGAGAGGGCAAGCTAAACTGAATCGTAGACATGTTAAATGGGTTGAATTTATTGAATCTTTCCCATACATTGTGAAATACAAGAATGGCAAAGAAAATGTGGTTGCTGATGCATTGTCTCGTAGGATTGTTCTTTTATCTCAACTTGATATCAACGTTCCAGATTTGGAAAGTTTGAAAGATTTGTATGTTGTACATAAAGAATTTGCTGAACCATTCACTAAATGTAATGATGGGAAAGACTGGAAAACATTTCATGTTTATGACGGTTTCTTGTCCCATGCTAACAAGCTATGTGTTCCAGATTCGTCCGTACGTTTGCTGTTGTTGCAGGAATCACATGGCGGTGGTTTAATGGAACATTTTGGGAGAGAAAAGACTTTGGCCCTGCTGTCCAATAATTTTTATTGGCTAAAGATGCAGAGAGATGTTGAACGATTTGTGCAGCGTTGTGCCACATACTATAAAGCTAAGTCCAAACTTAACCCAAATGGTTTGTATACTCCACTTCCTGTTTCTAGTGCACCTTGGGAAGATATTTGCATGAACTTTATTGTGGGATTGCCTAGGACAAAGAGGGGGAGAGACTCCATATTTTTAAGAGTGGATAGGTTTTCTAAAATGGCACATTTTATTCCCTGTCACAAGACCAACGATGCTTCACATATTGCTGATTTATTTTTCAGGGAAGTTGTGAGATTGCACGGGATGCCTAGAGCCATTGTTTTAGATCATGATGTGAAGTTTATGAGTTACTTTTGGAAGACAATGTGGGCCAAGCTTGGCACAAAATTGCTATTTTCAACAACTTGTCACCCGCAAACTGATGGTCAAACAGAGGTGGTAAACCGTACACTCTCCATGTTGCTGCGAACAATGATTAAGAAGAAATTGAAGGAATGGGATGACTGCCTTCCACATGTTGAGTTTGCACACAATAGAGCTGTTCACTCAACAACACAATTGTGCTCGTCTGAAGTGGTGTATGGTTTTAAGCCAATCACACCACTTGATTGGCTGCCACTTCCTTTGCAAGAGAAAGCAAACATGGAGGCAACTAAGCGTGCAGAATTTGTAAAAGCTATGCATCTGAAGACCAAGGAAGTTATAGGAAAGAAGGCACGCTATTTTGCTCAAAAGACAAATAAAGGAAGAAAGAAGATGTTTTTCAAACCAGGAGATCTTGTTTGGTTGTACTTGCACAAGGATCGTTTTCCTGATTTGAGAAAGTTTAGATTGATGCCCCATGCTGATGATTTAAAACCCTATTTGGGAGCTGACGATGAGCTTGAGTCGAGGACGACTCCAATTCAAGAAGGGGAGGATGATGAGGACATCACTTCACATGATACACACATGGAGCCTCCACCTACAATTCAATTACAAGGACCAATCACACGCGCCCGTGTCCGTCGCTTGAACTATGAGGTTAATTCTTTCCTTAGCAACTATTTCAATATTTGTTTGGATGGGATGCTACTGAATACTAGTGATATTTTGTTGCTTAGGAACATGGGAAATGGAATAGAAGAATTGGAGTTCAAGACGGAGCCGCACGGATGTTTGAAGTCAAGATTTCGCTGGTTCGGACTACATCGACCACCCTGCACCAAAATGGGCATAACTTCCTCATACGAAGTCCGATTGGCGCGTTCTTTGACTTTTTGGAAAGCTGAGGAGAAGACGGATCGTTTGCCGTTGGTTTCACATCATTTGGAGTCTCGAGTCGTCCTGTGTATTTAAAACAGTCCTGCGTGACAGAACTGGGCCGTGTTGGCCATAATCAGAGTCTGTACGTCTTCTAGCCCACAGCCCAAGTCTGTTCACCTTCCACAGGCCGCCGCCCTATATATTCTCATGCCAGCCACCTCTAGGGTTAGGTTTTGCTTTGTTGAATCTACACTGTTGTGTTTAGATCCCGCCTCTTGCACCAGACCGATTGGCTGCTGCATTGGCGTTTGTGAAACCTCACCTTATCTTCGTTTGTCTGTGATTTGGCATTCGATTTGTATCCTTCCTGTTCTTGCTTGTGTTCTTGGGTTCGCTTGCAGGAATTAGCCTTCGTGGCGAGGTCAATCGCGTTCTGCGTGGTTGATAACCAACGGAGACAGTGGTGTAACGATTGCAAGGTTTTGATCCGCCGGACCGGAGCCTTGGATCGCCAACGTCGAGATTCTCCACCAACCCAAGTTTATCCTTTACCTAGCGGAAGATCGAGACCACTCCCCCATCAAGGACGATGCTCGATGAGCACAGGACTCCTAGGCATTTTTGGGGTGAAGCCATGAACACGGCTTGCTATCTGGCCAACCGCATTTTTCATAGAGCTTACCTTGGTAAGACTTCATATGAGTTGCGGTTTGGCAGACAGCCCAAGGTGAGCCACTTGCAAGCGTTTGGCTGCAAGTGCTTCGTGCTCAAGAAGGGAGGGCACTTGGACAAGTTTGAGTCTCGTTGCTGGGACGGAGTTTTTCTTGGCTATGCTTTACACTCTTGAGGCTTCCGTGTTGGGAACCTCGACTGCCAGCAGCTGGTCGAGACTTGTGAGGTTTCATTTGATGAGTCCTTGTCTTCTTTGATTCCTTCTTTTGAGCCTTCTGGAGATGGTGAGCTCGGAGAATCCATCTTTGAAGAAGATGATGACACTCCAGCTGTTGATGAGGGTGGGCCTTCTGCACTGCCTTTAGAACCCACACCTTCTGAGACTTCAACTGAGGACGAGGGCAGACCTCTGATCACTTCTTCCACTTCGATCGAGCCCCCTCAGTCGAGTCTAGAGGTGCCAGTTGCTGACTCTGGTGAGGTTACTTCAGATCACCAGGGATCCCAAGCAGTTCAGCGTGATCACCCCTCAGAGCTCATCATTAGTGATTTGACTGAGAGGACTTTGCGTTCGTCTGTTGACTCTCTTGCTGTGTTTGCTGAATCTGCTTTTGTTGCATCTTTTTAGCCCAGAGACATTTCTCATGCTCTTTCTGATTCTAATTGGATTAATGCCATGCAAGAAGAGCTTGAGAATTTTGTCCGAAATCGGATTTGGACATTGGTTGAGATGCCACCCGGATGCAACCCCATAGGCACTAAGTGGGTGTTCAAGAACAAGACGGGTGAAGATGGGGTTGTGGTGCGCAACAAAGCTCGATTAGTTGCCCAGGGTTTTTGCCAGAAGGAGGGTATTGATTTTGAAGAAACTTTCGCCCATGTTGCTCGTCTTGAGTCCATTCACATTCTCTTAGCTTTTGACGCTTCGAAGGGTTTTAAGCTTTTTCAAATGGACGTCAAGAGTGTTTTTCTGAACGGGTACATAGAGGAGGAGGTTTATGTTAGGCAACCCCCGGTTTTGAGAACCCCAAGTTTCCTCGACATGTTTTTAAGTTGAAAAAAAGCTTTATACGGGTTGAAGCAAGCCCCCAGGGCTTGGAATGACCAGTTGAAGCAGTTTTTGTTGGGGAAGAGCTTTGTGATGGGTTCTGTGGATAAAACTCTTTTCTTGCTCAGAGATGCTTCAGATTTCCTAGTCGCTCAGATTTACGTGGATGATATTATCTTTGGCGGTACTACTAATGATTTTGTGTCCAAGTTTTCTGAGAAGATGCACAATGAGTTTGAGATGAGCCTCATGGGTGAGCTCAAGTACTTCTTAGGGCTCCAGATCAAGCAGACCAAGGACGACACCTTCATCCACCAGGGTAAGTACACGCGTGACATGTTGAAGAAGTTCGACTTTGGTGGAGAGCTGAAGCCTCAGATGACCCCAATGGGCACATCTGGGGGTCTGGACAAGGACGACAGCGGCGTCATGGTCAACGAGAGAGAGTTTTGAGGGATGATCGGTTCGCTGCTGTACTTGACGGCGACGAGGCCAGACATATAGTTCGCCGTGGGACTGTGCGCGTGCTTCCAGTCTTCACCACACGCATCTCATCGGCAGGCTGTGAAGTGCATCTTCAGGTATCTTACCTATGCGCCTGATCTTGGTCTTTACTATTTAGGATCATCATCTCTTGATTTATCTGGCTTTTCGGACGCTGACTTTGGTGGGTGCCGGTTGGATCGCAAGTCGACTTCCGGTACTTGCCAGTTTCTTGGTTCATCTCTTGTGTCTTGGTCTTCTCGAAAGCAATCTGGAGTTGCTCTTTCGACCACTGAGGCTGAGTATGTAGCTGCAGCTAGCTGCTACTCACAGTTAGTTTGGATGATTTCCACATTGCGATATTTTGGGTTGTTCTTTCCTACCAGAGTTCCTTTGTTTTGCGACAGCACCAGTGCTATTAGTGTAGGGAAAAACCCTTGTCTCCATTCAAAAACCAAACACATTGATGTGTGCTTTCACTTTCTCCGGGATCAATATGAGAAAGGTGTCATTGACCTTGTTCAAAAACCAAACCCCTAGATCAGTCTACCTTTGAGCGTTTACGAGTGAATTTAGGTGTTGTGTATCCTTTCTAGGATATTTTGCGTCAGTTTTCTTTCTTCTTTACTCTTTTCTTGAGTCTTTTTGTGTGTATTCATATCATACATTTTCACATATCACACTTTTGAGCCTGCTTCTGTTATATGATTGAACTGCTTTACTTATTCTAGCTGGTACATGCTTTTGATTACTTGTCGATGATCATGCTTTGGTTCAGTTCACTTGATATGTCTGATATCTGTCATATGCATGACTTTTCTGCTTTAAAATTGAAAAATGATCACCATTGCTTCTGGTAACTAGCATGTGTAGGCTGAGTGCTTTTGCTATCTGTTACATACGTTGTAGCTAGTTCCTCACATAGGTGCAGATATGCAACTTGGACATCTTTATGCTTTAACATGGAAAATGTGCTATAAAAATGATAAAAAACAAAAATGAATGAAAATTTCATGCCTTTTTATGCTTGAGTTGAAAAGATCCAAGTGGGTTTGCTTTGTCGCATTACATTGTTCTGGACTGCTTACCATAACACTTTGGTATGAACTAGGACAGTATAGTGTATGAGAAGACCAATGTCTTAAGCTTTTGATGGTCCAGTTCTGGCCTAGGCTTGACTTGGTCGGTTAGCATAAGGTTTGACATGCAAATAACTCTTGGCAAAAATGAAAAAGGAAAATGAAAAAGCATGAACATTAAAAAGATAACAAGTTTGTTGAAGCACTTTGTTTTGGACAATGCTTATCTTGGTAGATATCAGTTAGCTTCTGCATCTCATGCTTTACCTTGCTTGTCAACTGGAAAATGTGGTGATGCTTCTATTTGCAAAAATTGGAAAAATGCGTGCTAATGACTTTCGTTAGATATCATCTATTGCACTGATCATGCCATGTGTCTTAGGCAGTATGTCTTTTGCTATACTTGTTAGATGGTGTAATTGCAGTCAATCATATCTGAGAAGCATGCTTTCTACACTCCACCTGCACCCCAGTTGCATTCATTGCATATTTTTAGGGGGAGTCTGTGTCTCTTTAGAGTGCATTTAGTCTCGCTTGATGAGTCCACTTGTCAACAAGGGGAGAAATTTTGGGAGAACAGTTTAAGGGGGAGTTTTGGCTTTCTCTGGGATTTGTTTCAGGGGGAGTTTTTGTCCCGGTTGTCCTTACTCTTTTGATATCCTTGTTGATGTTTCTGAGATTGCACTCGTTTTGAGCTTTTACCTTTGGTTAACCATAATGACCGTTTCTTTCTTTTGTTTGGCTTTGTGTCATTAGGGTTAAACTTTTACTTTATTTTCTTCTTCTCTGTTTTCTTGTGTTTTGTTTTCATGTTTCCACATGTGTTCGCAGGTACTGAAGAGCTGAAGAATTGAAGTGTTGACAATGCACTCATCAAGGGGGGGATTGAGGAGCCATGCTGAAGAGCGTGGGCCTCATGGCTCTAGATGTGATGAGTCATTGTCAACGGTAGTCAAAGAGGACTAAAAAGAGAGAGAAGACCTACTGTGTCTGGGCCGCATGTGACTCAGGTACACGAGCAGCGAGCGTCTGTCAGGCAGAGGGGCCGTGAAGTTGGGCTGGCCCAATCTGGGTACATGGGCTAGGAGCAGTAGAGGATCCACTGGGCTGTTGACCGGGATTGACTCAGTTACACGGGCGGCGATCGATTGCCGGGCTGAGGAAGCTGCGGAATCGGGCCGGCCCAATCCGGGTACCCGGTGCGAAGACGGTGGATGCTTTGTCAGTTTCGGCGCAAAACTAATGACCGCTGATCTCGGATCTGACCGTTCTGAGGCGAAGCCGTAGCTGCTACGAAAGCTCCGCATCAGGACAAGTTATCTTTATTTAGGTTTTTTACTATTTCGCCTTTAGGCCCACATTCTGTCAGTCGAGTCTATAAAAAATCCTAAGGGTATTTTGGTCTTTTCCATTTTTATTCAGCGTCTGTAAAGAACCCTAGGGGTATTTCTGCATTTTTCCCATTTATTGGGCTTCCTATAAATAGGCCCCAATATCCCAGGGTTAGGGTTACCCTTTTGAGAATACACTTTACTAATTCCAAAAATCTGGGGCCAATTTCTCCGCTGTGTTCTTCCTGCTGTTTCTCCACCTTCGCCATTGTTTTTCCTCGTCCTTTGGCTCATAACGCTGTCGGGATTTTTCTTCTCGCGTGGCCGGCTGATAGCAGCACGAGGCGTGAGGCATTGGAAGCCGAGCATCTAGGCGGCGTGGCACTCGAAGCGCGCAGCAGCCGAGGCAAGCGGCGGGAGTCTTTCGGCGTGGGAGCGCGTACACGAGCGGAGTGCTCGCGTGTGTAGGTTGTGGCCTATGCTGCACTTGCAGCCAGCAGCTCCTAGCCTGGCCGCATAGCACTTGCATGCTGCTCCTCCGTGCGGTGTGCACTGCAGGAAAGCCACGTGAAGACCGGTTGCTTAGGCACGCAGCCTCACGCAGCAGTGGCACGGGATTCTCTTTGCACGGCAAGACACAGCGACCATGCCACGTCCTTGGCTGCAAATCGATGGGGGTTCCTAGTCTGCACGGCAGTAGGAGCTTCTTCAAGCCAGGCGCATGCAAATCGAGGTAAGAAGATTATTGTAGCATGCTTTCACGTTTTTGATCTTCCTGTATGTGTAGTATTTTTGCTTAGAAAAATCTTGCATTTTAAATCATATATTCCAGTATAGTTCATCTATGATTAATCCATTTGTTCAGTTCTTTTATTTCAGAATGCACTAAAATATTTACAGATATATTGATAAGCACATTTTATTTACTGCATTTATATTGTCTAAATTAACTGCATTAAATAGTGTGTTTGCTCTTACTTGATGAACTTCCTATAAACTGTGAATTTTTTGCATGTGCTCAATAGATCATCTGTGGTTTGGTGAAACTTTTGTGAAGATGTCATTCGTTATGTGATGATATTTTAATCTGCCTTTAAGCACTTTGTTGGTGTCTTTCCGATTAAGGACACCGGTCGTTTTTAGGCTAGATTATTTTTAGCACTTGTGATCTGTTTACTTTTCTGTGCTAAGTTTGTTGAGGTGCGTTGGGTGTTGGAAGAAGGTCATTGATTCGAAAGAATTTTTTAGGCGCCCATTCACCCCCCCTATGGTCGCTAGTTTTGGTCCTACACCCGAGCCCTTCTTGCTTCTGCCGAAGCCTGGCTGGACTGGCCGTGCGGAGCACATCAGGCCGAAGCCCGCTGCCGGACGGTCCGGGCTCTTGGAAGCCTTCACAGTCCCGTGGACTTCAGCTCACGGTCTCCGACATGCCAGACCCTTCGGTGGGCGGGGTACTCTAGTCCCGTGACCTCAGCGCGCGGTAGTCTCCTGCAACTGGAGGGGTCCGACCCAGAGGGTGTGCCTGTCCGAAGTCACTCGCTTTGGTAGTGAGACCAAACATCGACTTCCCCCGTCGAGAAAAATTTCCTCGACTGACTTGGTAACCAGATGCTTGTTGAGCCAAATCATTTGCAACTGAATTAGCCTCTCTTGACACATGAGAAATTTTGAAGTCATCAAAAGTAGCAATTATGTCCAGGCACTTATCCAAGTAGCTGTTTAGCAAGCCGTTAAAACATTGAGCACTCTTATCCACTTGTTGCACCACTAACAGGGAATCACCATGAACATGAACATGTTTAACACCCATGGATTATAACAATTCAAGTTGTTGGTCCGAAAACGGCGACCAGAGGGGGGTGAATGGGAGCTTTTAAAATTTCAGACTAAAATAGCCTTCTGTTTTAATTCTGTCTTCTACGGAACAGGCTTCGAACACACCCTTCGAAGTTCTGGTTCGGAGGTATTTAAAGCTCCGAAACCAGGCTTCGCAAGGAGCAAAAGTTCGAAGTCAAGAAGACTTCGCTTCACCCACAACACCACAAACTCAATTCCTCTAAGTTAGTGCAGGCTCCGCACACAGGGTGCCTTCAAGCAGATTTCGCACTTCACCCTTCACAGAAGCAGACTTCCCTCTGAGGACTTCGACCAAACACTCAGCGCTAGCAACTGGTACTAGGCTTCATACTTCGAAGGTCTAAAAACACACAGAACATACTTCGCCAAGGACTTCGACAAGGGAAGAAAACATGTTTCGATTCAACCCAAGGACAGTGCTTCACTAGTAATCAGAGAGGTCTAGTCGCCAGTTTACACAGAGCGAACAGACACTGAAAAACACATAGTTCACACGAACAGACCTCTCACACACTTCTCTAGAAAAGATCCAATGCACAAACTCAACCCAGAAGAAGATGATGGACAGAGAAATGAAAACATGTAGTGCAAAGTAGGCATACAAGTTCAAACAGTAAGTGAAAACAGAATCAATGTTTCATTGCTTGAACAGGGAACACAAATTAACTCATAGGATGAATAGACTACTTTACCCCTAGGGTTTACTGTGGCTGCTCAAAGTGTTACTGTGGCCTAGGCTAGCCTCCACTATTTATAGGCACTATTCAGCCCTGTGAATAGACTACTTTACCCCTAGGGTTTACACTATTTTTTGTCTCATCAGAACAGGTGGTATAGCTGGTAGTCTACTTTATTTGGAGGCTTCTTTTGCCAGCTTCGCAGAGGAGACATCATTAGCTTTTATAGAGCATACACGATCCGCCTTTGTAGTCTTGGATTCTTCTAAAGCCCCCCTTCGGACGCGAGGGGTGCGGTAGCTTCGGTGAGAAGCCTTGAGCCTGATGGCCTTCGCTTCACCGAAGTCAGCCTTCGATACAGTGACGGTTTTGAGCCGAAGCCATCAAAGCCCTTGAGCCTTCGCGTCATTACCTCCGGATTAGACCACCACGACTTCGCAGCTACTCCCAGCTCGAACTCCATCAGCCCATTTACTGAAACCATGCATGGCCGAAGTACTTCAAGACAACCACACTTCGAAGGCCCACCTTTGGAGTACCACCCTTTGAAGTCCCTCCTTCGTTCAAGGCCTCCGCATGAAGCATTCCATGAGCACTTCGTCGCAGTGTCTCTCCCCGAGCACACTCCTAGACGAACCTCACCCAGACCATGCCTTCGATGCACCTCGACTTCTGAGACCTTCGTTGGGTAAACCTTCTAGTGCCTCCCTCCGGAGCACACTTCGAACGCCTTGCCTCATTGCTGAGGATTTTGTCCACCATACTCCGAAGTCACTCCATTCAGAGTAACCTTCGAAGTGCCTCGCCTCCGAGGACTTCATCTCGGGGTACCTTCAGCCGGAGCCACACTCCGCACTCTTGCCTTCGCTTGGTGCACCTTGACCCGAGGACCGACCTCGACCGCTCGCAGCCTTCGTGATGGATCTCCCCGCTCGCCTGGCATCAAGCCTCCCGCTTGACCCAGGTTCACTTGCTATGAACCATTCGTCGCCTCCGAAGTCACCTGCGCACCACAGACAAACAGACAAGTGTATCCAGTACCCCGGAGACCTCTCCGGGTAAACAACCTTCAACACACACTCCGGTGTACCTCCCAAAGTACCGAAATCTTCGGTAAAGGTAAGTCATTGTATTGTCGGACCCCTCCGATAGGCACACTCCGCTGCAACAGGTGCAGCACACAGACCCACTGTACCCTTCGGTGAAACAACCTCCGAACCCCTTCGGAGGGACCCCTTCAAATCAGAGGATAAAATCTGTCAATCACTCATCACAGACTCCAAAACCAACCCTTGGTTTCTCAATCTCCCCCTTGATGAGTGCATTGACAACCAAACTCAAGTTCAAGAAAATTTGAAAAATTTCAGCACACAAGTGACCATCAAAAACTCAGAAACGAGCCAAATCATGTCACTTGACAAATGAATTTTCCTCCCCCTTTTTCAAAAGAGTAAAAGCCCCTTCGGCAAATCTTTCCCTTTGCAAGATAAAACTCCCCCAGAGTTATTTTACCCCTTGCTACAGAGAACTCAAAATTTTCTCCCCCTTTGGCAATGCAAGCATTAAGGAGCAGTCAAAAGATGTAAAGCTTCGAAATGGGCATAATTGCAAAGACATATAAAGCAAAAATATGCCAACAGTAATACCAATTATCATGTGCTTAACTCAATTTAACATTCTAAAAAACATGATGACAGCATGTGATTTTATCATTTTGAAATAAAAGCATCACCACTCAATCATGGTAACTAGACAAGTAAAAGCAGGGACTATGCAAAGCTAGTCAATTTCTACTCTAGACAAACAAGTCCAGTTCAAGTGGAGCATTGAAAGCAATCTCGATGATCAATGAATTTGTTGTTATTTTCATAATGCCAAGGGTTATTTGTTTGTCTACCTTATACATTCCAATCAAGCGAAACCTAGGCATGAAAACCATCAGAAGCTTAAGGCGGTGATTTTGGCATATACTACACTATCCCAGTTTAGACCAATGTGCAATGGTAAGCAGTCTAGAATAGAGTAGTGCGACAAACAAACACACCTAGATCTTTTCACTTGTAGCATGCAAATCATGGAATTTTGGATTTTAATTAAGTGAACAATTTGTTTAGCACTTGATGAATATCCATGAGTAAGTAGAACAATTTTTCAAGTTGCAATGTTTAGCATCCAGAGAAAAGGAGTCTTGCTATGAAGAAGATAAAAGATAGCTAAAGTAGTCTTGCCTAAACATGCTAGATTCAAGACTAAGTAGTGAGCATGATTTGATTTTGGAAAGAAAAATCATGCACATAATGTTTCAGACATATTAAATAGAGCTAAGCTGACATGATTTTATGAATTAAAATCAGGCATTTAAGTGCAAAAGATGTAAATGCAATTTCACACATAATGAGCATATGCAAGACAATCAAAATCTGCTCCCCCCTCACAAAATGCCGTAAGGGTGACAAACACCAAGTTCCCCACGCAAGTAGGCAAAACAAGAAGCATCGAGGGGTTTAGTGAAAATATCGCCTAGCTGGTGTTGGGTATCAACATATTGAAGCTCAATATCACCCTTCTCAATATGATCTCTGAGAAAATTATATCGCACATTAATGTGTTTGGTTCTGGAATGCTGAACTGGGTTGTTTGCAATACAAATAGCACTAATGTTATCACAGAAAAGTGGAACAGTCTTATAATCTAACCCAAAATCCCGCAAAGTAGAAACCATCCACAAAATCTGAGAGCAATAGCTAGCTGCAGCAACATATTCGGCCTTAGCCGTCGATTGTGCAACACTAGACTGTTTGCTGGAAGACCAGCAAACCAGTGAAGTACCCAGAAAATGACAAGTACGGGAGGTACTTTTCCTATCAATCCTACACCCAGCAAAGTCTGCATCGGAATAACCTCGAAGACACAAAGAGAAAGACGCAGAATACCAAATGCCAAATTCGAGGGTATGTTTGAGATACCTGAGAATGCGCTTTACCGCTTGGCGGTGAGAAGCTCGTGGTGAAGCCTAAAAACGAGCGCAAAGACACACTGCAATGTGTACGTCCGGCCTCATAGCAGTCAAGTAGAGGAGGGAGTCGATCATGCTTCAGAACTCCTTCTAATCTATGACTACTCCATCCTCATCAGGATCCAATTGAGGAGCCATGATGAATACTGTGGGCCTAATGGCTCCATATGTGATGAGTCATTGTCAACGATAGTCAAAGAGGACAGAAGAAGAGAGGAGATCTACTGTTTCATGGGCCGCGTGTGACTCAGGTACACGGGCAGCGAGTGATTGTCGGGCTGACAGAGCTGCGAAGTCGGGCTGGCCTAATCCGGGTACATGGGCCAGAAGTAGCAGAAGACCCACTCGGCTGTTGACCAGGATTGACTCAGGTATATGGGCGGTGAGTGATTGCCGGGCTGAGAGAGCTGTGGAATCGGGCCGGCCCAATCCGGGTACCTGGTGCAAAGCCGGTGGAGGCTTTGTCAGTTTCGGCACAAAACTGACAACCGCTGATCTTGTATCGGACTGTCCAGAAGAGAAGTCGTAGTCGCTACGAAAGCTTAGCTTCCGGATAAGTCATCTGTATCTCTAGGCCCACAGTCAGTCAGTCGAGTCTGTAAAAATTCCTAAGGGCAGTTTAGTCTTTTCCTTTATTTTAGCGTCTGTAAAAAAACCTAAGGGGCTGGTGGAATATTCCTAAGTGTTGGGCAGCCTATAAATAGGGCCCCAATCCCTAGGGTTAGGTTACCCTTTTGCTGAAATCACTTTTTATTCTATTGGGGCATTTTGCTTCCTGCGGTTTCTCTCTCTTGCTCCTATTCATGTGCACCGCCAGGCCCCTGTGCAAAAAGTTTCTACTCCTGCATCCCCTCTGTTCCTCTTAATCCAGTGAGATTCAATCTCCTATTTTTGTTGAGGTGCGTGCATTGATTTCTCTGAATCTGAAGCTTCGTTTTGATGTGCGCATCTATTTTTATTCTTGAGAATGTGTCTCTGTTGCTTCTGTTCATCACGTGAGGAATACTAGTTCTTGCGGTTGCAAGTAGTACTACTTCTCTGTAGCAACAGTATACTAGTACTATAGCTTGCTTTTACTACATAGCTTTTTGATCGAAATAGACAGGGTTGAGTACCTTTTCTGGCTGTTTTCTAGCGAAGCCTCCTTCTATGTTCGAAGCCCCTCAGCTCTGTGAGGCAGGCTTCGATCTGACATCCTCGAAAGCTTCGTTTTGAACTTTGACTTCACTTTGTGTACTGTGTTTCTAACTTCGAAGTACTTTTTGTGCTCTGTCGGCTTGAAATACTTCGACCGTTTGTGCGAAGGTATACTCCGACAGGCTTCGAAGTTGACTTCGAATCTTGTCTCTCTGATATACTTCGCTCGACGTGCAGTCTCTGAGATCTTTCTGCTGCTGTCATTTCCGAGGGTCACAGTGTGTATGTTTGGAGCTTGTCTTTTGAAGTCTTCGGGTCAAAGGATATAACTTCGTTCATCATACCTCGATCAAGCTAGCTTCGAAGGTAGAAGTATAGGCTTCGTTTTTTTTTGTCTTGCTGCTATGTGTTTGGTTTCATTTCTCCTACGAAGGTTGCTTTTCTATGCATCGTGTTCGAAGCTTTCAGTTCGAAGGATAGGCTTCGAAGTATACTGTTCGAAGCAAGCTTCGATACGATCATACTTCGCTTCGAAGCATACTTCGCTCTTTGCCACTCGAACTAGGCTAGACCAAACAAACCTTCGGCACATCAACGACAACCTTCGCTTGACTTCGACACAGCGAAGCAGGCTTCGACACAGCGAAGCAAGCTTCGACACTGCGAAGCAGGCTTCGCCAAGTTTCGAACAGGAGACAGATTTAGAACAGTAACTTCTCATCCCACTCTTTGTGCACTTAGATTGTTGAACTGAGAAGTTTGATTTGCCATGTCTTGCATATTCTGTTTATCTATCTGTTGGCGTAAAAGATTACGCTAACAGGTTTCTGTAGAATAGAAACTAACAAATGAAGTGTTTGCGAAGAGAACTGTTCTAAGCCTCCGAAAGGATAACAACTTAGAATAGTTCGAATGTGTGTATTGAATAACTTGTATTCGGTCCCTATTACAGGGTGAAATGGGGGGTATTTATAGGTCCAAATATTAAGGAAAAGACCTATTTACCCCTCTATTACAACCGACATAGTGGAAACTATTCGGTACCCTTGATAGGGCTAAAATGGTAAAAAACTAATCTAATAATTAAAACATAAATCTTCCATCTTAGCTGGCAATAAAGATCTTGAAGAGCGTTAGTCCGAAGATGTACTCCGAACCAATGCCTATCTTCGTACTTCGAGCTTGACTCAAGGTATCTTCGAAGATGGACGTCTGGAAACCTTCGAATCCACTATCTGCTTTCATGCTGTTGCGGCAATAACCCCGAAGATGAGATATTTTCCCCCAATAGTAGCCCCTCGAATACGCTTCTCCGTTCAACCTGTAATGTTAGGAGAGCAGTATACGGAAGGAAAAAATAACCAGACATAGGGGTTATTAGATTTTAAATCATCTTCGAAATGTATGAAGATATAAACTCCAAATCAGTCTTAAGATAATTACTTTTGAACTATCTTAGAACCGACTCAGGAAATGTGAAAGTCTTTTAGACTTATAGGAAATAGCCATTAGCCTTCTGTTCCTAACGGAAACTGTAAAAAGCGTTAATTTCGGAGAAAAGTAACGGGTAGGAATGCGAAACGGCATGGACTAACGGTAAAAATGTAAAGTCTAGGTTATAAATAGATGGCCTAGAACTTACCCGGTTACCTTTTCACTGCTTTCTCGCAATCAAAAACCTTCTGAGCCCTTTGAGTTCTTTGAGCCCTAGCCTCCATTTTCCCCAAAGTAGCTCAGCGACTGCAATGGTGAAGACCAAAGGTTCTGGAGCTCCGTCGACTTTGGCTCGGCAGCAGGCGGCTGCAGCAGCAGTGGCTGCGATGTTGGCGACAGCGCCTCCGGCATCAGCAATGACATCCATGGCGGCAGGAGGGAGAAATCCCCAAAATGTCGATGATCAAAGTCTCTGCCCGCCATCAACGAAGTACCTGGACCAGTCTTTCCAACTGGGATCTTCTACCTGCAAGAGGGAATCACTGGCTATCGCAGTAGAAGGAAAGATTAGCACTGGAGTTATGATTCGTAAGCCCGGAAAAGAACTCATCCCATCGCCAAGGCCCGGAGAAGTGGTTGTCTTCGAAGCCTTCTTCGAAGCCGGTTTGGGCCTCCCAGCAGTTGACTTCCTGGCGGAGGTACTCGATTTATTTCATGTCACCCTCCCTCAATTATCTCCGAACGCAGTAGCTCGACTGGCTATCTTCGAATGGGCACTGAGAGCCGAAGGCTGTGAGGGGAGGGCAGAAATCTTCACTGCGCTACATAGAGCTTCATGTCAGCCGAAAACCTTCGTAGGTCCCGGAGGTGAAAAAGTAGTGGTAGCCTTCGGAAGCATCAAATTTAGGCTTCGGGACGAATATGCCCTTCAATTTCCTGCTAAGGCCATCAATGCAAGATGGTACACAGACTGGGTCATGAGATGGTTCTATGCCAAAGTTGGGGCGAGCAATCCTCTAGCCGGACCTCTGAAAGAAATCCAATTCCGGAAGGAAGCCTTAGTGCATCCAGGCCAAGGTCAGCTCGAAGCTCGCCTCAACTTACTTCAGAGGATCAGCCGAAGGTTGAGCGTGCGAGACTTAGCCGAAGAATTCCTCGGGTTACAAATCTCTCCACTGATGGCCAACTGGCCTATCATCTTCGAAGAGGATTCGGAAGGCGGTCTCCGAAAGATCACCTTGACTTCGAGCCCTGCAGGTAACTTCGAAGACAACATGTATTATGCATATTCATTCGAAGAAAAACTAACTTGATTTTTTTTAGCTTCTTCAGCCCCTGTTACTTCGGAGCAAATCATAAGGGCTTCGGAGAAGATTTTGGGCGCTCCAACTCCGACTGAAAAAGAATGGAGAATTAAGTTGGTCGGGAGTTGGGAGAGATTTAACAGAATATGGGGAATGCTGGAAATCACTCCACCCCCTTTGATGGATTGGGTGCCTTCGGAGAAAGGACCCAAAAAGAGAAAAGCCGAAGCTGGGACTTCGAGCTCCGCCAAGACTCCGGTGAAGAAGGTGGCTCGGAAGCCAAAAAATCTTACACCTTCGAATCCTGCGCCTTCGAGCTCAAGGGCTTCAGTCTCTGACTCCCAAGAGGATGAAGGGAGATTGCTTGTGCGTCTAATAGACGAAGATGAAGCTCAAAGGACTGCACAAGCCGAAGTACCTGTGAACATGCCGGAGTCTCAAGATAACCTTGAGCAACCAAGGACTTCGGCAGTTCAAGGAGATATACCTCAGGACGAAGTTCCTGTGAATGAGAGTGGGGTCGAAGCTACTATGGCTTCGATTCCTGAAGAGGCAAGAAGGACTGCTCAGGACGATGCTCCTGCAATCGAAGACTTAACGGCTGATTCAGATGAAGATCTAGCGTTCGATCCGCCGAACAGTCCGATGATGACTCCTCTGCAAAATGTCGAAGGTAGACTTCGAATAACTCTTTCATGTTTATTTTGTGTAATTATACAATGTATAATACTTTATATATTTTTTTACAGAGTCCACTCATATGGAAGAGGTCCACCAGGAAGAAACAATTCCTGGACCTTCGACGACTTCGGAGCCAACCTAGAGAGCTACTCAAATGGGACCTGGAAGAGGAAAAAGACATATAGAGCCCCTCCCTGCTGCGAGTTCCGGATCAACTTCGTCTGATTCAACAGACGAAAGCCAATCTTCCGGGGAGGGCCAATCTCCAGTGGCTCCGAAGACCACAAGCCAACGTTCTAGTCCTTCGCTGGATGAAGATGACCAACAGGCAATAAGTATGCTCCCCTTGCTAGCTCCTTTCTTAGGGCAAACAACTGGTCTTCGGACTTTGCTCTAACCTTTGGATCGAGATAGCCGTGACATAGGGGAGACCAGCTTAGTGGCCATTCTGAGCAAGGCGGACAGGACGGAGCTTAATGCCGCTATAGAACGTGCAGCCTACCAGGTACGAAGCATTTACGAAATAACATAGAATTCATCTACGAATAAATATTTACCTTAATTTTTATTTTTGCAGCAAACTATCTTGGCCCGAGCTGCGAATATATGTAATGACGAAGAGATCGCTCGTCTTCAGGAGGAAAATAACGTCCTTCAAAGGAATCTTAGCATCTCCGAAAGTCGAGTGGTTCAAATGGACAATATAGTGTCAACAGAGCGAAGGGCCAGACAAGGTTTAGAGGCTGCGAATAAAGAGCTCGAAGCAGAGAGAATTGTGCTTCGAGCAGAAGTAGAAAAATTGCGGGCGGAGCATGCTACTGCGGGGACCGAGCTTGTCAGACTCCAAGAGGAAGCTAGCCAGATGTTAAACCAAAAGAATATTTTGACCACTGAAAATGCTAGAGTTTACCGGGTTCTGGGAGAAGTCACTTCGACGAAGGACGCGCTGAACGAAGATAAGCTAAAGTCCGAGAAGGTGGTTGTGGAAGTTATGAATCAGTTGCTAGGTGTCTTGGAGTACTTCGGTACTACTGGAATACTTCCTTCTGATGATAACATCACTCTTCTACGCCGGTTGAAAAGGATCCAAGGAGTGCCGAAGCAGATGAAGACAGCGGGTATTAGATACGGAGAACTCTCCGGACAAGTGGCTGCTGTCGGGCTACTTCGCTACTACGAAGATCTGGGCCGATCGATAACTCCGGACGCAGGAGGGGGCCCAATTACCTTCGACGACGAGCGACTTCTGACTCCTTCCGAAGGTGTGGCTGCTGCCTGGCGAGCCTTCCAAACTTCATGGAGAGCCGAAGGTCGTTCCGCGATCATGGCTTGGATCAATGAAGGCCAACGCCAGAAGCAAGTTCGGACCCAAGCTTCGAGCAGTCAGCCTCCTCCGAACCCGCAGGTTTAGAAATACCTTAGGATTTTTGGCCATGTAAAGCTTTATGCTTATAAACATTTATCAATGAAAATTTGTTTGTCATATTTTTAGGCTTTGCCTCATACGGAAGATATCGAAGTGTTAGATCTTAACGACGGAGTTCGCTCACTATGGACCACCTTCGATCTTCTAAAAGCTTATAAACATCCTCGATTTCTAATTCCTCGAGATGACTCCGGTGTAATTGCGCCCGAAGTAATCAAAGATATACTATCTTATATTAAAGAGGAAGAAAAAGAGGTTAACTTAAACACTTCGTCTTCTGAAGACATTATATGGTCTGAAGACGAAGATGAAGCTCAAAATAAAAAGCCTGAAGAACTTGGAAGCTGGGAAAGGAGCCCCGAACGGCTTCGAACTTGGGCCGAACTTCAACAAGAACAGAAGGATTTTAGTGCTTCGAAGGGGGGCAAGACTGTTAAACGCAAAGTTATTAGAACTCCCGGCGCTGGAACTAGTCGTTCCAATTCTAGCTCTAGAGACCGAAGAGGTCTTCGATTCCTTCTTGGTATAGATACCAATTTTTCATAATGTAATCTGTAAACACATTTGTTTGAATAATGAATATCGATTTAAAATTGTCTCCATATTTACTAGCCCCTCTTTGGGTATAAGCAACTTCGAATTGTATTCAAAGATGGTTATGCGCAAAGAAAAAACTTCGGAGTACAATTTTTTGGGGGTTCGGAGCCCCTCTGCAATTTAAAGATCTTTTAAAATCTTATAAAATGTCTTCGACTATTTGTAGTCGGAAGAATGGCAACTTAGTACCTTTGTTTTTTTGAAAGAAATCATTTGAGATAACTTTCAAGATACCTTAGTATCTTAGATAATTTGTCACTTGGGACTATGCTAACAGACATTCGAAGCTCATGGCTCAAACTCTGTTTTTCTTTAGCCACCTTCGGCTCTTTTTTGCGATCTCTGTCGAACCAATGGTTCGGAGTTTGCAATGGTCTCTTTGGACTCTTTTTACGGATGTCTACCAGCCAATGGCTTGGACTCCGTATATTTTGGCCACCTTCGGCTCTTTTTGCGGAAGTCTACCAGCCAATAGCTTGGACTTCGCAGGTTTTGGCCACCTTCGGCTCTTTTTACGGAAGTCTACCAGCCAATGGCTTGGACTCCGCATGTTTTGGCCACCTTCGGCTCTTTTTACGGAAGTCTACCAGCCAATGGCTTGGACTCCACATGATGTGGTTTTGGGCTCTTTTACGGATGCCTACAAGGCGGTGGCTTGGACTCCGGATTATGTCAGCCCCCACGTCGGAAGCTTCGAACCAATGGTTCGAAGTCCGAAAATACAATCCAGCTTCATGACACTTCCCTCTCGGTCGACCCCGTGGTTCCAGTGCGTCCACTCGGAAGCTGGAAGTCTATGAGGGGAAGGCATTATCAGGATCATATGCTTTATTAATTTGGAAGATGATTACAAGTGAGTTACAAGGAGCCCTTATGCGAAGTATCGCTTTAGGTGCTCCGCATGCCAAGTATGTGCTAACTCTTCACCTTCTAAATTAGCTAATTTGAAAGAGCCAGGGCGTCCTGAACGAACAATTAGGTATGGACCTTCCCATTTATTTCCTAACTTCCCTGGCGCTATAATGCTTCGTAGAACAAGATGACCCGGTCTTAGTTCATTGAGCTTAACCTTCGGGTCAAACCAAGCCTTCGTTTGCTGATGATACTTTGATAAATTTGCCACAGCTCGAAGTCTTGTTTCTTCTGATAAATCTAACGAAGCTTGTCTTTCTTCTTCAATTTCCAGTTCGGTGCTGTGAAACGATCCTCCTTTGAGCTCCGTTGGAGTCATAGCTTCATCTCCGAATAGTAGTCTGAGTGGAGTAAAACCTGTGGACCTTGTTTGCGTAGTCCGAATGGACAACAAAATATTCGGAAGCTCTTCGGTCCACAGTCCCTTGGCTAATCCTACTATCCTTTGATTTAGCCCTGACAAAATATTTCCATTGGCTCGTTCTACGGCTCCATTAGACTGAGGATGCCTCACTGCAGCAAAAAATAACTGAATGCCTAGATCTTCGCAAAACTTCCTGAAGGGTTCTGCATCGAACTATGTTCCATTATCAACTGTGAGTTGTCTAGGCACTCCGAACCGACAAATGATGTTCTTCCAAAAGAATTTCTGTACATTGTTCGAAGTAATAGCTGTCAAGGGCTCTGCTTCCACCCACTTAGAAAAATATTCAATAGCTACCACTGCGAACTTCAGATTTCCCTTGGCTACTGGAAAGGGTCCAATTAAATCCATACCCCATCTGGCCATAAGCCATACCAGAGCAATGACTTGAAGAGCTGTTGGTGGGCGATGACTTCGTCGACCCATCCACTGGCATCCTTGACAAGTGCGGACTAAGCTCTCCGCATCAGCTGTTATTGTAGGCCAGTAAAGCCCCTGGCGAAGTGTTTTTCCTGCCAAAGCTCGAGGGGCTAAATGGCTACCACAAAGGCCTTCATGAATTTCTCGAAGAATTTCTTGATCTTCGGCTTGAGATATACATCGGAGTAGAGGGGAACATACTCCGGCCTTGTATAAAATACCGTTGATTATTTGATAATTTCTAGCTCTAAGCTTCAATCTTGACAATTGTGGCTCCTCAGGCAAATTTGTTCCTCCCTGTAAAAGTTCCATGATTGAATTTTCCAATCCGTACTAGGAATGCAAAGAATCTCTGCAAAGGGAATTTGTGGCACCGAAGGTATACTGAGCTCCTCATAGAAAGCTTCTTCTGGTATATCCACAGCTCCAGCTGTAGCTTTTGCTAAGATGTCTGCTTGCACATTTTCTGCTCTTGGTATACTCCAAATGGAAATACCCTTGAAGTGTGCTTCGATTTTACGGATTTCTTCTAAGTACTTTGCAAGCTGTGGACGCCGAACCTGGAAACTTTTATCTACGTGCCCGGCTACTACCTGAGAATCTGTCTTTATAATAATTCTTGTAGCCCCTAGAGCACGTGCTTTTCGGAGTCCCAATAAAATTTCTTCATACTCCGCTATATTATTGGTAGACTTAAAGTTGAGTCTTGCGGAGTACATTGCTCTTTGCCCTAAAGGTGAAATTAATACTGCTCCAATGCCTGCTCCGGATGCTTGGAAAGCCCCATCGGAATAAACAGTCCAAACTCCGTCACTTGACTTCTCCGGAACCAAATTTGCAGGCGGAGTCCATTCTGCTACAAAATCTGCTAAGACTTGCGATTTGATTGTTGTCCTTGCGAGGAAAGATATGCCGAAGGGTGCTAGCTCAACTGCCCACTTCCCAATCCTTCCAGTGGAATCCTTACTTCGAAGCATATCTCCTAAAGGATACGAAGTTGGTACAATTACATTGTGTGCCAAAAAATAATGTCTTAATTTCCTCGAAGCCATTATCAGAGCATAAACGAACTTCTCAAGTTCGGAGTATCTTGTCTTCGCTCCTGATAATGCTTCGGATACAAAATAAACAGGATTTTGGACCAACTTCCCATTGAAATCCACTTCTCTGACAAGGACTGCACTGACAACAGAACCTGTAGCTGCAAGGTAAAGGAGTAGGGTTTCGTCCGCAGTAGGCACCGTGAGTGTAGCAAGATTACTGAGATACTCTTTAATATCTTCGAGGCTTTTTTACACTATGGTGTCCATGCAAAATCTTCGGACCCTTTCAATGCTTTAAATATAGGCAAGCTTCTCTCCGCAGACCTTGATAAAAACCTGCTATGTGCTGCCAGGCGCCCAGTTAGCTTTTGCACTTGCTTTAAATTTTCCGGAGGAGCCATCTTTTGTAGCGCAGTTATTTGAGTAGGGCTAGCTTCAATTCCCCTGCTTGAAACTAAATACCCTAACAACTTTCCAGCCTTAGCTCCGAAGATACATTTTTCGGGGTTAAGACGGATCCCACATGCCCGAAGGCTATTGAATGTTTCTGCTAAGTCCAGGCTATGTTGGTGCTTTAAAGCACTCTTTATTACAATATCATCCATATAGGCCTCCACATTGTGACCTAATTGATGACCTAAAGCCTTAGCAACTAACCTCGAAAAAGTAGCCCCGACATTTCTTAAACCGAAGGGCATTCTTACATAACAGAAGACTCCCGAAGGAGTTACGAAGCTTGTCTTGATCTCATCTTCACGCTTCAACCATATTTGATGATAACCAGAATACGCGTCAAGGAACCTTAATAACTCCGAACCTGCGGTGGAGTCGACCAATTGATCAATTCGGGGCATGGGGTAGGGGTCACGAGGGCATGCTTTATTCAAGGATGTGAAATCAATGCACATGCGCCACTTCCCGGAAGACTTCTTTCTGACGAAGACTAGGTTGGCTAACAATTCTGTGTGAGCCACTTCTCTGATAATCCCAGCCTTCAATAATTTCTCAACTTCGTCTTTCGCTAGAGCAGCTCTTTCTCCAGACATTTTCCGGATTCCTTGCCGAACAGGGCGGCCCTTCGGGTTTACAAGTAAACTATGTTCAATGATATCCCGATCGACTCCGGTGATATCTTCGTCAGACCAAGCGAAGACATCCAAATTCTCTTCTACCACCTTTTCCAAGGAGGTTGCAACTTCTGGAGGTAAATCTTTACCAAACTGAAATGTATACTCTTTACCATCTTTAACAATGACCTTCGCTGCAATCTCTCCTTCAGGACTTAGTCTCGGAAAGGATTTCTTTGAAGCTTCAGAAGGGGCTGAAAAAATTTCTTCATTATCTTGTACATTGTTTACTTGTCTTGGATCAAGAGGGGGACCATGACCATATTCCGCTCTTCGAGCGATAGCTTGATCTCCGAAGACAGTAAGGACTCCTGCTTGTGTGGGCATCTTCATGCACAAATAATTGTGATGCGCCACAGCTCCGAACTAGTTTAGCATGCCTCTTCCAAAGATGACATTGTAAGCATACGGGGCATCTACGACATCGAAGATTACTTCCTCAGTTCGGGCCAACAAACCTTCTCCGAAGGTAACTTCCAGGCCTATTTGGCCAAGTGCATCAAGTGGAGGTCCTGCGAAGCTTTGCAAAGGACGAGCCGCTGGAAGAAGATGCTTTCTGGAGATGCACAATTGATCGAAGGCTTGAACAAAAATGATGTCTGCCGAACTACCTCCGTCAATCAACACCCTTCGAACTTCAGTGCCCGCAATATCAGCAGTGATAACAAGTGGGTCTGCATGCGGGAACTTAATGCCAGCTGCGTCCTCCGCAGAAAAGGATATCGGTACATGAGACCACTCCGGCATTGCAGCTGCAGACGACGAAGTCCCAATATGGCCTACTTCTCTGACGTAGTCTCTTCGCTGTCTCTTTGACATGCTTCTGAGGGTACCTCCTCAGGAGATGGGGAGGACTACTCTTTTCCCTCGATCTTGCCCTTCCTTTGCTTCGGAGGTGGCATAACATTAGCCACTGGAGGGTGTCTTGCAGCATCAAAGTTTTCTATCCGCGCCACAGCCTGTACCGGCTCTGGGCGCGTTGCAGTTGGAACTCGGTCGGTAGTACCTCGACCCGAAGTTCTTTCTAGATACTCTCCTCTTAGAGTAAGTATAGCCTTGCAAGTATCAGTTGCATGGCTTCGATTTTCACCATGGATGCAGCAGAAAAGGGTCTGGCCTTTGCCAGCCGTTTTCCCTGGCGGCCTCCAGCCGCTGGCCTTGTTCCCCGAAGACTGTGGAGCTCTTTGTGTAAACTTCTGTGGGGGTGCAATATTCATGACTTCAGAACGAGGGTGCTTTTGCCCTCTTCTCCGATCATGTTGAACTTCGAAGACTGGTTCTTGCGGCTGTGCCGAAGTTTTTACTTCTACTTTAACTTCTTGCAATATGGATGAAGTAGCGGCAGTTCTTCGAAGCCAACCCTCTTCTGACCTCGCATACTCCTCGAAGTATGACATCAACTGAGAGACCGAAGAGATGCTTTTCCGATGAAGCTTATCCAAAAGGCCTTGATGAGTGACGCCTTCCCGAGCTGCATCAACTACCGAAGATGCAGACAACCCCCGGATCTACGACTTCGTATGAGCAAAGCGCTTGAAATATTGCCTCAATGTCTCTCCGGGAAGCTGTTTCACCTGGAAAAGGCTTCCTGTTGACATGGGAGGCACGAAGGTGCCTTGAAAATTGCTTACAAACTTCTTCTTCAGCTGCCCCCATGAATTAATTGATCCTGGCTTCAAGGACCAGAACCACCTTAATGCCACTCCTTGAAGAGCTAACGGGAAGCACTTTGCCATGGTGTCTCGAACTCCTCCGCTAGCTTCAATTGCTAGGGCATAAGAACGAACAAACTCTCCGGGATCTTCATCTCCAGCATACTTACAGAGCTTCGAAGTCTTAAACTTTGGATCAAAGCGAACTTTCTGCAGCTCAGGATGCAGCGGAGATTCATTATCGAAGGAGGCGTTCTCCGGGGCTTCGGGATAATTGGGCTTGTCGTATTCGGGCACTTCTGGGATAGCTGGGATGGCTTGAGAGCGAAGCCTGTTCGCAGCTTCTTGTCGCCACCTTGCTACTTCAGCTTGAAGGTTGGCCATTTGAGTGGCCATATCTCCAAGATTGTCTTCATCTCCTCCGGAAGGATCTTCCGGGTCTTGAGAACTAGTAGGATCAGTTCGAAGTGGAATGGAAGGTGGAAGAGGGATTCCAGGTGGTCGAAGTATGGAAGGATTTGGCGGAGAAGCTCCGTATGTTCGAGGAATGGAAACTCCTTCCGGAGTTTGAGGTGGAGGGAAAGTCGAAGGCCCTCCGACTTTGACCGTGTCGGACGGGGTCTCTCCGGAGATCCGAGAGGACCTCCGAACAGGGTTACGAGGTGCGCTCCGCTTAGGAGGCATGATGTAAGAAGTTGGTAGAGAACGAAGTTTTTCGGACTAGGTTCCCCACGGACGGCGCCAACTGTTGGCGTAAAAGATTACGCTAACAGGTTTCTGTAGAATAGAAACTAACAAACGAAGTGTTTGCGAAGAGAACTGTTCTAAGCCTACGAAAGGATAACAACTTAGAATAGTTCGAATGTGTGTATTGAATAACTTGTATTCGGTCCCTATTACAGGGTGAAATGGGGGGTATTTATAGGTCCAAATTTTAAGGAAAAGACCTATTTACCCCTCTATTACAACCGACATAGTGGAAACTATTCGGTACCCTTGATAGGGCTAAAATGGTAAAAAACTAATCTAATAATATAAAAGATAAATCTTCCATCTTAGCTGGCAATAAAGATCTTGAAGAGCGTTAGTTCGAAGATGTACTCCGAACCAATGCCTATCTTCGTACTTTGAGCTTGACTCAAGGTATCTTCGAAGATGGACGTCTGGAAACCTTCGAATCCACTATCTGCTTTCATGTTGTTGCGGCAATAACCCCGAAGATGAGATATTTTCCCCCAACACTATCTATTAGCACTATATTGGTGTTTATCTGTTTTAACATCAGTTGCTTCTAGGCTAGATACCTTTAGACTTAGGCAATCTGTTCATGCTTTGCTGCTTTGACTTTTGAGGTGCGTTGGGTATTGGGAGCAGGCCATTGACTCGAAAGAATTTTTAGGCGCCCATTCACCCCCCTCTGGTCGCTACTTTCGGTCCTACACCAATGCTACAGATGTAGCCATTGGAGTGGCGAGGGGTTTCACATCAGCCATCTCGAACTTCTTGAGCAGGTCCTTGGTGTACTTCGTCTGGTGGACGAATGTACCTTGTTTGCTTTGCTTGTTTTGCAAACCAAGGAAAAAGGTGAGTTCACCCATCATGGACATCTCAAATTCCCTGCTCATGGTATCTGCAAACTCGGCAACCAAAGCATGAGAATAGCCACCAAAGATGATATCATCCACATAAATCTAGACTAGGAGGAAATCTTTGCCATGCTTGAGAGTGAATAGGGTTTTATCAACAGATCCCATCAAATACCCCCGCTCAAGCAGAAAAGACTTAAGTCTATCATACCATGACCGAGGGGCCTGCTTGAATCCATAAAGAGCCTTATGAAGTTTAAGGACTGTTGGCGTAAAAGATTACGCTAACAGGTTTCTGTAGAAAAGAAACTAACAAACGAAGTGTTTGCGAAGCAAACTGTTCTAAGCCTCCGAAAGGATAATAACTTAGAATAGTTCGAAAGTGTGTATTGATTCACTTGTAATCGGTCCTTATTACAGGATGAAATGGGGGGTATTTATAGGTCTGAACATTAAGGAAAAGACCTATTTACCCCTTTATTACAACCGACATTAAGGAAACTATTCGGTTTCCTTAATAGGGCTAAAATGGTAAAAAACTAATCTAATAGGATAGAAAATAAGTCTTCCATCTTAGCTGGCAGAAAAGATCCTGAAGGGCTTTGGCCCGAAGACATACTTCGAACCAATGCCTGTCTTCGGGCTTCGAACCAGGTTCCAAGCACCTTCGAAGATGGCCTTCGAACAATCTTCGAACTAGTTGGCTGTCTTCATGCTGCTTTGGCAATAACCCCGAAGATGAGATATTTTCCCCCAACAGTAGCCCCTCGAATACGCTTCTCCGTTCGACCTGTAACGTTAGGAGAGCAGTATACGGAAAGAAAAGATAACCAATCATAGGGGTTATTGTTTTTGTTTTATCTCCGAAATACATGAAGACATGAACTTCGAATCAGTCGTAAGGTAATTACTTTTCGAACTATCTTAGAACTGATTCAGAAAATTCGAAAGTCTTTTTAGACTTAGAAAATATAGCCGTTAGTTTCTGTTTCTAACGGAGTTATACGAAGCGTTATTTTCGGAGGAAAATAACAGGCGGGAATGCGAAAAGGCAGAGCCCAAACGGTAACAAACGGAAAGTTAGATTATAAATAAAGAACTCCAGAACTTACTCGATTACCTTTTCACTGTTTGCTCCCAGTCAAAAGCCTTTTGAGCCCTTTGAGTTCTTGAACCCTAGCTTTCGAGTTCTTGAGTCCTAGTCCCCATTCTCTCAGATCGATCCAGTAATTGTGATGGCGAAGACCAAAGGCTCTGCGCCTCCTTCGACCTTGGCTCGTCAACAAGCGGCTGCGGCAGCGGCAGCGGCAACAGTGGCGGCGACGCCTTCGATGCAGGCGACAACTTCCATGGCGGCAAAAGGAAAAAATCCCCAAATCGCCGATGATCAAGGTCTGTGCCCTCCATCGACCAAATATTTGGACCAATCTTTCGAATTAGGACCTTCAACCTGCAAAAGAGAGTCCTTGGCAATGGCAGTAGGGGGAAATATTGGTGCGGGAGTTATGATTCGAAAACCAGGGAAAGAAGTGATTCCAGTGCCCAGACCCGGAGAAGTAGTAGTGTTCGAAGCTTTTTTCGAAGCCGGTTTGGGTCTTCCTGCAGTGGACTTCCTGGCAGAAGTACTCGAACTGTTCCATATAACTCTCCCTCAATTATCTCCGAGCGCAGTAGCTAGATTAGCTATTTTTGAATGGGCCTTAAGAGCCGAAGGATGTGAAGGAAGGGCGGAAATCTTCGCTGCATTACATAGAGCAACCTGCCAGCCAAAAACCTTCGTAGCTCCCGGAGGTGAAAAAGTAGTAACGTCTTTTGGCAGTATCAACTTTAGACTTCGGGATGAGTACGCCCTTCGCTTTCCTGCTAAAGCCATCAACGCTAGGTGGTACACCGACTGGATTTTGAAATGGTTCTATGCCGAAGTCGGGGCAAGCAACCCTCTGGCCGGACCCCTTAGAGAAATCCAATTCCGAAAGGAGGCTTTGGTGCGTCCTGACGAAGGTCAATTCGAAGCCCGTCTGAACTTGCTTGAAAAAGTTAGCCGAAGGCTCAGTATGCGGGATTTGGCAGAAGAGTTCATCGGTCTTCAAATTCCTCCACTGATGGCCGACTGGCCTATTATCTTCGAAGATGATTCCGAAGGTGGTCTTCGCAGAATTAACTTGACTTCAAGTCCTACAGGTAACTTCGAAAACAACATGCATTAAACATATTTGCTTCGAAGAAAAAACTGACTTGAATTATTTATTTTGTAGAAACTTCAGCCCCTGTTACTTCAGAACAGATTATAAGGGCTTCGGAAAAAATCTTGGGTGCTCCAACTCCGACCGAAAAAGAGTGGCGAATTAAGCTGGTTGGGAGTTGGGAAAGATTTAACAGAGTATGGGGAATGCTGAAACTCACTCCTCCCCCTCTGATGGATTGGGCGCCTTTGGAGAAAGGGCCTCAAAAAAGGAAAGCCGAAGCTGGAACTTCAAGTTCAGCAAAAACTCCGGTGAAGAGGGTTGCTCGGAAGCCGAAGAACCTCGCACCTTTAGATCCTATACCTTCGAGCTCTAGAGCTTCCGTTTCCGATTCCCAAGAAGAAGTGGAAAGGTTACTTGTGCGCCTACTGGAAGAGAATGAAACTCAAACGGCCGCACAAACCGGAGTACCTGCGAACGTACCGGAGTTCGGAGAAAATGTTGATCAACCAAGGACTTCGGTAGTTCAAGAAGATGTAGCTCAGGAAGAAGTTCCTGTGAATGAAAGTGGGGTCGAAGTCACTATGGCTTCGATTCTCGAAGAAGCAGCGAGGACTACCCAGGACGATGCTCCTGCAGTCCATGATTCAACGGCTGATTCAGATGAAGAATTAGCTTTTGATCCACCAATCAGTCCGACAACGACTCCTCCACGGACTGCCGAAGGTAGAACTCGAAGAACTTTTGTATTTATTTGAATTTTTATACTATGTATAATACTTTTGATTACTTTGCAGAACCCACTCCTATGGAAGAAGTCCACCAGGAGGAAATAATTCCTGAACCTTCGACGACTTCGGAGCCAGTCCCAAGAATTACTCAAAAGGGGCCTGGAAGAGGCAAAAGACAAATAGAGCCCTTGCCTGCTATAAGCTCCGAATCAACTCCGTCTGATTCAACAGACGAGAGCCAATCTTCCAGGGAAGCTCAAACTCCAGTGGCTCCGAAGACCGCAGGCCAAAGCTCCGGTCCTTCATTGAACGAAGATGACCAAGAGGCAATAAGCATGCTCCCCTTGCTGGCTCCTTTCTTAGGGCAAACAACTGGTCTTCGGACTTTGCTCGAACCTTTGGATCGAGCTAGTCGTGAGATAGGGGAGACCGAATTAGTGGCCATCCTGCGCAAGGCTGACAGGACGGAGCTTAATGCCATTATTGAACGTACAGCTTATCAGGTATGAAACAACTGCAAATTATTATAGAATTTATCTTCGAATGAATATTTACTTTGATTTTTACTTTGGCAGCAAACTGTCTTGGCCCGAGCTGCAAGTCTATGCAATGACGAAGAAATCGCTCGGCTTCGGGAAGAAAATAGCACTCTTCAAAGGAATTTTAACATCTCTGAAAGTCGAGTGACTCAAATGGACAATATAATATTAACAGAGCGAAGGGCCAGGCAAAGTTTGGAAGCTGTAAAGAAAGAGCTCGAAGCGGAAAGGATTGTGCTTCGAGCAGAGGTTGACAAACTGCGGGCGGAGCATGCTACTACAGGGTCTAGGCTCGTCCGGCTTGAAGAAGAAGCTAGCCAATTGTTGACACAGAAAAACACTTTGACTACTGAGAATGCTAGGCTTTCTGGGGTTTTGGACGAAGTTACTTCGGCGAAGGATGCGCTGAACGAAGATAAGTTGAAGTCTGAGAAGGTGGCTGCGGAAGTTATGAATCAGTTGTTAGAAGTCCTGGAATACTTCGGTACTACCGGAATTCTTCCTTCTGATGATAACATCAGCCTTCTGCGCCGGTTGAAAAGGATCCAAGGGGTGGCGAAGCAGATGAAGACGGCGGGCATTAGATACGGAGAACTCTCCGGACATGTGTCTGCTGTTGGTCTACTTCGCTATTACGAGGATTTGGGCCGATCAATAACTCCGGACGCAGGAAGAGGTCCAATCACCTTCGACGACGACCGACTTCTCAAACCTTCCGAAGGTGTAGCTGCTGCTTGGCGGGCCTTCCAAACTTCGTGGAGAGCCGAAGGTCGATCTGCGATCAAGGCTTGGATTGATGAAGGCCAACGCCAGAAGCATGTTCGGAGCCAAGCTTCGAGCAGCCAACCTCCTTCAAACCCACAGGTTTAGGAATGTTTTAGGATTTTTAACCGTGTAAAGCTTTGTTCTTGTAAACATTTATCAATGAAAATCTTGTTTGTCATATTTTTAGGCTTTGCCTCTTATCGAAGATATCGAAGTGTTAGAGCTTAACAGCGAACTTCGCTCACTGTGGAACACCTTCGAACTTCTAAAGAGTTATAAGCGTCCTCGATTTCTTATCGCTCGAGATGACTCCGGCGTTATTGCGCCCGAAGTAATCAAAGACGTATTGTCTTATATTAAAGAGGAAGATAAAGAAATCGACGCAAACACCTCGTCTTCTGAAGACACTAATTGGTCCGAAGACGAAGGTGAAGCCCAAAATAAAAGATCTGAAGGTCTTAGAAGCTGGGAGAGAAGTCCTGAGCGGCTTCGAACTTGGGCCGAGCTTCAACAAGAACAGAAGGATTTTAGAGCTTCGAAAGGGAGAAAGAGAGTTAAACGCAAAGTTCTTAGAACTTCCGATGTTGGAACTAGTCGTTCCACCCCTAGCTCTCGGGACCGAAGAGGTCTCCGATTCCTTCTTGGTATAGATACCAATTTTTCATAATGTAATCTGTAAACACATTTGTTTCAATAATGAATGCCGATTTAAAATTGTCTCCATATTTACTAGCCCCTCTTTGGGTATAAGCAACTTCGAACTGCATTCAAAGATGGTTATGCGCAAAGAAAAAACTTCGGAGTACAATTTTTTGGGGGTTCGGAGCCCCTCTGTCATTTTTAAAGATCTTTTGAAATCTTATGAAATGTCTTTGACCTTTGTAGTCAGAAGAATGGTAACTTGGTACCTTTGTTTGTTTTACGAAAGAAATCAATTAAGATAACTTCGAGGACACTTTAGTGTCTTAAGAAATTTGTCACTTTGGACTTATATGAACAAACATTCGAAGCTCATGGCTTAAATGCTGTTTTGCTTTAGCCACCTTCGGCTGTTTTTTGCAGAAATCTACCAGCCGGAGCTTGGATTTCGCAGAAATTGTAGCCATCTTCGGCTATTTTTGCAGAAGTCTACCAGCCGGAGCTTGGACTTCGCAGAATTTGGCCACTTGGGCTCTTTTTTGCAGAAGTCTACCAGCCGGAGCTTGGACTTCGCAGAATTTGGCCACTTGGGCTCTTTTTTGCAGAAGTCTACCAGCCGGAGCTTGGACTTCGCAGAATTTGGCCACCTTCGGCTCTTTTTACGGAAGTCTGACAAGCTGCAGCTTGGACTCCGCAGATTTTGGCCACCTTCGGCTCTTTTTACGGAAGTCTACCAGCCGAAGCTTGGACTCCGTAGAATGTGGTATTGGCTCTTTTACGGATGCCTACAAGGTATCAGCTTGGGCTCCGGATGGATTTCAGCCACCACACCGGAGGCCTCGACTTTATGGGTACGAAGTCCGGAAATACAGCCCTGCTTGATAACACTTCCCTCTCGAACGACTTCTGTCCCAGCGCGTCCGCTCGGGAAACTAGGAGCGTCAAGGGGAAGGCAAGCCACAGGGTGTATGCTTTATTAATTTAGAGGTGATTACAAGCGAATTACAAGGAGCCCTTATGCGAAGTATCGCTTTAGGTGCTCCGCATGCCAAGTATGTGCTAACTCTTCACCTTCTAAATTAGCTAATTTAAATGAACCAGGGCGTCCCGAGCGGACGATTAGATATGGACCTTCCCATTTATTGCCTAACTTCCCTGGTGCTATAATGCTTCGTAGAACAAGATGACCCGGCCTTAACTCGCTGAGCTTAACCTTCGGGTCATACCAAGTCTTCGTCTGCTGATGATACTTTGATAGATTAGCTACAGCCCGAAGTCTTGTTTCTTCTGACAAGTCTAACGAAGCTTGTCTTTCTTCTTCGACGTCTGGTTCGGTGCTGCGAAATGAGCCCCCTTTGAGCTCCGTTGGAGTCATAGCTTCATCTCCGAATAGTAGTCTGAACGGAGTAAAACCTGTGGACCTTGTTTGCGTAGTCCGAATGGACCACAGAATCTTCGGAAGCTCTTCGGTCCACAGTCCCTTTGACAACCCTACTATTCTTCGATTTAACCCTGATAAAATATTTCCATTAGCTCGCTCAACGGCTCCATTCGACTGAGGATGTCTCACTGCAGCAAAACATAGTTGAATGCCTAGGTCTTCGCAAAACTTCCTGAAGGGTTCTGCATCGAACTGTGTTCCATTATCAACTGTGAGATATCTAGGCACTCCGAACCGGCAAATAATGTTTTTCCAGAAGAATTTCTGTACATTATTCGAAGTGATAGCTGTTAAGGGCTCTGCTTCGACCCACTTAGAAAAATATTCGATAGCTACCACTGCGAACTTTAAATTTCCCTTTGCTAATGGAAAGGGACCAATTAGATCCATACCCCATCTGGCCATAGGCCATACCGGAGCAATGACTTGAAGAGCTGTTGGTGGGCGATGACTCCGTCGACCCATCCACTGGCATCCTTGACAAGTGCGGACCAAGCTCTCCGCATCAGCTGTTATTGTGGGCCAATAAAGCCCCTGGCGAAGTGTTTTTCCTGCCAGAGCTCTAGGGGCTAAATGACTTCCACAAAGGCCTTCGTGTATTTCTCGAAGAATTTCTTGGCCTTCGGCTTGAGATATACATCGTAGTAGGGGGGAACATACTCCGCCCTTGTATAATATACCGTTGATTAACTGATAGTTTCTTGCTCTGAGCTTTAATCTTGACAATTGGGGCTCTTCGGGCAAATTTGTTCCTCCTTGCAAGAGTTCTATGATTGAATCTTTCCAATCTGCACTAGGAATGCAGAGAATCTCTGCAGAAGCAACTTGTGGCACCGAAGGTATATTGAACTCCTCATAGAAAGCTTCGTCAGGCACATCCACAGCTCCGGCAGCAGCCTTCGCTAAAATGTCCGCTTGCACGTTTTCAGCTCTTGGTATACTCCGAATGGAAATACCCTTGAAATGTGCTTCGATCTTGCGAATTTCTTCCAAGTACTTTGCAAGCTGTGGATGTCGGACTTGAAAACTTTTGTCTACGTGCCCTGCTACTATCTGAGAATCTGTTTTTATAATTATTCTTGTAGCCCCTAGAGCACGTGCTTTCCGAAGTCCCAATAATATTCCTTCGTACTCCGCTATATTATTGGTAGACTTAAAGTTGAGTCTTGCGGAGTACATTGCTCTTTGTCCTGATGGTGAAATTAATACTGCCCCAATGCCTGCTCCGGATGCTTGAAAAGCCCCGTCGGAGTAAATAATCCAAACTCCGTCATCTGATTTTTCCGGAGTCAACTTCGCAGGTGGAGTCCACTCTGCTACGAAGTCTGCTAGGACTTGAGATTTGATAGCTGTCCTTGCCAGGAAAGATATGCCGAAGGGTGCTAGTTCTACTGCCCACTTTCCAATCCTTCCAGTGGAATCTTTGCTTCGGAGCATATCTCCTAAAGGATATGAAGTTGGTACAATTACATTATGAGCCAAAAAATAATGCCTTAACTTCCTCGAAGCCATTATCAGAGCATAAACGAACTTTTCAAGTTCGGAGTATCTTGTCTTTGCTCCTGACAATGCTTCGGATACAAAATAGACAGGATTTTGGACCAACTTCCCATTGATATCTGCTTCTCTGACAAGGACTGCGCTGACAGCTGAGCCTGTAGCTGCAAGATACAGAAGTAGGGTTTCGTCCGCAATAGGCACCGTAAGTGTAGCAAGATTGCTGAGATAATTTTTAATGTCTTCGAAGCTTCTCTGACACTCCGGTGTCCATGCAAAATCTTCAGACCCTTTCAAAGCTTTAAAAATTGGCAAACTCCTCTCCGCAGACCTTGATAAAAACCTGCTAAGTGCGGCCAGACGTCCAGTCAGCTTTTGCACTTGCTTTAAATTCTCGGGAGGAGCCATTTTCTGCAGCGCAGTTATTTGAGTAGGGCTAGCTTCAATTCCCCTGCTTGAAACTAAGTACCCTAACAACTTTCCAGCCTTAGCTCCGAATATACATTTTTCGGGGTTAAGGCGGATCCCACATGCCCGAAGGCTATTGAATGTTTCTGCTAAGTCTAGGCTATGTTGGTGCTTTAAAGCACTCTTTATTACAATATCATCCATATAGGCCTCCACATTGCGACCTAGTTGATGACCTAGAGCCTTAGCAACTAATCTTGAAAAAGTATCCCCGGCATTTCTTAAGCCGAAGGGCATTCTTACATAGCAGAAGACTCCCGAAGGAGTTACAAAGCTCGTCTTGATCTCATCTTCGCGCTTCAACCATATTTGATGATAACCTGAATACGCGTCGAGGAAGCTTAATAACTCCGAACCTGCAGTGGAGTCAACTAGCTGATCAATTCGGGGCATGGGGTAGGGGTCACGTGGGCACGCTTTATTCAGAGATGTGAAATCAATGCACATGCGCCACTTTCCGGAGGACTTCTTCCTGACGAAGACTGGGTTGGCTAACCATTCTGTATGGGCCACTTCTCTGATAATCCCAGCCTTCAGCAGTTTTTCAACTTCGTCCTTAGCTAAAGCAGCTCTCTCTGCGGACATCTTCCGGAGCCCTTGTCGAACAGGCCGGGCCTTCGGGTTTACAAGCAAACTATGTTCAATAATATCCCGATCGACTCCGGTGATATCTTCGTCAGACCAAGCGAAGACATCCAAATTTTCTTCTACGACCTTTTCCAAGGAAGTTGCAACTTCGGGAGGTAAATCTTTACCAAATTGAAAAGTGTATTCTTTACCATCTTTGACAATGACCTTCGTTGCAATCTCTCCTTCGGGACTTGGTCTTGGAAATGACTTCTTCGAAGCTTCGGAGGAGGCTGAAAAAATTTCTCCATTATCTTGGACACTGTTTACTTGCCTCGGATCAAGAGGAGGACCATGACCATATTCTGCCCTCCGAGCTATGGCTTGATCTCCGAAGATTGTCAGAACTCCTGATTGTGTGGGCATCTTCATGCACAAGTAGTTGTGATGCGCCACAGCTCCGAACTGATTCAACATGCCTCGCCCAAAGATGACATTATAAGCATACGGGGCGTCCACCACATCAAAGATAACTTCTTCAGTTCGGGCTAGTAAACCTTCTCCGAAGGTTACTTCCAGGCCTATTTGGCCAAGTGCATCTAGCGGAGGTCCTGCAAAGCCTTGCAGAGGACGAGCCGCTGGGAGGAGATGCTTCCGGGAAATGCATAACTGATCGAAGGCTTGTACAAATATAATATCTGCCGAGCTACCTCCGTCAATTAGCACCCTTCGAACTTCTGTTCCTGCAATATCAGCAGTAATAACCAATGGATCTGCATGCGGGAACTTGATACCAGCTGCATCCTCCGCAGAGAAAGATATTGGAACATGAGACCACTCCGGCATTGCAGCTGCAGATGACGAAGTCCCAATGTGGCCTACTTCTCGAACGTACTCTCTTCGCTGTCTCTTGGACATGCTTCCGAGGGTACCTCCTCCGGAGATAGGGAGAACTACTCTCTTCCCTCTATCTTGCCCTTCTTCTTGCTTCGGAGGTGGCATAACATTGGCCACCGGAGGATGCCTTGCAGCATCAAGATTTTCTATCCGCGCCACAGTGGACCGGCTCCGAGCGCACTGCTGCTGCCGGACTTCGGTCGGTACTACCTCGACCCGAAGTTCTCTCCAAGTATTCTCCCCGAAGGGTAAGAATAGCCTTGCAGGTGTCAGTTGCATGGCTTCGATTCTCTCCATGAATACAGCAAAAAAGGGTCTGGCCCTTGCCAGCCGTTTTCCCTGGCGGCCTCCAGCCGCCGGACTTGTTCCCCGCAGATTGTGGAGCTCTTGGTGCAGACTTCTGCGGGGGTGCAATGTTTAAGACCTCAGAGCGAGGGTGCTTTTGCCCTCTTCTTCTATCATGTTGCACTTCGGGGACTGGTTCTTGCGGCTGAGCCGAAGTCTTCACCTCTGCTTTAACTTCTGTCAACACTGTCGAAGTAGCAGTAGTCCTCCGAAGCCAACCTTCTTCTGACTTCGAGTACTCCTCGAAGTACGACATCAGCTGTGATACCGTAGTGATGCTCTTTCGATGCAATTTATCCAGAAGGCCTTTATGACTGACGCCTTCCCGAGCCGCATCAACCACTGAAGATGTAGACAGCCCCCGGATTTGCGACTTCGTGTGAGCGAAGCGCTTGAAGTACTGTCTCAATGTTTCTCCGGGGAGCTGCTTCACTTGGAAAAGGCTCCCTGTCGACATGGGGGGCACGAAGGTGCCCTGAAAGTTACTTATGAACTTCTTCTTCAACTGTGACCATGAAGCGATTGATCCTGGTTTTAAAGACCAGAACCATCTCAACGCCACTCCTTGAAGGGCTAACGGGAAGCACTTCGCCATAGTTTCTCTGTCTCCGCCACTAGCCTCGATTGCTAGGGCATAAGAACGCGCAAACTCACTAGGATCTTCGTCTCCGGCATACTTGCAAAGCTTCGAAGCTTTGAACCTCGGATCGAAGCGAACCTTCTGAAGCTCGGGATGCAACGGAGATTCATTGTCGTAAGAGGCGTTCTCCGGGGCTTCGGGATAATCAAGATCGTCGTCTTCGTGCACTTCGGGGATAGCTGGGGTGGCTTGAGGACGAAGCCTGTTCGCAGCCTCTTGCCGCCACCTCGCTACTTCGGCTTGAAGATTGGCCATTTGAGTGGCCATGTCTCCAAGGCTATCTTCATCTCCTCCGGAAGGACCTTCCGGGTCTTGAGAGCTGGTATGATCAGTTTGAATCGGAATGGAGGGTGGCAGAGTGGCTCCGGGTGGTCGGAGTGTGGAAGGGGTTGGTGGAGAGGCTTCGTATCCTCGAGGGATAAAAGCCCCTTGCGGAGTTTGGGGTGGAGGGATAGTCGAAGACCCTCCGACTTCGACTGTGTCGAAGGGTATCTCTCCGGAGATCCGAGAGGACCTCCGAGTGGGATTGCGAGGTGCGCTCCGCTTAGGAGGCATGATGCAAGAGGTTGGTAGAGAACGAAGTTTTTTGGACTAGGTTCCCCACGGACGGCGCCAACTGTTGGCGTAAAAGATTACGCTAACAGGTTTCTGTAGAAAAGAAACTAACAAACGAAGTGTTTGCGAAGCAAACTGTTCTAAGCCTCCGAAAGGATAATAACTTAGAATAGTTCGAAAGTGTGTATTGATTCACTTGTAATCGGTCCTTATTACAGGATGAAATGGGGGGTATTTATAGGTCTGAACATTAAGGAAAAGACCTATTTACCCCTTTATTACAACCGACATTAAGGAAACTATTCGGTTTCCTTAATAGGGCTAAAATGGTAAAAAACTAATCTAATAGGATAGAAAATAAGTCTTCCATCTTAGCTGGCAGAAAAGATCCTGAAGGGCTTTGGCCCGAAGACATACTTCGAACCAATGCCTGTCTTCGGGCTTCGAACCAGGTTCCAAGCACCTTCGAAGATGGCCTTCGAACAATCTTCGAACTAGTTGGCTGTCTTCATGCTGCTTTGGCAATAACCCCGAAGATGAGATATTTTCCCCCAACAAGGACTTTATGCGGGTATTTGGGGTTTTCAAAGCTAGGGGGTTGTTTTACATAAACATCTTTTCATATGAAGCCATTAAGAAAAGCACTTTTGACATCCATTTGATAGAGTTTGAATCCCCGGGATGTCGCAAAGGCAAGCAATATCCTAATGGCCTCTAGACGCGCAACAGGTGCAAAAGTCTCAGTAAAATCAATCCCTTCTAATTGAGAATAACCCTGAGCTACAAGTCTAGCTTTATTTCTAACTACAGTCCCATCCTCCCCATCTTTGTTTTTGAAAATCCATTTTGTTCCAATGAAATGAACATTTGGTGGAGGATCAACTATAGTCCAGACTTGGTTTCTCTCAAAATTTTCAAGTTCTTCATGCATGGCATTGATCCAACTAGAATCAAAAAGAGCATGACTAACATCTAAGGGCTCGAAAGAAGCAACAAAAGCGGAATCAATGAAATGAGCATGAGAACGTGTTACCCTTTTATCAAGCTCACCAATGATCTGCTCGGGAGGATGCATCCTTTTGAACGTGATGTGGAGCCTCACGACGAGACGCAATCCCCCCCTCAAATTGCACCTTGGAGTGGTCCAAGATGACCGATGTCGAGGTAGTTGCTTCGGGACCTTGTGCCGAAGTGGTCGAAGCGGAGTTGGCTTCAGGGGTTGATGTCGAGGGTAGTAGGGGTTCATCCTCGAAATCTCCGGATCTTCTTCTTCGAAGATGGTCTGCTCCATGTCGTGTTCATTTGCCTGTTCAAAAGTGGAACTAACAGAGGGGGTTGATTCATCAAAAGTCACATCACATGACTCGATGACAGTGTTAGTCTCCAAATTGTAAACACGATGAGAATGACCATGAGTAGTGTAACCCAAAAAGATCCCGTCAGAAGAGCGCGACTCAAATTTATCCAAATTTCCACGTTTTAGGATAAAGCAACGACAACGAAAAACTCGAAGATGAGTAACATTGGGTTGTCTCCCAAAACGTAGCTCATAAGAAGTCAAGTTCAAAATTGAGCGCAAGAAGATTCGGTTTGAGATGTAACAAGCAGTGTTCATGGCCTCAGCCCAGAATTTCCTAGGAGTCCTGTGCTCATCGAGCATCATCCTAGCCATATCAACCAAAGTGCGGTTCTTTCTCTCAACAACACCGTTCTGTTGAGGAACTCGTGGAGCAGAGAATTGATGTTCTATGTCATGCTCCATGCAAAAGTCAACAAAGAGACTATTCTTGAACTCAGTGCCATTATCACTTCGAATGAATTTTAATGCACCAGGGAGTTCAGTGAAAAGTCTCAAAGCCAAGCTCTGAAAGTGTGAAAACAATTCTGTTGGCGTAAAAGATTATGCTAACAGGTTTCTGAAGATTAGAAACTAACAAACGAAGTGTTTGCGAAGTAAACTATTCCAAGCCTCCGAAAGGATAATAGCTTAAAATAGTTCGAAAATGTGTATTGAATAACTTTGATTCGGTCCATATTACAGGGTGAAACGGGGGGTATTTATAGGCCCAAACATTAAGGAAAAGACCCTTTTACCCCTCTGTTACAACCGACATAGTGGAAACTATTCGGTACCCTTAATAAGGCTAAAATGGTAAAAGACTAATCTAATGAGAAAGAAGATAAGTCTTCCATCTTAGCTGGCAGAGAAGCTCTCGGAAGAGTCTATGTTCGAAGATATACTCCGAACTAGAATCCTTCATCATACTTCGAACTTTATTCAATGTATCTCCGGAGTTATATGCTAGAAATGTTGGACTTAATCACCAACCTTTGTCTTGTTACTGCAATAACCCTGAAGATGGAATATTTTCCCCCAACAGTAGCCCCTCAAATACGCTTCTCCGCTAAATATGTAAAGTTAGGAGAGCAGTATACGCAAGAAAAATAATCATGCGTAGGGGTTAGCAGATTTTAATCCATCTCCGAAATGCATGGAGATGCAAGACTTCGAATTAGTTTCTAAGAAAATTACATTCGAACCATCTTAGAACTAACTCGAGAAGTCCGAAAGCCTTTTTAGACTTGGAAGAAATAGCCGTTGGCTTCTTTCTTCTAATGAAAGTTACGTGTCACGTTAATTCCACAACAAAGTAATGGTTAAGAATGCGAAACGGCATAGGCAAACGGTAAAAAATCGGGGTCTGGGCTATAAATAGAGGGCCTAGACCCTTCTCGAGTTCCTTTCCACCACTTTCGTGCAAACAAACCATCAATCAAGCCCTAGCCTCCATTTTCCTTCTGAAGCAATCCGTGAGATCCCATGGTGAAAACCAGTTTCAAGGGTCCTAGGGCAGCTTCAACCTTGGCCCGGCAGCAGGCTGCAGCATCAGCGGCGGCTGCAACATTGGCAGCGGCGACTACGACACCAGCAATGGCAACAATGGCGGCGGCGGGGAGAAATCCCCAAAATGTCAGCCCTCAAGACCTTTTCCCGGCATCAACGAAGTACACAGATCAATCCTTTCAATTGGGGCCCTCAACCTGCAAAAGAGAATCACTCGCGGCCGCAATAGAAGGCAAAATTAGTTCGGGAGTCATGATTCGCAAACCCGGGAAAGAGATCATTCCGTCGCCAAGACCCGGAGAAGTGGTTGTCTTCGAAGCCTTCTTCGAAGCTGGCTTGGGGCTTTCGGCAGTCGACTTCTTAGCAGAGGTATTGGACTTATTCCACGTTACTCTCCCCCAACTCTCTCCGAATGCCGTAGCACGTCTTGCCATCTTCAAATGGGCGTTGCGAACCGAGGGTTGTGAGGGAAGGGCGGAGATCTTCGCAGCACTGCATAGAGCTTCATGTCAACCGAAGACCATCGTAGGCCCCGGAGGTGAGAAGATGGTATGGCCTTCGGAAGTATCAACTTCAGGCTTCGGGATGAGTATGCTCTCCGGTTTCCCGCTAAGGCTATCAATGCCAGATGGTACATAGACTGGATCCTGAAATGGTTTTATCCCAAAGTCGGGGCGAGCAGTCGCCTAGCTGGACCCTTGCAAGATATTAATTTCTGAAAGTAAGCTCTTGTGCATCCAGATTCGGGCCAGCTCGAAGCTCGCCTCAGCCTGCTCCAAAAAATCAGTCATCGCCTGAGTATGCGGGACTTAGCCTAAGAATTTCTTGGGCTTCAAATCCCTCCTCTGATGGCCAACTAGCCGATCACCTTTGAAGAAGATTCAGAAGGCGGTCTTCGCAAAATTTCTTCGACTTCGAGCCCTGTAGGTAACTTCAAAAACAACATATATCATGTATATTTATTTGAAGAAATAACCAACTTAACTCATTTTCTAGCCTCTTCAGCCCCTATAACTTCGGAGGAGATTGTACGAGCTTCGGAGAAGATTCTGGGCGTCCCAACTCCAACCGAGAAGGAATGGAGAATCAAATTGGTTGGTACTTGGGAACGTTCTAACCGATTATGGGGACTTCTCGAAGTTGTTCTGCCCCCTCTTCTGGATTGGGTGCCTTCGGAGAAAGGGCCCAAAAAGAGAAAAGCCGAAGTTGGAGCTTCGAGCTCTGCCAAGACTCCGCTAAACAAGGTGGCTCGAAAGCCAAGAGTTCCTGCACCTTCAAGCCCAAGAGCTTCAGTCTCTGATTCCTTGGAGGATGAAGGCAGGATGCTGTCGACCTGATCAACGAAGATGCAGCCCAAAGAGAGGCACATATTGATGAAGCTGCGAGCATGCCGGAGTCTCAAGAGAACCTTGAGCAAGTGAGGACTCCGGCTGCTCAAGAAAATTTACCGCAAGACGGAGCCCCTGTGGGCGGAAGTGAAGTCGAAGTTGCTGTAGCTTCGATTCTGGGTGAAGTAACAATGGCTGCTCCCAAAGATGCTCCAACAGTCGAAGATTTGACTGCTGACTTCGACGAAGACTTTGGAGTAGCCTTCGACCCGCCAAGCAGCCCAATGCTCACCCGTCGCCAAAATGTCGAAGGTAAACTTCGCATAATTCTTTTGTTCTTTTTTCCTACGAAATTATACAATGTATAATACCTTTGTTTTAACATGATCCACTCCCGTGGAAGAGGTCCGTCCCGAGGATATAATTCCTGGACCTTCGACAGCTTCGGAGCCAATTCCAGGAGCCACTCAAATGGGACCGGGAAAAGGCAAAGGCAAGATGGACCACCTCCCTGCTCCGAGCTCAAGATCAACTCCGTCTGAATCAATAGACGAAAGCCAATCTACGGAGGGGGGCCAATCCGCCGAAGCTCCAAAAAATACGGCTCAGTACTCTGGGTCTTCATCAAATGAAGATGACCGGCAAGCCTTGAGCATGCTCCCTCTTCTAGCTCCTTTCTTGGAGCGAAGAACTGGACTTCGGACTTTGCTCGAGCCTTTGGATCGAGCTAGCCGCGAAGTGGGGGAGACAGACTTGGTGGCCATCTTAAGCGAGGCGGAGAGTTCGGAGCTTAACGCTGCCATGGAACGTGCAGCATACCAGGTACGAAGTGTCTGCAAAACAAAGTCAAACTTATATACAAATAATTTCTCACCTTGGTTTTTTCTTTTCGCAGCAAACAGTCTTGGCCCGAGCTGCGAACATCTCAAATGAACGTGGAAGCCTCCGCCTTCGAGAGGAAAATACAACTCTTCAATGAAATCTGACTATCTCCGAAGGTCGGGTGGCCCACTTGGACAACATGGTTTTAACGGAGCGCATGGCCAGACAAAGCTTGGAGGCTGCGAACAAAGAGCTCGAAGCAGAACAAATTGTGCTTCGAGCAGAAATTGAAAAGATGCGGGCGGAGCACGCTACTGCGGGAGCCGAGCTTGTTAGGCTCCAAGATGAAAAAACCAAAATTGCCGAAGAAGCTAGCCATCTACTTAATCAGAAGAATTCTTTAGCTACAGAGGCAGCTAGGCTTTCTGGAGTAGTAAGAGAATTAACTTCGGCGAAGGATGCCTTAGTTGAAGACAAGCTGAAGTCGGAAAAGGTAGCTGCGGAGGTCATGGACCAACTGCTAGGTGTTCTGGAATACTTCGGTACTACTGGGATGCTTCCTTCAGATGACAACATCTCCTTGCTGCGACGGTTAAAGAGGATCCAAGGAGAAGCAAGGCAAATGAAGACAGCAGGCATTCAGTACGGAGAAATCTCCGGACAAGTGGCTGCTATCGGCATACTTCGTTACTACGAAGATCTGGGCCAATCGATAACTCCGAACGGAGGGGTGGCTCCCATTACTTTTGACCACAACCAGCTCCTTACTCATTCCAAAGGTGTGGCCGCTGCTTGGCAAGCCTTTCAAACTTCATGGAGAGCCAAAGGTCGCTCTGCAATTAAGGCTTGGATTGACGAAGGGCAACGCTAGAAGCAAGCTCGGTCCCAAGCTTCGAGCAGTCAGCCCTCGCCAAACCCGCAGGTTTAGAATTATCTTAGGATCATCGACTATGTAAAGCATTATGCTTTTGTACATTTATGAATGAAAATTTGATTTTCATGTTTTTAGGCTTTGCCTCATATGGAAGATGTCGAAGTGTTAGACGTTAATGACGAACTCCGCTTACTATGGGCTACCTTTGATATCTTAAAACTTCACAAGCGCCCTCGATTTTTAGTTCCTCAGGATAGCTCCAGAGAGATTACGTCCGAAATAAGCAAAGACATATTATCTTGTATTAAAGAGGAAGAAAAAGAAGTTAACTTGGAAACTTCATCTTCTGAAGACATTGTGTGGTCCAAAGACGATGATGAAATTCAAGATAAAAAGCCTGAAGAACTTGGAAGTTGGGAAAGGAGCCCCGAACGACTTCGAACTTGGGCCGAGCTTCAACAAGAACAAAAAGACTTTAGAGCTTCGAAGGGAGGCAGGAGAGTTAAACGCAAAGTTGTTAAAACTCCCGGCTCTGGAAGTAGTCGTTCCAACCCTAGCTCTAGAGATCAAAGGGGTCTTCGATTCCTTCTTGGTATAGATACCAATTTTTCATGATGTAATCATATTTGTTCAAATAATAAACATCGAACTGTATTCAAAGATGGTTAAGCGCAAAGAAAAACATAGGACTACAATTTTTGGGGTTTGGAGCCCCTCAGCAATTTTAAAGATTGATTAAAATCTTATAAAATGTCTTCGACTATTTGTAGTCTGAAGACTGGTAACTTAGTACCTTATGTTTTGAAAGAAATCACTTTGGACAACTTTCCGGACACGTCCCACATGATTTGTCACTTTGCACTTTCTTAACAGACATTCGAAGCTCATGGCTCAAACTCTGTTTTGTTTTGGCCTCCTTCGGCTCTTTTTGTGAATTCAGTCAAACCAGTGGTTTGGAGTTCACAGTGGTCTCTTTGGACTCTTTTTACGGATGCCTTCAAGCCGGTGGCTTGGGCTCCGCATCATTTGGTCTCCTTGGACTCTTTTTACGGATGTTTTCCAGCCGTTGGCTTGGACTCCGCATTCTGTGGTCTCGGGCTCTTTTACGGATGCCTACAAGCCGGTGGCTTGGACTCCAGATTATGTTAGCCCACCACCTCGGAAACTTCGGACCAGTGGTTCGAAGTCCGAAAATATGATTCAAATTAATGACACTTCCCTCTCGGTCAACTCCACTATTCCAGTGCGTCCACTCAGAAGTGGAAAGTTTATGAGGGGTAGGCATTATCTGAACCATATGCTTTATTAATTCGGAAAGTGCTTACAAATGATTACAAGGAGCCCTTATGCGAAGTATCGCTTTAGGTGCTCCGCATGCCATGTATGTGCTAACTCTTCACCTTCCAAATTAGCTAATTTAAAAGAACCAGGACGCCCTGAGTGAACAATTAAGTATGGACCTTCCCATTTATTTCCTAATTTTCCTGGTGCTATAATACTTCGCAAAACGAGATGACCCGGCCTAAGTTCATTAATATTGACCTTCGGGTCGAACCAAGCCTTCGTCTGCTGCTGATACTTTGACAAATTTGCCACAGCTCGAAGTCTTGTCTCCTCTGTTAAATCCAGCGAAGCTTGTCTTTCTCCTATTTTCGGTTTGGTGCTGCGAAGTGATCCTCCTTTGAGCTCTGTTGGTGTTATAGCTTCATCTCCGAATAATAGTCTGAATGGAGTGAAACCCGTGGACCTCGTTTGAGTGGTCCGAATGGACCAAAAAATCTTCGGAAGTTCTTTGGTCCAGAGTCCTTTTGCCAATCCTACTATCCTTCGATTTAGCCCTGACAAAATGTTACCATTGGCTCTTTCTACAGCTCCGTTAGACTGAGGGTGTCGCACTGCAGCAAAGCATAGTTGGATGCCTAGATCTTCGCAAAATTTCTTGAAAGGTTCTGCGTCTAATTGTGTTCCATTGTCAACTGTGAGTTGTCTAGGCACTCCGAACCGGCAAATGATATTCTTCCAGAAAAAATTTTGTACATTGTTCGAAGTGATAGCTGTTAGGGGCTCTGCTTCGACCCACTTTGAAAAGTATTCAATTGCTACCACTGCGAACTTCAAATTTCCTTTTGCTGTTGGGAAGGGATCAATAAGATCCATGCCCCATCTGGCCATGGGCCATACTGGAGCTATGACTTGAAGGGCTGTTGGTGGGCGATGACTCCTTTGTCCCATCCACTGACATCCTTGGCAAGTGCGGACCAAGGTCTCCGCATCAGCTACTATTGTAGGCCAATAAAGCCCCTGGCGAAGTGTTTTTCCTACCAAAGCTCGAGGGGCCAGATGGCTACCGCAAAGTCCTTCATGAATTTCTCGAAGAATTTCTTGACCTTCGGCTTGAGATATACATCGGAGCAGAGGGGAACATACTCCGGCCTTGTATAAAGTACCGTTGATTATTTGATAATTCCGAGTTCTAAGCTTTAACCTCGAAAGTTGTGGTCCTTCAGACATATTTGCCTCTCCTTGCAACACTTCTATGATTGAACTTCGCCAATCTGTACTTGGAATTCAAAGGACCTCTGCAGCAGGAATTTGTGGCACCGAAGGTGTACTGAGTTCTTCATAAAAAGCTTCTTCGGGTATGTCCATAGCTCTAGCTGCAGCTTTTGCTAAGATGTCAGCTTGCATATTTTCTGCTCTAGGTATACTTCGAATGGAAATCCCTTTAAATGCTGCTTCGATCTTTCGGATTTCTTCTAAGTACTTTGCAAGTTGTGGATGCCGGACTTGGAAACTCTTGTCTACGTGCCCTGCTACAATCTAAGAATCTGTTTTAATAACAACTCCTATAGCCCCTAGAGCACGCGCCTTGCGAAGTCCCAATAGAATTCCCTCATACTCCGCTATATTATTGGTAGACTTAAAGTTGAGTCTTGCGGAGTACATTGCCTTTTACCCTGAAGGCGAAATTATCACAGCTCCGACACCTGCTCCAGATGCTTGGAAAGCTCCATCAGAGTAAATAGTCCAAATTTCTTCACTTGACTTCTCCGGAGCCCATGTTGCAAGGGGAATCCACTCTGCCACGAAGTCGGCCAATACTTGCGACTTAATTGTTGTTCTTGCTAGAAAAGATATGTCGAACGGTGCTAACTCAACAGCCCACTTCCCAATTCTTCCAGTGGAATCCTTACTTCGGAGCATATCTCCTAAAGGGTACGAAGTTGGTACAATGACATTATGTGCCAAAAAATAATGCCTTAACTTCCTCGAAGCCATTATCAGAGCATAAACGAATTTCTCAAGGTCGGAATATCTTGTTTTTGCTCTTGACAATGCTTCGGACACAAAGTAAACTAGATTTTTTACCAACTTCCCGTTGAAATCAACCTCTCTAACAAGGACTGCACTGGCAGCAGAGCCAGTAGCTACAAGGTAGAGGAGTAGGGTTTCGTCCGCAACAGGCACCGTGAGTGTAGCAAGGTTACTGAGAAAATTTTTAATATCTTTGAAGCTCTTCTGACACTCCGGTGTCCATGCAAAATCTTCGGACCCTTTCAATGCTTTGAAAATAGGCAAACTTCTCTCCGTAGACCTTGCCAAAAATCCGCTAAGTGCTGCAAGACGATCGGTCAGCTTTTGCACTTGTTTTAAATTCTCTGGGGGAGCCATCTTCTGCAACACAGTTATCTGAGTGGGGCTAGCTTCGATCCATCTGCTTGAAACTAGGTACCCTAACAATTTTCCTGCCTGCGCCCCGAAGATACATTTTTCGAGGTTGAGACGGATCCCACATGCCCGAAGGCTATTGAGTGTTTCTGCTAAGTCTAGGCTATGCTGGTGCTTTAAAGCACTCTTTATTACAATATCATCCATATAGGCCTCTACATTACGACCTAATTGATGACCTAGAGCTTTAGCAATTAACCTGGAAAATGTAGCCCCGGCATTTCTTAAGCCAAAGGGCATTCTTACATAACAAAAGACTCCTAAAGGAGTTACGAAGCTTGTCTTGATTTCATCTTCGCGCTTCAACCAAATTTGATGATAGCCGGAATACGCGTCGAGGAAGCTTAATAACTCCGAACCAGCAGTGGAGTCGACCAATTGATCAATTCGGGGCATGGGGTAGGGGTCATGGGGGCATGCTTTATTCAGAGATGTAAAAATCAATACACTCTGATGATCCCAGCCTTCGGCAACTTTTCAACTTTGTCTTTAGCAAGGACAGCTCTCTCCGCAGACATCTTCCGGAGTCCTTGCCTAACAGGCCGAGCCTTCGGGTTCACAAGTAGACTGTGTTCAATAATGTCCCGACTGACTCCGGTGATGTCTTCGTCAGACCAAGCAAAGACATCTAAATTTTCCTCAACTACTTTTTCAAAGGAGGAAGCAACTTCTGGAGGCAAGTCTTTACCAAATTGAAAAGAATATTCCTTGCCATCTTTGACAATAACCTTCATTGCAATCTCTCCTTCAGGACTTGGTCTTGGGAAGGATCTCTTCGAGGATTCGCTAGGAGCAGAAAAATTCTCCAGATCATCTTGCACACTGTTCACCTATCTCGGGTCAAGAGGAGGGCCATGACCATACTCCGATCTTCACGCGATGGCCTGATCTCCGAAAATAGTGAGCACTCTTGCTTGTGTGGGCATCTTCATACACAAGTAATTATGATGCGCCACCGCTCCAAATTGATTTAACATGCCTCTTCCGAAGGTGACATTATATGCATATGGAGCATCTATAACATCGAAGATCACTTCCTCTGTCCTGGCCAGTGGCCACTCTCCGAAAGTAACTTCCAGGCTAATTTGGCCGAGGGCATCAAGAGGGGGTCCTGCAAATCCTTGCAAAGGACGGGCTGCTGGGAGAAGATGCTTTCTGTAGATGCAGAGTTGATCAAAAGCTTGAACAAAAATAATATCTGCCGAACTCCCTCCGTCAATTAGCACTCTCCGAACCTCAGTCCCTGCTATGTCGGCAGTGATGACAAGTGGGTCTGCGTGTGGAAATTTAACACCAGTTGCATCATCTGCGGAAAAAGATATTGGCACATGGGACCATTCGGGCATAGCAGCTGCAGATGAAGAGGTTCCAATATGGCCCACCTCTCTGACATATTCTCTTCTCTGCCTCTTTGACATACTTCCGAGGGTCCCTCCTCCGGAGATGGGAAGGACTACTGTTTTTCCTCGATCTTGCCCCTCTTCTTGCTTCGGAGGTGGCATAATATTGACCACCGGAGGGCGTTTTGCCGAATCGAAGTTCTCTATCCGCGCCACAGCCTGGACAGGCTCTGGACGCACTTCAGCTGGAACTCGGTCAGTAGTGCCTCGACCCGAAGTTCTTTCCAGATATTCTCCTATCAAAGCAAGTATAGCCTTGCACGCATCAGTTGCGTGACTCCGGTTTTCACCATGAATACAGCAGAAAAAGGTCTGGCCTTTGCCAGCCGGTTTCCCTGGCGGCCTCCAGCCGCTGGTCTTGCTTCCTGAAGGTTGCAGAGTTCTTTGGGCAAACTTCTATGGGGGTGCGATGTTCAAAACTTCTGAACGAGGATGCTTTTGCCCCCTACACCTGTCATGCTGAACTTTGAAGCTAGGCGCTTGCGGCTGTGCTAAAGTTTTCACTTCCAATTTAACTTCTTGCAGTATTGACGGGGTTGCAGCAGTTTCCGAAGCCATCCCTCTTCTGACCTTGCATACTCTTCGAAATAAGACATCAACTGAGAAACACAAGATATGCTTTTTCGGTGAAGTTTATCAAGGAGGCCTGGATGAATAACTCCCTCTCGAGCTGCATCAACTACTGAAGATGTAGTTAACCCTTGAATTTGTGACTTCGTATGAGCGAAGCGCTTGAAATATTGTCTTAAGGTCTCTCCAGGGAGCTGCTTCACCTGGAAAAGACTTCCTGTTGACATTGGAGGCACGAAGGTGCCCTGGAAATTACTTACGAACTTATTCTTTAACTGCCCCCATGAACTGATTGATCCTGGCTTTAGAGACCAGAACCACCGCAATGCCACTCCTTGAAGAGCCAGGGGAAGCATTTTGCCATAGTTTCTTGCACTCCTCCACTGGCTTCAATTGCTAGAGCATAAGAACGAACAAATTCTCTAGGATCTTCATCTCTGGCATACTTGCAAAGCTTCGAAGTTTTGAACTCAGGGTCGAAGCGTACTTTCTGCAACTCAGGATGCAGCGGAGACTCGGTGTCGAAGGAAGCATTCTCCGGGGCTTCGGGATAAATAAGCTCGTCGTCTTCGGGCACTTCGGGAATGGTTGGGGTGGCTTGAGAACGAAGCCTATTCGCGGATTCTTGCCGCCACCTTGCTACTTCGGCTTGGAGACTGGCCATTTGAGCGGCCATATCACCAAGATTGTCTTCATCTCCTCCGGAAGGGTCTTCTGGGTCTTGAGAACTATAGGGATCGGTTCGAAGTGGAACTTGAGGTGGAAGAGGAACTCCAGCTGGCCGAAGTATAGATGGAGTTGGCGGAGGAACTCCGGCTGCTCGAGGAAGGGGAATCCCTTCCGGAGTTTGAGGTGGAGGAAACGTCGAAGGTCCTCCGACCTCAACTGTGTCTGAAGATCTTGCTCCGGAGGTCCGAGGTGACCTCCGAACAGGATTACTACCTGCGCTCCGCTTAGGAGGCATGGTTTGAGAACTTGGTAGAGAACGAAGTTTTTTGGACTAGGTTACCCACGGACGGCGCCAACTGTTGGCGTAAAAGATTACGCTAACAGGTTTCTGAAGATTAGAAACTAACAAACGAAGTGTTTGCGAAGTAAACTATTCCAAGCCTACGAAAGGATAATAGCTTAAAATAGTTCGAAATTGTGTATTGAATAAATTGTATTCGGTCCGTATTACAGGGTGAAACGGAGGGTATTTATAGGCCCAAACATTAAGGAAAAGACCCTTTTACCCCTCTGTTACAACCGACATAGTGGAAACTATTCGGTACCCTTAATAGGGCTAAAATGGTAAAAGACTAATCTAATGAGAAAGAAGATAAGTCTTCCATCTTAGCTGGCAGAGAAGCTCTCGGAAGAGTCTAAGTTCGAAGATATACTCCGAACTAGAATCCTTCATCATACTTCGAACATGATTCAATGTATCTCCGGAGTTATATGCTGGAAATGTTGGACTTAATCACCAACCTTTGTCTTGTTACTGCAATAACCCTGAAGATGGAATATTTTCTCCCAACAAATTCATCCCTGCTGGCAAGAAAGAAGACCCAAGAGTAGCGAGAGAAATCGTCAACAATGACTAACACATACTACTTGCCGCCTAAAGAACTAACCCGAGAAGGACCTATAGTGTCCATGTGGAGAAGTTCTCCGGGTTGTTCAGTCATCACTTTGGTGACTGGCGAGTGCGAAGCGGCAATCATTTTTCCATGTCGATAAGGAGCGCAAACTAAATTCTTCTCAAACTTGAGCTTGGGAAATCTTCGGATCAGACCTAGGGCACTCAGACGAGCAAGCAACTCAAAGATCATATGTCCTAGTCTCCTATGTCACTTCCAAAGCTCAGAAAAATCAGCTTCAAAATCTCTCCCAACTCTAAAGATCTTACAAACCACAATGCCATCAGAATTGAGTACTTGCGAAGTATCGCGATGGAATCACACTTCGAAGCCCACATCAAGCAATTGAGATACAGAAAACAAATTGTATCCCAAGTTTTCAACCAAAGCAACATCTTTGAGAGTGAAATTCGAGTTGATTCTTACCACACCTTTACCTTTCACTCTACTCCTTCGATTGTTGCCAAAGGTGATATGTTCCTTTTGCTTGGTTGTGGTGAGGCTGGAGAACCATGCTGCATCTCCGGTCATGTGGCGTGAATAACCGGATTCCATGATCCACGTGCCCTCCAAGCCTCGGTCTGGCGCCTACACATGATAAGAAAATCTCGATTGCTCAGTGCTAGGGTGAGTGAATACATGACGAGGCATCCAGCACTGAGCGATACGAGTAGTAGGCACAGTAAAAATAGACTATCTATGCACAGGATAATCAGAATGATGCAAAGTGCGAGGTTTACCTACATGTTGTGTCCTAAATGCATGACGGGGTCTCCTACTCTGTCGAGGTACAAAGCTACTCGCCCAGGGTCTACCACCATATGGAATATGGTGTACACCTCGAGGAGCAAAACCTCTCCGAGAAGTACGAGGAACCTCGAAAACAGGACGAGAGTAAAACTCAGACTCATGCATACCTAAAGATGGGCAGTGCATGTTCTGGAACCTCATCGCCTAAGAGCATCGCTCATCCTTGATGCGACGAAAACAGAACCCAACCAAGTGACCCACCCTCTGACAGTAGGAAAATGAAAAACTCTCCTAGGGGCACTCTCATGGATCATATGAGCAATCCTCATAGGCTCCTTGGGCTTCTGCGGAGTGGTTTTCTTGGGAGGAATTTTCTTTGTAGGAGGAGTGGTTTTCTTTGAGGTTTGGGTAGGCTTTTGGCTGATGGTGTGTCTAACAGAGCTCTTTCTTTCTCTAAGGTAGTGGGTGAGGTAAAAATAGTTTTGTTCTCACTGTCTGTAGGAATCCTCTCCAAACCAAATCCCAGAGCTAACCCTGCCCTATTAGCACACATCTTGGTTTTGGCCAAGAGCAAGTCCATCCTACCCTTTCCCTTAGTGCATTTGTTAACCACAGAAAGAAGGTGATGAGGACATCACTTCACATGATACACACATGGAGCCTCCGCCTACAATTCAACTACAAGGACCAATCACACGCGCCCGTACCCGTCGCTTGAACCATGAGGTTAATTCGTTCCTTAGCAACTTTGATTATATTTGTTTGGATGGGATGCTACTGAATACTAGTGATATTTTGTTGCTTAGGAACATGGGAGATGGAATAGGAGAGTTGGAGTTGAAGACGGAGCCGCACGGATGATTTGAAGTCAAGAATTCGCTGGTTCGGACTACATCGACCACCATTCACCAAAATGGGCATAACTTCCTCATACGAAGTCCGATTGGCGCGTTCTTGGACTTTTTGGAAAGCTGAGGAGAAGATGGATCTTTTGCCGTTGGTTTCGCATCATTTGGAGTCTCGAGTCGACCTATGTATTTAAAACAGTCCTGCGTGACAGAACTGGGCCGTGTTGGCCATATTTTGAGTCTGTACGTCTTCTAGCCCACAGCCCAAGTCTGTTCCCCTTCCACAGGCCGCCGCCCTATATATTCTCACGCCAGCCACTTCTAGGGTTAGGTTTTGCTTTGTTGCATCTACACTGTTGTGTTTAGATCCCGCCTCTTGCGCCGGACCGATTGGCTGCCGCATTGGCGTTTGTGAAACCTCAACTTATCTTCGTTTGTCTGTGATTTGGCATTCGATTTGTATCCTTCCTGTTCTTGCTTGTGTTCTTGGGTTCGCTTGCAGGAATTAGCCTTCGTGGCGAGGTCAATCGCGTTCTGCGTGGTTGATAACCAACGGAGACAGTGGTGTAACGATTGCAAGGTTTTGATCCGCCGGACCGGAGCCTTGGATCGCCAACGTCGAGATTCTCCACCAACCCAAGTTTATCCCTTACCTAGCGGAAGATCGGGACCACTCCCCCATCAGAAGGTACTCATTCTCAGTCATAAGGTTTTCAGCTCGCTCTCTAATAGTGCCTAGCTGGTCCTTAAGGGTTATGCAAGTGTCACACACAGGTTGCGCATCCTTAGAACTATCGGCCCTCTCCAATCTAGCCTCTAAATCCTGAACATGCTTATCACGTAAATCAATGCTCTCACGTAATAAGCGGCAGTTCATGCATTCAATTATATCATGAGGACTAGAATCCAACATCAAAAGTAGCTTCTGTGCAGTCTCAAGCTCAAAAAGAGTTTGAGCATGCACAGAACGCAACTGAGCAAGCTCACCCATGACAACAATGCAAGATTCACATTCAGCATCATTAATCCTAGACTTAAGCATGGCATAATCAATAGAAATAGATTCTAGCCTAAGTCTAAGGTCTTTTCTATCTCTAGCGACTTGCACAAGTAACCTATCTTGACCAAGAACTACTTCATTCAGTTCATCTAGTTTAATTGAAAGCTGGTCATAGGATAGTGGTACCTCAGATGAGTCAAGCTCATCGCCGCTGTGATCGCTGTCGGACATGAATGAAGCAAAGGCCGATGAAATCTCATCCCTTCTTGTCCTTCTTCTCCTCCTTCCTTGGGGACTCCTCCTCCTAATAAGAGCTCGACTCCTCAGTTGAGGAAGTGTTGATGTCGCTTAGAGCAGCAACAAAGGATTTAGAAGCGGCTTTGGCTACCCTCTTAGCCACCTTGCCGCGCTTTCCCTTCACAAAAGGTTTCCTCTCCTTTTTGTGGTATTTGGGGCGCTCACTCTCATCTCTCTTCTTGAGTTTAGGATAATTGGCCTTGATTTGAGAAGTGTCGCCACACTCAAAACAACCACTAAAACCACTTCTCCTCTTATCCCATCTCTAATTGTGAAAACGGGTGAACCTTCTGGCAATGAGAGCAAACTAGTCATCATCTAGAGTATCCAACTGCTCCTTAGTGACGGAGACCAGGGAGGACAAAGCAAAACCATCTGCAAGAACACAAGGTCCTGATGTGCTTGGTTCTGCAGTGGTGCCACGGCTAGTGCTGGAAACTAGTGCCAATGGCTGTGGCAAAGAGTTCCTATGCACTGCAAGAAATGCCTTGGCAATCTCTGTGGACTTCAGCTTACTGAAGAGCTCATCACAGGTCAATGTGTGATAACCTACAGACTCCTCAATGCTGGAGATCTTCACTTCCCATATGCTACGATCAAGAGCATGGAGAAGCTTGATAGCCCTATCATTATCATTATAAGCAAGCGTCCCGTTGGACCGCAAGTTACTCACTATCGCATCAAAGCGAGAAAACATGGCATCTATAGATTCACCAGGTGCCTGCACAAACAGCTGATACTGTTGATTGTATGTGCTTTGGTGCCTGGCATTAATCTGTGTAGAGCCCTCATGAAAAATAGTGAGTGTAGTCCAAATCTCCCAAGCTGTCTTAAGGTGCTGCATCCTATCAAACTGACTCCGACTCAATCCAATGAACAATATATTTCTAGCATTGGAGTTGGCATTATATTGATCCTTCTCTGTTTGAGAGGTGCGAGTTTCAGGGATGGAGTATTGTGAGTCCACAATCTCCAAAATTGCATTTCCTTGGCTTAGCAAGTAAGCCTCCCTGCGCACCTTCTAGTATGCAAAATCCGTCCCATCGAACAGAGGTATTTTACTATCTCTGCCCATGTCACCAACAGATCACTAAACTAGTTAAGGTCAACTGGTGATCTTAACCTTCTCTGATACCAATCGTTGGACCGAAAACGGCAACTAGAGGGGGTGAATGGGAGCTTTTAAAATTTCAGACTAAAAATAGCATTCTGTTTTAATTCTGTCTTCTATGGAACAGGCTTCGAACACACCCTTCGAACTTTTGGTTCGGAGGTATTTTACAGCTCCGAAACTAGGCTTCGCAAGGAGCAAAAGTTCGAAGTCGAGAAGAACAGCTCTGAAACCAGGCTTCGCAAATAGCAAAAGTTCGAAGTCAAGAAGACTTCGCTTCACCCACAACAACAAAAACTCAATTCTACTAAGTCAGTGCAAGCTCCGCACACAGGGTGCCTTCGAGCAGACCTCGCACTTCACCCTTCGCAGAAGCAGACTTCCCTCTGAGGACTTCGACCAAACACTGAGCGCTAGCAACTGGTACTAGGCTTCGTACTTCGAAGGTCTAGAAACACACAGAACATACTTCGCCAAGGACTTCGACAAGGGAAGAAAACGGGCTTCGATTCAACCTAAGGACAGTGCTTCGCTAGTAATCTGAGACGTCTAGCCTCCAGTTTACACAGAGCAAACACACACTGAAAAACACATACTTCACATGAACAGACCTCTCACACACTTCTCCAGTAGAGATCCAGTGCACAAACTCAACCCAGAAGAAGATGATGCACAAAGAAATCAAAACATGCAGTGCAAAGTAGGCATACAAGTTCAAACAATAAGTGAAAACAAAATCAAAGTTTCAATGCTTGAACAGGGAACACAAAATGAACTCACATGATGAATCCAGAGAGTGGCGGCTAGCACAGGAGTTATACAATGGCTGCTCAAAGTGTTACTGTGGCCTAGGCTAGCCTCCACTATTTATAGGCACTATTTAACCCTGTGAATAGACTACTTTACCCCTAGGGTTTACACTGTTTTTGTCTCATCAGAACAGGGGGGTACAGCTGGTAGTCTACTTTATTCGGAGGCTTCTTTTGTCAGCTTCGCAGAGGAGACAACATTAGCTTTTGCAGAGCAGATATGGTTTTGATACTCTAGATGTGATGAGTGATTGTCAACGGAAGTCAAAGGAAGAGAAAGGAAGACCTGTCGCGTCTGAGGCACGTGTGACTCAAGTACACGGGCAGCGAGCGACGGCCGAGCAGAGGAGCCGCGGAGTTGGGCTGGCCCAATCCGGGTACATGTCTAGGAGCGGTAGATGATCCACTAGTCTGTTGACTGGGTTTGACTCAGGTACACGAGCGGTGAGCGATTGCCGGGCTGAGGAAGCTGCGGGGTCGGGTCGTGCGGTAGCTTCGGTGAGAATCCTTGAGCCTGACGGCCTTCGCTTCTGAGAAACCATGTTGAAGAATATGGTTTTGATACTCTAGATATGATGAGTGATTGTCAATGGAAGTCAAAGGAAGAGAAAGGAAGACCTATCGCGTCTGAGGCACGTGTGACTCCGGTACACGGGCAGCGAGCGACGGCCGACCAGAGGAGCCGCGGAGTCAGGCTGGCCCAATCCAGGTACATGTCTAGGAGTGGCAGATGATCCACTAGTCTGTTGACTGGGTTTGACTCAGGTACACGAGCGGTGAGCGATTGCCGGGCTGAGGAAGTTGCGGGGTCGGGTCGTGCGGTAGCTTCGGTGAGAATCCTTGAGCCTGACGGCCTTCGCTTCTGAGAAACCATGTTGAAGAATATGGTTTTGATACTCTAGATGTGATGAGTGATTGTCAACTGAAGTCAAAGGAAGAGAAAGGAAGACCTGTCGCGTCTGAGGCACGTGTTACTTAGGTACACGGGCAGCGAGCGACGGCCGAGCAGAGGAGCCGCGGAGTCGGGTTGGCCCAATCCGGGTACATGTCTAGGAGCGGCAGATGATCCACTAGTCTGTTGACTGGGTTTGACTCAGGTACACGAGCGGTGAGCGATTGCCGGGTTGAGGAAGCTGCGGGGTCGGGTCATCCCAATCCGGGTACCCGGTGCGAAGACGGTGGACGCTTTGTCAGTTTCAGCGCAAAACTGACAACCTATGATTAATTCATTTTTACGATATTAATATTTAGTTTTTAAGTTTAGAATATTTTTAGTTGAGTCAGGTGATTTTTCTAAGAATATTTTAGTAATTTTCGGAATTTATTTTAGAGTCAGTGTTAATTTACCCTAGGGGTAAATTAGTCTTTTCATGTATTAGGAGTCGCCTATAAATAGGCCCTATCCCCCCTAGGGATAGATGACTGTTTTATTAAGAATCAATCTACAGTCCACCGCAGTTTTTATTCTCCTCAATATTCTGATATGCGCCGCTGTAATTTTTTCGTGTGTCGGCAACTCCGGGGAGTCTTGCGTGCGGCAGCAACAGCGCGTGTGCTGCGTCCGCAGGAACTGCAGCCTACGGCGCAGGGCGCAGGCTGCCTAAAAGCGGCAGGAGGCCTAGGCGCATTAACAAGAAGCTACACACGGCAGCCGGTGCATCACGGGCCCCATAGTGGCGTGCTCGGTGCAATCAAAGCAGGCAGCCACGCGTAGCCTGGCCAAACGGAGGTTCCCACGGGCTTTGACATGCACACCGGTAGGATTCGGCGCCGGCCTCATGGTGGCAACGCAGGAGCCAAGTTTGCCCAGCGGGCACGTTTTTCCTTGTTGTTTTTTTTACCAGTTCCACGCGCGCGACGACCGTGACAGAAGAAGCAGCATGCCAGCAGTTCAGTTCATTGGCGATCAGGTTGGTTCGGCGACGTCAACGAAGATGCAGGTAAGTAGTTTTGTTTATCTCCTTTTTTTAGTAGATCATTTTTAGAGATAATCGTCTATTAATTAATTAGCAAAAATTTATTTAGAAATTTCGTGTTAATTTAATCTGCCCAATTATTGTTAGTAATCGCATATTTTTATTTATATCTATTTAATGTGCTTATATAAAAAGTAAAGAAAAGTTTTTTAGTCGCACTAGTATTTTTAATTCTAGTCTTTACTTGAAATATTTTTAGGTTATTTCTGAATTAATTTTTGGATGATCCATATTTTATTCAGTTAATTAGTATTTTATTTTTATACTGCAATCTGAACATTTTATTAAGATATTTAGTGTTTTTTATTACGTCATTAATATCGTTTTAATTAGGACACCGGTCATTTTTAGGCTAGACAACTATAGTACCAGTAATTTACTTTACTAATATTGTTTGTCCGGGTAATTTGATTGGGTGTTGGGTTTTCGATATAGTTTAGCAAGAAATTTTTAGGCGCCCATTCACCCCCCCTCTGGTCGCTACTTTCGGTCCTACAGCTTCACCGAAGTCAGCCTTTGATACAGTGACGGTTTTGAGCCGAAGGTGTCAAAGCCTTTGAGCCTTCGTGCCATTACCTCCGGATTGGACCACCACGGCTTCGCAGCTACTCCCAGCTCGAACTCAGTCAGCCCACGTACCGAAACCATGCATGGCCGAATTACTTCAAGACAACCACACTCTGAAGCCTCACCTACGAAGTACCACCCTTTGAAGTCCCTCCTTCGTCCAAGGCCTCCGCATGAAGCATTCCATGAGCACTTTGTCGTAGTGTCTCTCCCCGAGCACACTCCTCGACTAACCTCACCCGGACCATGCCTTCAATGCACCTCGACTTCTGAGACCTTCGTCGGGTAAACCTTCGAGTGCCTCCCTCTAGAGCACACTTCGAACGCCTTGCCTCATTGCTGAGGACTTTGTCCACCATACTCCGAAGTCACTCCATTCGAAGTACCATTCGAAGTGCCTCGCCTCCGAGGACTTCGTCTCGAGGTACCTTCAGCCGGAGCCACACTCCGCACTCTCTGCCTTCTCTTGGCGCACCTTGACCTGAGGACCGACCTTGACCCCTCGCAGCCTTCGTGACGGAGCTCCCTGCTCGCCTTGCATCAAGCCTCCCGCTTGACCCAGGTTCACTTGCTACGAACTGTTCGTCGCCTCCGAAGTCACCTGCGCACCACAGACAAACAGACAAGTGTATCCAGTACCCCGAAGACCTCTCCTGGTAAACAACCTTTGGCACACACTCTGGTGTACCGCCCAAAGTACCGAAATATTCGGTACAGCCAAGTCATTGTGTAGTGTCGGACCCCTCCGACAGGCACACTCCGCTGCAATAGCTGCAGCACACAGACCCACCGAACCCTTCGGTGAAACAACCTCCGAACCCCTTCAGAGAGACCCCTTCGAATCAGAGGATAAAATCTGTCAATCACTCATCACAGACTCCGAAACCAACCCTTGTTTCTCACAAGCCCTAGCAGTAAAGCCTCGTATTCAGCTTGGTTGTTAGTAGAGGGAAACTCTAAACGAGCCGAAGTTTCAAAGTGCGCTCCACTAGGTGATATGAGAACCACTCCAACTCCTTGGCCATTCTTGCAAGCTGAACCATCAAATTACAGTTTCCACGGTATTACCTCAATCAACGCAACATTGTCGCTCCAACTGACATCTATGTGGTGATCAACTATAAAGTTGGCTACGACCTATTCTTTCATAGATCTTAGAGGTTCATAGGCCAAATCATATTCAATCAAAGTGTAAGTCCACTTTCCGATTCTTCCACTTAGAATTGGCTTTTGTAACATGTGCTTTATAACGTCGGTTTGGCAAACGACAACACATGTAGTAGGGAGAAGATAGTGGCGCCATTTGGTACACGCGTCATAAAGTGATAAACATAAAAGTTCCACAAACGCGTACCTGGTCTTGGCGTCCAGCAGGCGGTGGTTCAAGAACATGATGATGTACTCTTTTCCTTCTACCTCCTGGGTTAGCACGTCCCCGATCACGCTATCTTCAGCAGTGATGTATAGCTAAAACGGAATCCCGGCTTTGGATGCTCTCACCACGGGCGGTGATGACAAGCACTCCTTGATTTTCTCAAAGGCGCTTTGATGACTTGCCCCCAAGTGAACTCGGCCTCGTTCTTTAGCCAGAGTATGGGGACAAATGCATCAATCTTGCCAGACAAGTTAGATATAAAGCGATGCAAATAATTCATCTTGCCTAGAAACTTTTGCACATCTTTCTTGTGGGTCGGCGCCATAACGTTTCTAATTTTCACAAGCCTCTCAGGATCAATCTCTATGCCTCTCTCATGAATGATGAAACCTAAGAACTTACCCGCCGACATGCCAAACGCACATTTGAGTGGGTTCATTTTTAAGCCATACTGTCGCATCCTATCGAAAGCAACTTTCAAATCGGCTAAATGGTTTCCCATAGCGTCCGATTTGACTACAACATCATCAATGTAAACTTCTAACATAACTCCTACAAGTCATGAAAGATCAAGTTCATAGCACGCTGATATGTAGCACCGGAATTCTTCAAACCAGAAGTCATAACGAACCACTCGAATAAACCGACAAAAGTAGGGCATCGAAAGGCTATCTTGTAGATGTCCTCTTCAGCCATAAAGATTTGATTATAACCAGCATTGCCATCAAGAAAACTTATTACCTTGTGTCCTGAAGCATCGTTGATTAGCATGTTGGCTATCATCATCGGATACTCGTCCTTCGGAGTGGCCTTGTTTAGATCCCTGAAATAAATACATACTCGTATCTTGCCGCTCCCTTTCTTCTCTACAGGCACAATGTTAGCAACCCATTCTTCATACCTGCATGGCCTAATAAATTCAGCTTTGAGCAGGCGCTCTACTTCTTCTTTAACTCGGTCATAGACGACCGAGTTAAAGCGACGAGGAGGCTGTTTATAAGGCCAAATCAAGACTTGATAGGTACCCGATGCTCTATGAGCTCACGGCTTAGTCCCAGCATCTCGCTATACTCCCATGCGAAACAATCTACATACGACCGAAGCAACTTTATTACTTCGGACTTTTCATCAGGCTGTAATGTTGGTTTACAAAAGTCGGCCTCGGGATGCTACCATCACCTATGTCAACTTCCTCTAAGGGATTGGCCGACGGAAAACCTTATCCTAATTTCTCTACTTCGCTAAAGTCCTCGATGGCTTTGGCGATACCGTATTTAGTAGAGCGATACTGCTCTACACGAGACTTTAGCCAATCCAGATTACTCTTCCTAGACATGACTACTAATATAAAAACAGTCGTGCTACACCAGCCAGCTTTACATACACTGGTACAAAACATCCTTCGGACACGCTAACAAAATCGTAGTCCGAAAGATCTCTACTTGATAGATATTCTACTTTGTTATGAATGGCGTCGATGGACACATTGGCCAATGCCACTTGGGCCGAAGTGTCTGCGGATATGACGTCTACTTCATCGTCGTCCCACTGAATTATGCACTGGTGGAGAGTAGAAGGAATGCAACAATTTGCGTGAATCTATTCGCGCCCAAGCAACACACTGTAGTTACCTTACACATCGACGACGAACAATGTTGTTTGCAATGTCTTGTTGCCTACTGTTAACTCCATGGAGAGCACGCCCTTGGCCTCGAAACTCTGTTGAAGCTGTTGAGCATCAAGTTGGTCTTCTTCAGATCATCCTCGTCCCTTCCAAGTTTCTTCAAGAGCGAGTAATACATTAGGTTAATAGTGGCGCCACCATCAACAAGCATCCAGGAAATCAGTTTTCTGTCAATGTGACCTCTGATGTAGAGAGGCTTCAGATGGGGAGTCGAGTCCTTGGGCTTCTCAAAAATAGCGTTGCACAGGCTGAGGTTCAACTGAGTGACCTCGGCCTCGTCCTGTGGTAGGGCGAATTCGGCGGGTAGCGTGAAGACGTTGATATCCATCGCCTAGGGTGCGGGCCCCTCGGAGACGGGTGAGTACTCGTCGTCGTCGCTCGGACTAGGGGCCGGGTTGGTTATCTCAAAAATACCATCTCGCTCGTTCTCGGCCTTCTTCTCGCGCATCTCCTATGCCCGTAGTCATTGTAGACGCCTCTTTTGTGATTTGGACAGACCTAGAGGTGCCAAAGATGGTTGTGGCTTGTTACCGGGGGCAACTGCCTGGTTCTTGTCAACTCTAGCCGAAGTGGTACTGCCCACCTCAGCCTCATGAACTCTTTATTCGGAGGAGCCTTCTCTGCGGACCCCGGTAATCGGACCAGCCTCGTTCGGTCGATCGGACAAGGCTCCAGCGTGGGCTTCGACCGAAGCAGGGGACTTACCTCTGTCAGACTTCGATGTTGGGGCCTTCGGGATTGGGACTTCCTGAGACCCTACTCTAACTGTGATAGCTTCGGACTCCTTGTCCTTTGCCCCTTCGCGCCCATATCCTTTGACTTCGTTGAGCCGACTCGGAGGTACCACAGACAGCCTGTGGATGATGCCTCCCTCTGCTGCGTTTGTTTGTCCCTGCCATTCATAACACTCCGAAGAAAAACAAGGCATAGTGTAAAGTTGTGGAGGGCAATCCGTCTGTGATACATATGGAACCCATGGAGTCCCCGCCTAGTTGTACGGCGGAGGCACCAGCGGCTCCAGTGGCGTCGCCCACTGTGGGCTGAACCCGTTACCCGGAGGAGGGTTCGACAGAGTCAACGGTGTCTCCGACCATATCAGGCATTTTCTCACCACTGCTTCGGTGCATCTCCCACTCTAACGGGCATCAGATGCTCCGAGATATCCACGAAGGTCTATGTGCTAGCCACCTGGCTCCTCGAGCACTTGCAGGGAAAACCCTGCGTCAAGGTGTTTATTGGCCCACTATCATAGCTGATGCCGAAGATGTGGTACGCGCCTACCAAGGGTGCCAGTGGATGGGAAGGTGAAGCCATTAGCCCCCCACCCCCTGCAAGTCATCGCACCTGTCTGGCACCTTGCACAGTGGGAGATGGATCTCATTGGTTCGTTTCCCAGAGCCAAGGGCAACTTGCGCTTCGCCGTCATCGCCATTGAATACTTCTCCAAGTGGGTCAAAGCTGAACCACTGACCGCCATCACTTTGAAAAGCGTCTAGAAGTTCTTCTGGCAAAACATTGTCTGCCTGTTCGGGGTGCCCAAGCAGCTCACGTTGGACAATGGCACTTAATTTGACGTGGGCACCTTCAGGGCATTCTGCGAAGAGCTCGGAGTGCAACTGTGCTTCACTGCGGTCAGGCACCCGCAATCTAACGGGGTCATCGAGAGGGTGAACGGAAACATCCTCTCTAGTCTCAATAAGAGGATCGTCGGTTTGGCCAATGGCTTGTGGGCTGAAGAATTACCCAAGATCTTGTGGTCCATCCGGACCACTCCTTCCAGGGCAACCGGGTTCACCCCTTTCCGGCTGTTGTTCAGAGACGAAGCAGTAACGCCGACGGAGCTCCGAGCCGGCTCCCTGCGGGCCACAACACCAGAAGCCGACCAAGGACGCGACATCTCCCTCAACCTTTCTGAAGAAACAAGGCTCCGGGCCATCGCCAATCTATCCAAAAATCAAAGCGAGACGAGAGCTTGGTACGACCCCAAGGTCAAGCAAAGCGAGTTGAAACTAGGGCACCTCATACACCGAGCAGTCGTCACCACCAAGTGGGAAGGGTTGTACATCATTGTTTGCTCTAGTAGGCCGGGATCGTTTCATTTGGCTACCTTAGAAGGCGAAGACTTGAAGCATACTTGGCATGCGGAGCATCTAAAGCGCTACTATGCGTAATCACCAATGTAACCATTCCACCTTCCTATGTGATGTACCCTGCCTCTCTTTTTTAATAAAACAAGAAGAGGAAAGAACATCTATCCAGTGAAACGTTTTACCAAAGTGGACGCACTATGGTACTAGCGTGTTCCGGGCAAGCAGTAAGGGTTCCGAGCCCCGGCTCAAAGCACCCTACATTCGGGTTCAGAGCCCCGGCTCGAAGCACCCTGTATTCGGGTTCTGAGCCCTGGCTTGAAGCACACTACATTCGGGTTCTGAGCCCCAGCTCGAAGCACCCTATGTTTGGGTTACGAGCCCCAGCTCGAAGCCACCTATATTCGGGTTTCGAGCCCTAGCTCGAAGCACCCTACGTTTGGGTTCCCAGCCCTGGATCGATGCACCCTATGGGTTTCGAGCCCTGGCTCGAAGCACCCTACGTTCGGGTTCCAAGCCCTGGCTCGAAGCACCCTACATTCGGGTTCCGAGCCCCATCTCGAAGCACCCTACATCCGGGTTCTGAGCCCTGGATCGAAGCATCCTACATTCATGTTCCGAGCCCCGGCTCGAAGCATCCTACATTCAGGTTCCGAGCCCCGGCTACAGCAAAACAAAACATTTTCGTCGGCCAATTTAACTTCCGTTGGCATTTCAAAAAGCCGACGGAAGTTAATTTAACAACAATTAACTTCCGTCGGCTTTTAACTGTGGCCGACGGAAATTAAAGGGGATTTTTCCTGGCCGATTCACATCCCTTAACTTTCGTCAGCCACCAGTAAAGCCGACGGATGTTAAGAAATATAATCCCCAATCCCGCGCACGTGTACAGGGAAACCTAATCCCTATACACGCGCGCGCCCCAACTCCCGCCGCCTGACGCCGCCGCCACCGCCCTACGCCGGCTGCCGCTAGCCCCGAGCGGCTGCCCGCCCCCACGGCCGCCCGCCGCCACCGGTCCGCGCCGCCCGCCGCCGCTGGCCGACGGCCGCCGCCCTTGGCCACCGCCCACTCCCAGCCATCACCGCCAGCCTCCGGACACCGTCGCCCGTCACCCGTCGCCCGTCGCCGCTCGCCGTCGCCGCCCGATGATTAAGTAATTTTATTCGGCTTTAATATTTTTTTGCTTTTTATTTGTGCATGATATGATATGATAACTGCAAATCTACAATGGATCATTGAATTATTATTCCATCATGCATTATACAATCGACACCTTCATCCGTGTAGAATTGTCAAATTCTGTGGTCATGCCATTGGAAATTAACAGGGTCGTCTAGTGGCAGGGGGAGTATGGGCAGCGGCATGGCCCCCTAGAAAAGTTAGGGTCGTCCTAAATCCTAATTAACTAAAGTACGTACTTAGTTAGAGAGAAACTAATAAAGGCCTACCAAATTAAGTTTAAATTCCAATATGTTGATCGTTGGCGAGAAAATAATCCCATCAGTTGTAATTAAGCATGACATTTACTTTCTAGCTATGTTCACACTTAATATTACTATTTTTCCCTTATAAAGTCTTGTGAATAGAGTCCACTATTTTATTTGTGTATGATGGAATAATTTTTTTCGCTTTAATTTTTTCCCCTTAAATATGTTTCATATGTGATGTTCTATTTTCATATGCAATATATGTTGTGATATTATGTATATATATGATTCTAATTATATTATTATTTTAATTTATATTTTTTTATGATTTCATTGGGTGATTAGTATTATATCTATATATACATTCTTATATATATATTTCTTTTCGTATGCAATTTTTTATTTGACAACAACGTAGATAGTGTAACGAAACCTATGCGTCACAGCAAGAGTACTATACCGCCTTCTTAGCACAACAGCAGGCGATGATCCAAGTAAGTTTAGTTTATAGTGTTGCCGTTAAAAAGTATTCAGAATTAGGTTTAGAACTAACTGATTACATTACAACATGTGTAGCAACTAGCCCAGCAACATGGTGGATTTGACATGTCCTTGTTCCAACCACTACCTTCCCCACCACCACCACTACCTCCTACATCACCTGAGGTACCTCCTGACATATCCTTACTTCAGATACTTAAGTTAGCGTTTAGAAGGGTAGTTGAGTTCGTTCTCTAATTTTGTCTATTTCTTCAGAGTTTACATACGCCTGGTCAGGATGGAGCCTCCGGGTCAAATGTGGATGAAGCGGGAGGCAGCGACGGCGCCCACGACCCAAATGTGGGTGATCGGTGAGTATATGGACAAATGTGACTTTGTATGTGGCTCTCGCTGTGTTATGTGACTTTGTATGTGAATTTGGATGTTATATGTTAATTCAGATGTGTACTGTGACTTTGGATGTGAATTCAGTTATATTATGTGATTTTGGATGTGATGTGTGATGTTTGGATGTGAATTTGGATGTAAGATTGATTTTGGATGTTATATGTGAAGTTTGAATGTGATTTTGGATGTTATATGTGAATGTGATTGAAATTGTGGTTGGATGTGAGTGTGAGAAGGGGAACCAGGAAAAAAAATACCAGCTAACTTCCGTCGGCTTTGGCCATAGCCGACGGAAGTTAGCTTCTTTCGGCCATGTGGGCAGAAAGGCTAACTTCCGTCGGCTAGGGCCAAAGCCGATGGAATTTAGGTGCCCCTAACTTCCGTCGGCCAGGCTGGCCGACGGAAGTTAGTGCCCCTCTGCTGACGTGGAAGAGTTTGGCTCTAACTTCCATTAGCCACGTGAAGCCTACGGAAGTTACCTAACTTCCGTCTACCCACTTCCGTCGGCCAAATGCCGACGGAAGTTAGCCTTTTGCCGACGGAAGTTCCCTGTTTTGTTGTAGTGCCGGCTCGAAGCACCCTACATTCGGGTTCGGAGCCTGGCTCAAAGTACCATACGTTCGTAGTCCTAGCCCCGGCTCGAAGAACCCTACATTCGGGTTCCAAGCCCCGGCTCGAAGCGCCCTCTATTCGGGTTCCGAGCACAGGCCTAAAGTACCCCACGTTTACGTTTCTAACTCCTGATTCTAAGCTCACAACGCATTGCGCCCAACCGAAGAGTCACCTACCCGCAAGGAGGAGAAGGGGGAGTAGATAGGGAGCAATCAGTATTTACTAATAACATCAGCACCCAAGTAACAAGGAAATAGTTTTATAGGAAATATAGTAACAAATAAATGCCAGTTATTACAAGATCGAACAGAAAACTTGAAACTAAGAAAACTCGTCTAAACCGAGTAAGAACGGGAAGCCTTTGTGGTCTTGTAGGCTGCCTGGACCCTGGGAGCTCTCCCCGATCCATGGCTTCGGAGCCGTGTGAGTGGAACGCTTCTTCTCCTCTTTCTTCTAAGCCCACAAAGCCCTCTGTTCCTCTGGTCTCCGGACTCCGGTTCGTTGAGGCCGGTCTCTACGTCGGACAAGTCCACTAATTCTAGCGATGAGGACGAGGCGCGCTTCCCCTTCTCTTCTCCTTAATAAAGGTTAAGACTACGTGCAGGACTTCGGGAATAACGCATCTGCCATCATCTCGAGGCACATTGAAGCGGGCATGCTGATCGACCCTGAGGGCCTCGAAGATAGCCCATTGGTGTCGAAGGGTCTCGTCCCCATCAAGTATTTCGACCTCGGGACTAGAAGCATCACAGATACCCTAGGCGATTTTCAGAAAATAGCTCCCCTTTATTGATGAGTCATGAAAGTTCCTATTACAGGAACCTGCGCTACAAAAGCCCTAGGAAGGAACTACACCTTCAGGTCTAGAAGAGGGGCAGCAGGAGGATGCTTCGAGGAAGACCGAGTAATACTCAACCGGAGGGCTTCATCCATCCAAGCCTTCACCGTGCATGGGCCCTCCGTTTTCCAAGTCACCTGAAGAGCTTTCCAAGCTTGCGCAATTGCGGGAGTCAGGGAGAGAAGGCGACTCCCCCCTAAAGAAACTGGAGGTGAGTCCGATGCCATAGGCAAGATGCCTCCGAAGGCCTCCAGATGGTGAAGGACGCCGAGGGAGGCCACTCGCCCCGATACCTCCCCGTACCTGGACGCCATGGAATCCACCTGCCAGTCAGCGGCTTGTATGAACCTTAGCCGGCGACTGGGGGGTCCCGAGTGGCGTCGAAGGGCATGCATGACGTCCCGAAGAACTCCAGGACCCCTCAAAGGGCCCCTACTGCATCAGCCACAATATTTTCACCCTAGGCTACGGCTTCGGTCGCCACCTCATTCCTGGCTAGGAGGTCTGTGATGGTCTGCTCCAGCTTGATCCCTTGGATCCTCAAGACTTCGGCGGCGGCTACCTTCAAGCGAAGCTCTTCCACTTCGGCAACCTTCAGCACCACGAGCCCGGAGCTCTTCGACTTTGGTGACTTGGGCTCGAAGCACATCGACCTCCGTGACCTGAGCCCGGAGCCCATCGACCTTGATGACCTGGGCACGAAGGCCAATGACCTCCGCTTCCAGTGCACGGAGCCGGTCCGCTTCAACAGCATTCTCTCGGGCAACCTCTTCGGCAACTTCAGCGTGCTCACGAAGCCTCGTGGCCTCTCGCTCATGACAGCTCCATTCAGGGGAGAGGGGCACTAGTGACCCTTGTGCCAAGGCGACTAGCTGCACACGAAGGTATGTAAAAGTAAGATGGGGGTGAAAGGAAGAGCAAGGGGCTCGGTTGGTGGTGCTGGGAAGGTTCACCTGGCTTGCTGCACTTTCGATAGCGAAGCCGAGATCGGCCCTGTCCGACCGGCCAATCTCCGCCACCAGTTTGGTTTCCCTCAGGCCCAGGTAAGCCTGATGGAGGGGCGCGGTCCTCGTCGCGAACTCCGAGGGTACTTCGGCTTGTGGGGCGGCACCCCTGTGAACTCTCCCCGAGTTCACCTCTTCATCCGACCCCAAGATCTCCACTACATCGACAGAGGCCCTGGCCCTCGCATCAGCGGCGTCTCGGGAAGGCGCAGGCGGTGAAGGCGTGGCCCGAACCGAAGCACCTGCCCAAGAGCGACGTAAGTCATGAGATAACAAGCAAATGAAATCTGCAGGGTTGAGGGGTGACCTATGTGAAGCTCCCTACTCTCGTTCCCGCCTTCGGGCAGGGGATCTGAGGAGCACACAATTGCGGGGGACTGAGGCCTAAAAAGAACTCATCCATTGAGTTCATCGGGGAGCCGCCAAGCGTCGCGGCCAATTCGGCAGGCGACGATCTAAAGGAGTCGGATGTGGGCGGAGACCGAGCCAGCGTCGACCTCGATATTCGCCTCCTTTTGGAACCAGATATGGCACGGAGGTCCCGCCAGTCCGGAGTCCAGCCCCACTCTGACATAGAACCAACGACGTATCCATTCCGAATACCACCATTCGTTAATGGCCTTCGCAGGAAAATGTCGGTGTACTTCTTCCGGAGTTTAAAGTTGATGCTCCTGTATGCCAGCACCAGATCCTCCTTCTTCTTCGGTTGAAAGCACGCTTCGTGCATCTTCGCGAAGACCTCAGCTCGCCCTTCGCAACCCTCAGCCCACATGGCCTACTCGAATATAGTGAGGCAGGTCACTGCGTTCAGAGACAGTTGGGGTAACTCGAGGTGAAATGCATCGAGAACCCTCGCTAGAAGCTCCGAGGCGGGGAACCCGAGCCCCGTGTCGAAGAAAGCCTCGAAGACGACAACCTCCCCTTCACGCGGCTCCAAGACAATCTCCAGGCCTAGCTTCTTGGCCTCCACGCCAGGGCCAAGGCGGTGTCGGACCGCTAGCGCTATCGATTCGGTTGTGTAGTCTGATTTCTCCAACACCAAGCTGTGCTCCTAAAATCTCTCTGATGCTAGGCAGAGCTCTCAGGGATCACGAGTCTTGGTTGGATTGGGAGCCATCGCCGCTGCCGCCACAGCCGCTTGGTGCTGCAAGAACTGACGGTCAACCATAGAGGTCAGCTCTCTCTTGTCGGTGATTCGGGCCACCAACTCTGGGGTCTTGATTACAAGAGACCCTGCAAGTTAAGATGAGTACTCAATATCTCCGCTAACCTCTGAAATTGTGAGGGATCTGTGGCAAGGAAGGTACGACAGCTGAACCTAGCGAGCTAGAGAATGCATCCGAAGGCGACCCGTCCTGCGTGCTTCGAAGCGAGACCGGCCACGCCTCCTTCAGGGGTGGGATCTCAAGGGCTACAAACTCCTCCATCAAGTCCCGCATGCTCATCCGGCAGGCGACGATCTAAAGGAGTCGGATGTGGGCGGAGACCGAGCCAGCATCGACCTCGATATTCGCTTCCTTTTGGAACCAGATATGCGCGGAGGTCCCGCCAGTCCGGAGTCCAGCCCCACTCTGACATAGAACAAATGATGTATCCATTCCGAATACCACCATTCATTAATGGCCTTCACAGGAAAAAGTCGGCGTACTTCTTTCGGAGTTTAAAGTTGATGCTCCCGTATGCCAGCACTAGATCCTCCTTCTTCTTCGGTTGAAAGCACGCTTCGTGCATCTTCGTGAAGACCTCAGCTTGCCCTTCGCAACCCTCAGCCCGCATGGCCTACTCGAATATAGCGAGGCAGGTCACTACGTTCAGAGACAGTTGGGGTAACTCGAGGTGAAATGCGTCGAGAACCCTCGCTAGAAGCTCCGAGGCGGGGAACCCGAGCCCCGTGTCGAAGAAAGCCTCGAAGACGACAACCTCCCCTTCACGCGGCTCCAAGATGATCTCCAGGCCTAGCTTCTTGGCCTCCACGCCGGGGCCAAGGCGGTGCCGGACCGCTAGCGCTATCGATTCGGTTGTGTAGTCTGATTTCCCCAACACCAAGCTGTGCTCCTAAAATCTCTCTGACGCTAGGCGGAGCTCTCAGGGATCACGAGTCTTGGTTGGATTGGGAGCCATCGCCGCCGCCGCCACAGCCGCTTGGCGCTGCAAGAACTAACGGTCAACCACAGAGGTCAGCTCTCTCTTGTCAGTGATTCGGGCCACCAACTCTAGGGTCTTGATTACAAGAGACCCTGCAAGTTAAGATGAGTACTCAATATCTCCGCTAACCTCTGAAATTGTGAGGGATCCGTGGTAGGGAAGGTAGGGCAGCTGAACCTAGCGAGCTAGAGAATGCATCCGAAGGTGACCCGTCCTGCATGCTTCGAAGCGAGACCGGTCCACGCCTCCTTCAGGGGTGGGATCTCAAGGTCTATGAACTCCTCCATCATGTCCCGCATGCTCATCCGGCAGGCGACGATCTAAAGGAGTCGGATGTGGGCGGAGACCGAGCCAGCGTCAACCTCGATATTCGCCTCCTTTTGGAACCAGATATGGCGTAGAGGTCCCGCCAGTCCGGAGTCTAGCCCCACTCTGACATAGAACCAACGACGTATCCATTCCAAATACCACCATTCGTTAATGGCCTTTGCAGGAAAAAGTCGGCGTACTTCTTCCGGAGTTTAAAGTTGATGCTCCCGTATGCCAGCACAAGATCCTCCTTCTTCTTCGGTTGAAAGCACGCTTCGTGCATCTTCGCGAAGACCTCAGCTCGCCCTTCGCAACCCTCAGCCCGCATGGCCTACTCGAATATAGTGAGGTAGGTCACTGCGTTCAGAGACAGTTGGGGTAACTCGAGGTGAAATACGTCGAGAACCCTCGCTAGAAGCTCCGAGGCGGGCAACCCGAGCCCCGTGTCGAAGAAAGCCTCGAAGACGACAACCTCCCCTTCACGCGGCTCCAAGACGATCTCCAGGCATAGCTTCTTGGCCTCCACACCGGGGCCAAGGCGGTGCCGGACCGCTAGCGCTATCGATTCGGTTGTGTAGTCTGATTTCTCCAACACCAAGCTGTGCTCCTAAAATCTCTCTGACGCTAGGCGAAGCTCTTAGGGATCACGAGTCTTGGTTTGATTGGGAGCCATCGCCGCCGCCACAGCCGCTTGGCGCTGCAAGAACTGACGGTCAACCACAAAGGTCAGCTCTCTCTCCCCAGACATCACTAGAGGCGAAGGCTGAGAATGGATGAGGCTGTGAGCAGCGGCGTAAGAGTAGCAGCTAGGTGCAGAGCATAGGCGACACTTGCGAGATAGTAGAGAGAACGGGTCATGACCAAGGGAGAAGACTTATACATGTGAGCAGGCGTCGGGCTCATTAAATGCCTAGTCGGTCCAATTTCTCCCAAGAGTCAGCATGCGGCATGGAAAGGCCACGTTAAAACCGCTTTTGGGCTTAGCGCCCTAGGCAGGTTTCCAGGCACCAAGGATGCCGTCCGTCTAGCGTGTCGATCGGGGTCCCTTCGGGGTTCTACGTCCGCATGAAAGAGTTCCCCGATGATTTTTACTTTTGATAAGACACTCCATTGAGATTATTTTTGGCGCTCCCTCCCGTTCCCTTGCGCAGGACCATCGAACGAGAGTAAGCGAGGGGCTACTGTTGGGGGAGATAATCCCGATGGTGTCTAGGGAGCATGAAGGGCATGAAGCGAGGTTTGAGGAAGCAGCTTTGCTAGGTGGCGGCCAGCGGAGCTGTATGAAGGCTGAGCCGAACCCGATTCCCTTCGGGGCAGAATCTCGGGTCCGGGACGAGGAAGGAGGAGATGTCCACCCCGGGCTCATGACATGAGCCTTGAATCCTCGGCTTGGGGCCTGAATCTGGAGAGGCCTCTGAGCTGAGGGACCATCTGGAGGCTGAAGGCGCGTCCCCAAAAGGCACTACAATCACGTAGCTAAGGTTGACGACCGGTACCTGTCCTGTCAAACTAGGCCGGTGGCAAGATTGCAATCGTGTGTTGTAGCTGTTGATACTGTAGCCGCGTGCTGAGCGGCTGATAGGGTATTTGGGGTTGTACCACTGTCTGTAAGGGGTGGTAGTTGTATGTCGTACGTCTATCATAGGGGTTTGTAAGTATCGGGCCACTGTAGGGCTCCCCTATAAATACCCTCCCCTCTTCGTATTGAGCCGCATTTTCCACTCAAAACATCTTAGAAACCTGTCGGCCTAGTCATCTAGGCCAACAAGCACAATCTTTCATTTTCCACCGAGACTCACCACATGTTGGGCATGTATCCATATGTTCAAAATAACCTATAAACAACACACAATCATTCACACATGCATGAATCTTTTGGTAGTCTAGCCCTAGATCACAAACAACCCTCTAGACTTTGTCCAACATGTGTTGGGATACAGTGTCCTTCAGGTAGAAGTAGTGAGAATAAAAAAAGTATAGCCTCCAAGGCACTGTTACTCAGACCAAACATGCACTTAATCTAAAAGAGCCTGACAATGAAAGAAACCTTAGTGGCCTCTTTGCAACCCAGGTACAATTCCTTCTGCACCTCTTGCAATAAGTTAAAGAACTTCTTGGCACCCTCATTGGGCTCTTCATTATTACCTCCCGCAATTTCTCCACGTATAGCACCTCTAATTAGTGAAGTCACCATATTATGCACAGGAGGACCATCACCTATTGCATCACCATATTGCTGCCCCCAACCAATTTTTTTCAGTTTTGTTGTTATATACTTTTTAAAATTTTTAGCACTTTTTTATTGATGTTTCCAATGGCTACATATTGCAACCAAATATCAAATTTTTCACAACCTATTTATATCATGGCGATAACCACAACCACTTGCAACCAAATTATATGTGGTGGCAACATCATCTTTTATTGCCATGATTTTCATGGGAATCACAATGCAAATATAATCATGGCAACATTGTCCACTATTGCAACCAATAATAACACTTACATATTGCAACCAAATATCAAATTTTCACAACCTGTTTATATCATGGCGATAACCACAACCACTTGCGACCAAATTGATGTGGTGGCAACATCATATTTTTATTGCCACTATTTTCATGGGAATCACAATGCAAATATAATCATGGCAACATTGTCCACTATTGCAACCAAAACCGAGAAATGTGACAATAACACCTACATATTGCAACCAAATATCAAAATTTCACAACCTATTTATATCATAGCGATAACCACAACCACTTGTGACCAAATTATATGTGGTGGCAACATCATCTTTTTATTGCCACGATTTTCATGGGAATCACAATGCAAATATAATCGTGGCAACATTGTCCACTATTACAACCAAAACCGAGAAATGTGGCAATAACACCTACGTATTGCAACCAAATTGGTGTCGTTGCCGGGTTAACCGTGGCGAAAGGGTGGAAATTTAGTAGTGTCATATTCTAAGCTTCCATTTTTCTTCCATACTGGCACAATGTTGGATACCCACTCTACGTATCGGCATGGTCTTATGAATCCTACATCATATAACCTTGTTACATCGGCCTTGATATCTAGATATATTTCTTCCTTAAACTGCTGAGGTGACTTCTTAAATGGACAATACCCTTGGTTTATTGGGAGCCGATGTTCTATGATCGATCGGCTTAGTCCTGGCATTTCATGATATTCCTATGCGAAGCAATCCCAGTATTCTCGTAATAATGCAAATAATTCATTTTTTATTTCATCGGGTAGTTAAGCAGTTATGAAGGTTGGCTTCAGTCTCTCATTGGGTCCGATGTCTACATATTGTAGCTCATCGGTTGAGGCGAAGCTTTGACCGAGTTTGCCTTCTCCTTCATCCATGTCGCCTTAAAAGGGTAAGCTTGGGCTATTCATTGTTGATTGGTTTGATTCTTTCATTTGATACTTCAGGAAAATCACCATCCCAAGCCTTGTTGGACAGGCAGACAACTTCTTCCATCTCCCTTTCTGATAAATCAGCTATTACCGCATTGACTGATTTATCGGTGGGGATGATTTCCACTTGATCATCGATCCACTGCATGAGGATCTAATGCATTGTCGATGGGACGCAACAATTCACATGAATCTAATCGCGCCCAGCAGCAGACTGTAGGATCCTTTCCCTTCTATGACAAAGAAGGTGGTCGACACGGTCTTCCTCCCAACCGTCAACTCTGCGTTTAGCACCCCCATCGTCTCCGATGAATTGCCACCAAAGTCCCTTAGTACCACATTGGTTTTGATGAGGTATTCTGGCCCTTTTCCCAACTTTTGGAAAGTGGCATATGGCATCAAGTTGATGGCTGCTCCTCCATCTATCATCATCTTGGACATCGGATTACCATTTACCAAGCCTTTGATGTAAATGGGTCTTATGTACCAATGCTCGAGATCTTCTGGCTTGTCAAATACTTCTAGCTGTGGAGTTAGCACCAGTTGGGCCATTGTATCGGCCTGCTCAGCATCGGCCTCAGGGGTGGCCTGATACTCTGTAGGGAGGATGAAAACATTTTTACCCCTGCATATTTCTTATTGTCATCAACGACCTTGTCCTTTACTCACCATTCACTTTTAATCCTTCAAGGCCGATCAGTCTCGTTCTTATGGATTTTTACCTTCAGATCTCTTTGCCGCAGTCGTTGTACTCTACTCTTCTGATTCTTTGTAAATATCCCACTGGGACACCACTGTGGCTTTCTTGCGGTAGCGTCGCCATCAGTCGATTGACCATTTTCCTTAACGTTGATGGGTCCAATCGTTTCAAGTATCGACACCCTTGGCGACGATAACCTGCGATGGGTGGCCAACCTTTCCTAACTATATGGCCTTGTCTTGTCACTGCTCAGATCATGACCTCCTTGCCACCTGTCTTTGCTACCGCACTCAGGGCAATCATCCATCAATTGCAGACAGAGCCCTTCATTCTAGCAGAATCTGAAGAACTCACAATTTCAATGGGGATTGAATCGTGAGTACTCGTGATTGTCCTCGCTATTCATCCTTTCTCACGACTTCGTATCATATTTTCTAATCAAACTCGAGGAGGTGATGCTAGTGCTAGTTCGCCTGCTCTTCTTCGCATGTCGGTCAATAGTGTGGTGCGCATGCCACTTACCTTCCCTTGACCACTGTTCCCGAATGTGATGTACTCTTTGGAGCTCGGGGGAGAGAGACTGGAGAACCATCTGCGATGTCCCGTCATGTGGCGAGAGCATCCTGAGTCCATAATCCAAACATCCTCCAGTCCCCGATCCTGCACAATCAGTGGCTGTAAGTGGGAGCAAATGGTCCGGCACCAGGTTTAGCAAAAGAGCTAAACCAGTGTCGAGCCATCTGCTCAAAAGATGGAAAGCGAAAACCATCAAAAGAGTTTGGACCAAAACGCGGCTCAAAGCGCGGTCCTCGGTTTTGCCTAAAGCCTCGGCCACAAGGTCCAAGAACGTAGACAACATAGCCTGGAGCTCTGCCGGAATGAATACCACCATCTGGAGCACGGGCAAGAAAGTCGTCTCCTCTACCACCACCTACACGACACGGTCTGGCCTCCAGCCTCTCCCCGCGTCGAGGAACACGCAGTCTACCACCCTGCTGGTAGAACTGCTCCTGACCACCACGAGCTCTCTCTGCTCTCTCAACCCGCTTCCTCCTGAAGCAAAAATCCGCAAGATGCCCGTCTCTCTGACAGTACTCACAATGATAGGTAGGCTTCTTGGGATGTGGGTTAGGCTTGGGGTTCTTGGGCTTAGTGGTGGTTGGTGTTGTCTTCTTGGGTTGAGAGGGTCCAGGAAGAGAGTCTAGAGGGGTGTGGAGGTGTTTGGGCTTGGGAACCCAGATAGGTTTCTTGGGTGGATCTTTTGGTGGTTCATGGATTACACCATCCTTGGGCTGACAAGCCTGGGAGGACTCAGTGGAGTGAGTCTTAGGATAACTCTGCTCAGGAGTCATTTTACTCCACTCCACTGCCTGGCTAATGGCACTCTCAAAGTCAGCCTTGGTGTAGGTGTAACCTACCCCAAACCCATCCTGCCTCTTGAACTGCTGGATCATCATGCCGAGTTGTGGCTCTCTGGCACTGATCCAACTCAGGATAGAATGGAGGAAAAAGTTCTCATTCTGAGAATCAGCTAGCTCCTCTCTCAAGGAAGCTAGTACCTCCACCTGAGACAAGCAGGTCTCACACTCACTCTCTACTTGGACAGACTTCTCGGCTTTTAGCTTGATCAACTCAAGTCTAAGAGACAGACAGTTCTCACAGACAGTGGGTGGAACTGACAATGTCTCAAGCTCTAGCCTAGTCTGCGCAAGCTCAGCTCTCAACCTCTCCAAATCACCCAAATGTTCATCGCCCTTGGATTTCAACTCAGCTAAGACAGCTAGATGAGATGGGCAATCAACACAGGGTGCGACGACAATGGCTTGAGCATCTTTTAGCTCCAGCTGAGTGCTTTCAAGCTCAGTGGCCAAAGCGTCCCTCTCATCAACCCTTTCTGTGTACCTGGACTTCAGAGTCGACAGGTCACACAGAAGCACCTCACACTTCGGGCACTCACTGATATCACCCAAGCAAGGGGAAGAAGATAGACTCTCAATTCTGCCGTTGGCCACGGCAAGCTCACTTTCTAACTCATCTATCCTCTTCTTAGCCGCCCTAAGCAGTTTTTCCCGATATTTCAACTCCTGACGATTACTCTCAAGTAAATCAACAATTTCGTGCTCGTAGGATGATACCTTGTTGTCGTCGTCGTCGGAGTCGTCGGAGGAGCTCTTTTCTTCCTTATCCCCAAGAGCCATTGAACAGAAGCTCTTGCGGGATCTTCGGCGCTGGTGTGAGCGGCTCTTCGGCTTGTCTCCGAAGGCCATGAAGCAAAGACTCACCGGATCATCCTTGTCCTTCCCCTTCATGATGGAGATCTCCTTATCGCTTGAGCTCGATGAAGAGGAAGAAGACGTGGACCGCTTGGAGTAGCTCTTCTCCATCTCGGCGAAGAAGGCCTTGTCACGCTTCTTGTTCTCTCGCCGGTAGTCCTTCAGGGCCTTCTTGAAGAATCGGGTATTCGGCTTGCCCTTGTTGAAGGATGAGCTCTCATGCTTGCCGGAGTCATGGAAGCTGCCACCGGTGCCCTTCTTGTGTCCATTGCGCTTGGGGCAGTCGGCGATGAAGTGTTCTAGATCACCACACTCAAAGCATCCAGATTTTGTGCCGTGTCTTTTGAACATTCTCTTGTCATAGACACGACGCACTCGGTTGTTAAAGAGACACAAATCATCATCTCCCAAAGACTCAAGCTGGTCCTCAGTGATAGACATCAAGGAGAACCCAGCACAGCTCACAGCAGAAGGATCAACAGAAGGTGTAGCAAGGGCCAGAGATTTTGATCCAGAACCAGTGAGATTTGATCTCAGCTGTATATCTACCTCAGTGGCCTTCAGCTTGCTAAACAACTCAGAAATGGTCAAGGTATCGTAAGAAGTGCTCTCAACGATAGAGGATACCTTGATCTCCTAGATCTTTGGGTCCAAGGTATGGAGAACCTTGAGCGCCTGCTCGTGATCTGAGACTAACTGAGCACCCTCAGCCTTGTTGTCCCGAAGCTTGTTAATGATCGATTGAAAATAACCAAACAAGGCTTCAATAGATGCACCCGACTTCTGTGTGAAGTTCTCGTACTCACGCCGGTAGGTCTGATAGAGCCGAGCCTTGACCTGGGCTGTTCCCTCATGGTGTGCCTTGAGGGTAGCCCAGATCTATCTCACAGTGGAGAGATGACTCACACGCTCAAACTCAGTGGGACCTAAACCAGAAAACAGAATGTTCATAGCCTTACTGTTGCTCAGATGCTAAGCAATGATACCAGCAGTACCATGCTCAGCGACTGGCAATATGACAAACGTGGTGTGAACGCAAATGTCCCAAATGTCCGAACCCTGGCTCATGAGATAGGCTCGCATGCAATTCTTCCAATAGTTATAGCCATAGGCTTCCAAGGACGGGACCTTGCCAGGAGATGTCATGGTCACTACTGGGGTTTAGAACCGGTTAAGGTATGGAAAAACCCTAACCTCGCTCTGATACCACTTGTAGGACCGAAAGTAGCGACCAGAGGGGGGGTGAATGGGCGCCTAAAAATTCTTTCGAATCAATGGCCTGTTCCCAATACCCAACGCACCTCAAAGACTAAGCAGCAGAAAATAAACAGATAGCCTAAGACTAAAGGTATCTAGCCTAGAAGCAACTGATGTCAAACAGAGAACTATCAAAGCAGTGCTAATAGACAGATAAACAGTATACACAAGACTAGGCAAGACAAACTTCTCAGTATAACACTCTAAGTGCACTAAGAATGAAGTGAGAAGTTACCGTTCGAAATCTGTCTCCTGTTCGAAACTTGGCGAAGCCTGCTTCGCTCGTCGAGGTCTACTTCGGTGGTCGAAGCCTGCTTCGCTGGCCGAAGCCTACTTCACTGGTCGAAGCCTGCTTCGGAGGTTAGTTGCGAAGCCTGCCGAAGGCTGTTGTGAAAATGCCAAAGGTATGTTTTGGTCTAGCCTAGTTCGAAGTGGCAGGGAGCGAAGTATGCTTCGAAGCGAAGTATGACAAGGTCGGAGCCTGCTTCGAAGTGTGTACTTCAAAGGCAAGGCTTCGAACACAACTTCGAACTCGCACACAGAGCGAACAACCTTCAAAATGAAAAGCGAAGGCTGACACGCGACAGAGAAACCAAAATGAAGCCTATACTCTACCTTCGAACAGAACACAAGGACCTTCGAAGAAGATGGAAGCAAACACTGAGCGAAGTCTAACAGAAAGAAAAGCTTCGAAGCCAACTTCGAAACCTGTCGAAGTATGGACTTCGAAGAGATCGAGTCGGAGTACCTTCGCACAGACGTTCGAAGTATGAGATGCTGTCAGTTCAAAAAGTACTTCGAAGCTAGCAATTCAGGACACAAAACGAAGTTCGAAGTTCAAATGAAACCTTCGAGTATATCAGATCGAAGCCTGCCTCACGGAGCTGAGGGGCTTTGAACAGAGAGGGGGCTTCGCCAGAGAACAGTTAGAAAAGTTACTCAGCCCTGTCAACTTCGATCAAAAAGCTGCGCAGTAAAAGCAAAAAGCTGGCACTAGTGTATTGTTGCTACAGTGTAGTAGTACTACTTGCAACAGCAAGAACTAGTACTACTTGCGTGAAGAACACACGGAACAGAAGCAATCGAAGCTTCTCTTCAAGAATAAACCAGTCGCATGCGCAAGGAAAACTGTAGAGCAATAAATGAAATGGTGCACACAAAAATGGCAGGAACAAACTCTTCTAGACCAGAGCAAAATGAGATGAACTTGCCAATAACAATCAGCACAAAAATCTCTGGCGGCGCACGCATGAACAGGAGAGGAGAGAGACAAAGCAAGAGACAAAATGACCCAAAGGAGTATGAATTGATTTCAACCAAAAGGGTGACCTAACCGTAGGGATTGGGGTCCTATTTATAAGCTGCCCAACACTAGGAATATTCCACTAGCCCTTTAGGGTTTTTTACAGATGCAGGAATAAAGGAAAAGACTCTACTGCCCTTAGGTATTTTTACAGACACGACTGACTGACTGTGGGCCTAGAGATACAGATGACTTATTCGGAAGCTAAGTTTTCGTAGCGACTACGGCTTCTCTTCTGGACAGTCGGATACAAGATCAACGGTTGTCAGTTTTGCGCCGAAATTGACAAAGCCTCCACCGACTTTGCACCAGGTACCCGGATTGGGCTGGCCTGATTCCGCAGCTCTCTCAGCCCGGCAATCACTCACCGCCCGTGTACCTGAGTCAACCCTGGTCAACAGCCCAGTGGGTCTTCTACTGCTTCTGGCCCATGTACCCGGATTGGGCCAGCCTGACTTCGCAGCCTCCTCTGCCCGACAGTCGCTCGCTGCCCGTGTACCTGAGTCACACGCGGCCCATGAAACAGCAGATCTCTTCTTCTTTTGTCCTCTTTGACTATCGTTGACAATGACTCATCACTTCTGGAGCCATGAGGCCCACACTATTCAGCATGGCTCCTCATTGACTCCTATTGACCATGCGTCATCATTGGTGGGCCTAGGCTCTACTAAATCTTGGCATCAACAACGGCTTGAGCTGGCTTATCTGCCATGCATGCAGAACCGAGCTGCCACAGGAGAAGCACAGGGCGTAGAACCGAGTGAAGAACCAGTGGCTAGTGGCTAGGGGTGCTTAGAAAGAATCGGTCGCGCGAGGACTGATATTGCGAGAGAGAAAGGACCGAACGATTTCGCTGAGCCCTAGGAGCGAGACTCAGACTGATGAAACTATGATCAATGCGGGGAACAAAATAGTGAATCAGCTATCAACGCGGGAGTAAAGAAGAGTGGTGGCAAGGAAGTTTCTAGATGAAGGCACACGGTAGGGTAAAATAGAAAGAATAACTCTCATATTTCAATTTTGGATGAGTTGGTAGAAACTCTAGGAATACAAGGCCTTTTATAGGAAGTTTAAAAACTAGAAAATATCCATTTACCCCTAGGGTAAATTACACAGAGACGCAACAATAAAGATACTAACCCAACGGGCAAAATGGTCAAATCCTAACTAAAGGTAGTTTGTCCTAATGCGGAGCTTTCGTAGCAGCTACAGCTTCGCTTCAGGGTTGTCTAATCTCCATTTGATGTTCTAGATTTGGTGTCCGGATTGGGCCAACCCAACTCTACGCCCCCTCGGCCCAACAGTCGCTCACCGCACGTTTACCTGAGGCAAACCTGGTCAACACCACGACGAGTCCCTTGCCGTTCCTGACCCATGTACCTGGATTGGGCTGACCTGACTCCATGGCTCCCTCTGCCAGGCAGTTGCTCGCCGCCCATGTACCTGAGTCACACGCGGTCAAGACACGGTAGGTCTTCTCTTCATCTCCTTTCTGACTTCGGTTGATAATCATACATCATCTTCTAGAGCCAGGAGGCCCATGATCTTCAACATGGCTCCTCACCTACTCCCACGTTCTAAACACAATCATTGGTGAAAACCCCATAATTTTTATCCCTTTTTGTTACATTTAAAATTCGTTCATACCAAATGTGCTTTAAAATAAAAATCATACACATTACATATAACACATGTAGCATTTGTGGAACAGAGCCTCAGTCATCCTCTTCACCTATTGTGAGGAATAATGTTATCAACTACCAAAGTAGCAAGGGCAATGCTCAGTAGAATAATGTAGGTGCAAATCTCTCGGACTAATATATTACACCAACATAACTCAACTAGCAATCTAGTTTAGAAAATCGTCAGTATCTATTTAAGTTTAGGCTCGCTTTATCAACTACTAAAAATCGATTATTATTTTTATATCTTTTTCTTATACCAATCTCTCGGACTAATATATTACACCAACATAACTCGACTACTAAAAATCGTCAGTAGAATAATATATCAACTACTAAAAATCAATTATTATTTTTATATCTTTTTCTTATACCAATCTCTCGGACTAATATATTACACCAACATAACTCAACTAGCAATCTAGTTTAGAAAATCGTCAGTATATATCTATTTAAGTTTAGGCTCGCTTTATCTTGCTCTAGCTTGATCACTACAAAATAGTAAGGTTATACCTAGTGTATCATCAACTTTAAGTCCATTGGAATATCATATCCTCGTTTCACCGCCTAGCTTATAAGTGGGCATGCTTTTTAATCTCTTAAACAGTGTAGTTTAAAAAATATACTAATATTTTAAAATTATTTATGAAATTTGTATCATTAAATCCCTTCAAACCCACAAATAATTGTTCTAATCCTCAGCTTTATGTATCAATCATCCATCTTTCGTCGTCGTCTGTTTCCTCTAATAAGTTAGAAAGAGTCGGTCAAGCCAAAGCAGAATGCAGTGGTTGCAATTTCCAAAACCAGCCTGCTAATCCCCCAATAAACCTTCCAACCAAATTCCAAATTCTCCACGATCAACCAAATTAAAAAGCTTAATTGCAGGTGGCTAACCACTGTTTTGTCGGCAGCAACATGATTAGACCAATAATTAATCCACCCCCTTGGTGGACACAATGTTCGTTAACCAATCGGAGGACGGGGGTTGGGGCTAATTATCTAGCTCGATCTGAGCTTGAATGCGAGTGACATTACTTTATTTGGAATAATAAATCATTTGGTACACAAGGGAGCCGCATTTTGATGTGATGGTTATTAACTGCTGATTATTGTATTAGCTAGCAGTTTAATCATCGTCATGTCACGTGTGATTGGTTAGTTTAGGTGTCGATAATTAACCAAGCGTAGTAATGGCTGGTCGGCGGCTCTGTCACGGGCTCCTCTCCTGGGTTTAGTTTGCATCAAGGCTAGCTTGCCACTTGTGGTACTTTTTAACTTTTTGTTTTAGATGTCTTCTTTTGTGGTTAATCAACTAGCTGGAGTGTGTCACTAAATATTCAGATGCTACATGAGAAATTAGTTAAACGGGGCTTTTGTATATTTTTGAGGTTTGCAATTTGGAGTTTTGAACGGCTCCGTAATACTTATCACATGATTGCACAGAATATATTGCGGTCCCCTCGAGTGTCAATGGCCATAGATTCAAATGAAAAACATAACTTTTTAACATACGGGATGTTTGATAAAACTACAAATCTAGAATCTAGTGTCGTGAACTCTAGTTATGTCCTGATGTGAGCTTCTTTTACATGATTCTTTTAGAACTCCGGTTGAGTGTATCGAGGGGGAGCTGGCGGCGTCGGATTTGGAAGGAGGGGTCGCCAGCGATGGAAAGGGGGATCCCTTTCCATCGAGGAAGATGATCCCGACAGGTGGCCCCCACCTGTCGGCGGGTGAGCGAGTCAGGAAAGCCAGACAGGCGGGCCCCATCGGTCAGAGAGAGGAAAAGGGAAACGAGTGGCTACCAGGTGCGACCTAGGCGGGCGCGGACGGGAGAGGAGAGAGGGGGAGTGCGCCGATAGGCGGGTCCCGCTCGTCAGTGGCTCAAGACTGACTGGGCTGGGCTCGGGGCACTTTGAGGGTTGAGGCCCATTAAGATTTAAAATGGTTTTCTGATTTAAAATAAATCTAGTAATTCATTTATTTGATTAAGGGCTGTATCACTATTGATAAAAACTTGTAACAATTCCTGAAATTGTGTTTTGGCCTCTAGTTTATCTCATAAAATTTTCAAGTCCATATTTTGAATATTCCTCCCTGTTTGGCTTTAATAGGGCTCTTTTAGGGTTTTTCTTTAATAAATAAATTCAGAAATGTCTTTAATAATACTTTTCTTTTATTTTCTTTCCTTTTAATTCTTGGGGTGATACAATCCAGGTGGAGGCTTATAGCACTGCAGGTCTTCGTGCGAAGAGTAGTGCGAATCTCCGTTGTTCGAGCGAAGTCCGCACGCACAAACTTAAGAGTTTTGGCTTGTGACCTTCGACTATTCAGACTTCGGCTGTTCAGGCTTCGGCTGTTCGAAGTACACTTCGTCACGTGGTGCACTTCGGCAACGAAAGCAGACTCTGACAATTTCGAAACATACTCCGACAGATCCTCTGCAGTCTTTGTTTTTCGAAGTATTTAAACCTCGAGGGCTATTAAGTTAGCTTCGGAGTATTTCTGTTGTGAGTTTCGATTGACGAAGGTTGTTTTCAGAGTAGTTATGCAGTCTTCGAACTAGAGATTATTTTGAACAGTAATATCTCTTCTCTTTCTGCGTGCCTTTGAGAAGATGTTTCTTTTGAAGATGCATGAACTGCTTATGTTTTGAATGATAAATTAATCTGCCTTTAAGCTCTGTGTTGGTGTCCTTTTGATTAGGACACCGGTTGTTTCTAGGCTAGAATATTTTAGGCACTGTTGATATGTTTGTTCTTTCCTGTTGGTTTGTTGAGGTGCGTTGGGAGTTGGGACCAGGCCATTGATTCGAAAGAATTTTTTAGGCGCCCATTCACCCCCCCTATGCTCGCTACTTTTCGGTCATACAAGTGGTATCCGAGCTTGGTTAGGGTTTTTCCATACCATAACCGGTTCTAAACCCAGGTAGTGATCATGACTTCTTCTGGAAAGGTTCCGTCCCTGGAAGCTTATGGCTATACTTATTGGAAGAATCGCATGCGAGCTTATCTCATGAGCCAGAGCGTGGACATTTGGAACATTTGTGTTCACCCTACTTTCACCATAGTGCCTGTTGCTAAGGATACATCTCCAGATATTATCGCCCAGCATTAGAACAACAACAAAGCGGTGAACATTTTGTTTTCTGGTTTAGGTCCCACTGAATTTGAGCGTGTGAGCCATCTCTACACTGCTAGAGAGATTTGGGCTACCCTCTAGGCACACCATGAGGGGACAGCCCAGGTGAAGGCTCGGCTCTATCATACCTACCTGCGTGAATATGAAAATTTCACACAGAAGTCAGTTGAATCTGTTGAAGCCTTGTTTGGTCGTTTTCAATCGATCATCAACAAGCTTTGGGCCAACAAGGCCGAGGGAGTTTATCTGATCTCAGATCATGAGCATGCGCTCAAGGTTCTCCATACCTTGGACCCTAAGATCTGGGAGATCAAGGTATCCTCTATCATTGAGAGCACCTCTTATGATACCTTGATAATTTCTGAGTTGTTCAGCAAGCTCAAGGCCACAAATGTTGATATCTAGTTGAGATCAAATCTCACTGGCTCTGGATCAAAAACCCTGGCCCTTGCTACACCTTCTGCTGACCCCTCCTCTATGAGCTTTGTTGGGTTCTCCTTGATGTCTATCACCGAGGACTAGCTTGAGTCGCTAGGAGATGATGACCTGTGTCTGTTTAACAACCGGGTGCATCGTGTCTATGACAAGCGACTGTTCAAAAGACATGGAACGAAATCCGGATGCTTTGAGTGTGGTGATCCAGGTCACTTCATCGCCGACTGCCCCAAGTGCAATGGTCACAAGAAGGGTACCGATGGTGGCCTCTATGACTCCGGCAAGCACGACAATTCTTCCTTCACAAAGGGCAAGCCGAAGACAAGATTCTTCAGAAAGGCCCTGAAGGACTATCGGTGTGAGAACAAGAAGCGAGACAACCTTCTTCGCCGAGATGGAGAAAAGCTACTCCAAGCGGTCTTCGTCTTCTTCCTCTTCATCAAGCTCAAGCGATGAGGAGATCGTGATAAGGAAGGGGAAGGACAAGGATGATCCAGCGGGCCTCTGCTTTATGGACTTCGGGGACAGGCCGAAGAGCCGCTCACATCACCACCGAAGATCCCGCAAGAGCTTCTGCTCAATGGCTCTTGGGGATAAGGAAGAGAAGGGATTTCTGATGGGGGAGTGGTCCCGATCTTCCGCTAGGTAAAGGATAAACTTGGGTTGGTGGAGAATCTCGACGTTGGCGATCCAAGGCTCCGGTCCGGCGGATCAAAACCTTGCAATCATTGCACCACTGTCTCCGTTGGTTATCAACCACGCAGAACGCGATTGACCTCGCCACGAAGGCTAATTCCTGCAAGCGAACCCAAGAACACAAGCAAGAACAGGAAGGATACAAGTCGAATGTCAAATCACAGACAAACGATGATAAGGTGAGGTTTCACAAACAAAAATGCAGCAGCCAATCGGTCCGGTGCAAGAGGCGGGATCTAAACACACAAGTGTATATGCAACAAAGCAAAACCTAACCCTAGAGGCGGCTGGCATGAGAATATATAGGGCGGCAGCCTGTGGAAGGCGAACAGACACGGGCTGTGGGCTAGAAGACGTACAGACTCAGACTGTGGGCCAACATGGCCTAGTTCTGTCATGCAGGACTGTTTAAATCACACAGAATGACTCGAGACTCCAAATGAGGTGAAACCAACGGAAAACGATCCGTCTTCTCCTCAGCTTTCCAAAAAGTCAAAGAACGCGCCAATCGGACTTTGTATGAGGAAGTTATGCCCATTTTGGTGCAGGGTGGTTGATGTAGTCCGAACCAGCGAAATCTTGACTTCAAAACATCCGTGCGACTCCGTCTTCAGCTCCAACTCTTCTATTCCATCTCCCATGTTCCTAAGCAACAAAATATCACTAGTATTCAGTAGCATCCCATCCAAACAAATATTGACATAGTTGCTAAGGAAAGAATTAACCTCATAGTTCAAGCGACGGGCACGAGCGCGTGTGATTCGTCCTATTAACTGAATTGTAGGTGGAGGCTCCATGTGTGTATCATGTGAAGTGATGTCCTCATCATCCTCCCCCTCTTGAATTGGAGTCGTCCTCGACTCAAGCTCATCGTCAGCTCCCAAATAGGGTTTTAAATCATCAGCACGGGGCATCAATTTAAACTTTCTCAAATCAGGAAAACGATCCTTGCGCAAGTACAACCAAACAAGATCTCCTGGTTTGAAAAACATCTTCTTTCTTCCTTTATTTGTCTTTTGAGAAAAATAGCGTGCCTTCTTTTCTATAACTTCCTTGGTCTTCAGATGCATATCTTTCACAAACTCTGCACGCTTAGTTGCCTCCATGTTTGCTCTCTCTTGAAAAGGAAGTGGCAGCAAATCAAGTGGTGTGATTGGCTTAAAACCATACACCACTTCAGACGGGCACAATTGTGTTGTTGAGTGGACATCTCTATTGTATGCAACTTCAACATGTGGAAGACCATCCTCCCATTCTTTCAAGTTCTTCTTAATCATTGTTCGCAGCAACATGGAGAGTGTACGGTTTACCACCTCTGTTTGACCATCAATTTGCGGGGGACAAGTTGTTGAAAATAGCAATTTTGTGCCAAGCTTGGCCCACATTGTCTCCCAAAAATAACTCATAAACTTCACATCATGATCTGAAACAATGGTTGTAGGCATCCCGTGCAATCTCACAACTTCCCTGAAAAATAAATCAGCAATATGTGAAGCATCGTTGGTCTTGTGACAGGGAATAAAATGTGCCATTTTAGAAAACCTATCCACTCTTACAAATATGGAGTCTCTCCCCCTCTTTGTCCTAGGCAATACCACAATAAAGTCCATGCTAATATCTTCCCAAGATGCACTAGAAACAGGAAGTGGAGTATACAAACCATATGGGTTAAGTTTGGACTTAGCTTTATGGTATGTGGCACAACGCTGCACAAATCGTTCAACATCTCTCCGCATCTTGAGCCAATAAAAATTTTTGGACAGCAGGGCCAAAGTCTTTTCTCTCCCAAAATGTTCCATTAATCTACCGCCATGTGATTCCTGCAACAACAACAAATGTACGGACGAATCTAGAACACATAGCTTGTTAGCATGGAACAAGAACCCGTCATAAATATGAAATCCTTTCCAGCCTTTCCCATCGTTACATTTAGTGTATGGTTCAGAAAATTCTTTATCTACAACATACAAATCTTTCAAACTTTCCAAATCTGGAACGTTAATATCAAGTTGAGATAAAAGAACAACCCTGCGAGACAATGCATCAGCAACCACATTTTCTTTGCCATTCTTGTATTTCACAATGTATGGGAAAGGTTCAATAAATTCAACCCATTTATCATGTCTATGGTTCAGTTTAGCTTGCCCTCTCAAATATTTTAGTGCTTCACGATCAAAATGTATAATAAACTCCTTAGGCAAAAGGTAATGTTGCCAAGTTTCAAGCACACACACTAAGGCATATAATTCCTTATCATAGGTAGAATAATTCAACTGTGGAACATGCAATTTCTCACTAGAATAGGTCACGAGTTTACCTCCTTGTAGCAGCACACCTCCTAATCCAAAACCACTAGCATCACATTCTAACTCAAAAGGCTTACTGAAGTCGGGTAGCTGAAGTAGAGGTGCACGTGTAAGGCGATCCTTGAGTGTGGCCAAAGCTTGTTCTTGTGCTGGCTCCCAAGTAGAAGTAACTCCCTTCTTGGTCAACTCAGGTAAAGGGCCGGCTATGGTGCTGAAATCTTTCACAAAACGCCGGTAGAAACCTGCAAGACCAAGAAAACTACGTACTGCAAGGTTAGTTTTAGTTGCATGCATGACACATCCTTTCAGATTAATTACTTGTGATGAGGAAGGAGAAACAACTTTTTCTTTTTGTTGCCTCGAAAGTGTTTTAGCTACTTGCTGATTTTCATAAAGTTGTTTGCTCTTTTGTGCGTCCCTAGCACGTTTTTCTTGTTCAAATTTCACAATTTCAGCAGGAGTCATAGGAAGCAATGTAACTTTCTTTCCTTTATACATAAATGTGTACTTATTGCTCCTACCATGGTGTGTAGCATCAGTATCATATACCCAAGGTCTACCAAGTAATAGAGAACATGATTGCATTGGTACTACATCAAAATCAGCAACTCCGAAGTATGTACCAATGGAAAATTCGATGTGAGCAGTTTGTGTTACCTTGACCTTACCGCTATCGTTGAACCATTGCACATGGTAAGGGTGTGGATGTGCACGTGTGGGAAGTTGAAGCTTAGTTATCACGTCGAGGCTCACCAAATTGTTGCAACTACCGCTGTCGATGATGACACGCGCACGACGGTTATTGACGAGGAAGAAGGTCTGAAATATATTGTTCCGTTGTGCCTGGTCGTCCTGGTCTATGTGAGTGCTTAAGTCACGTTGTACAATAAGTGCTGCCATGTTAGTGAAAAGACAAAACAACAAAGAATAATCCTTATGTAAACAGCTAGGTGGGGTGGTGGATGTGTGGTGGAAGCAATCCGTCAAGCGCCTTACCCACGCTTGCAAGTGTTCTTACCACGCCACAGTGAGGTCACCGGCCTGCAGGTGATGAACCAAGTGGAGGGTGGTGTGCAATTGCAAGAAATGAACCTGTCCTGACCAAGAGAAAGGTGTAGCTTGGAAGGCAAAGTGAGTAGCAAGGATTAGCGATAGTAATAACAGTTAAACCAAGTTCAATAAGTATTCCCTAGTACTCGTCAAAGTTGCTAGCCTTAGTGCTCCCAAGGTGAAAATTCAAGCAATAGAGGGAAACTATGTGCCCAAAACTCAAATGGAAGCAACACAGGCCAAATTCAGCTCTCTGCAGATCGGACAAGAGATCGGACAAGAGATCGGACAAGGGATTGGACAAGCAGAAACTGCCACTGAAACTGCCACTGCCTGCCACTGATCGGACAAGAGATCGGACAAGAGTTCGGACTAGGGATTGGACAAGCAGAAACTGCCACTGCCTGCCACTGATCGGACAAGAGATCGGACAAGAGTTCGGACAAGCAACTAACAGGACCGCTTCTCTTTTTTTATATATTTTTTTTCTCCTTTTTTTTCACTCTATTTTTTTTGAACAAGGATGACCAGAGATGCAACCACAAAAATTGGCACCTACAACTGAGGTGGGATGTGGCTCACAAAAGTTCAAACAAGTTCGCTGTCCGGCGAGCAAAAACTTTGACCAATTTTTTTCTTTATCTTCCAGATTTTTTTTGGTGATTTTGGTGAGGGCTAACAGGCGTAGCCAGTTAGGGTACCCACAAACATTGGGTCAGGAACACGCTCAAAAAATTTCAGATTTTTCTGCCAAACGAGCGAAAAGTTATGCCTGTTTTACTGAAGGGGGTCACAAAGAGTCGATGTGTAAAACAAATAGGGTTGCGGAAGGGGGGGTTTTCGGTGGGGAATTTTTTTTTCTGAGACACAAGAACAACTACTACTCAAACGACACAGAGGGATGACTAAACCAGCAACAAGACTCGACCAAGAACACGAACTCAACAAAGTTAAAACTGAAATTAAAATCGCAAGGCACAAAGGGGGTCTCGGTGGGGAATTTTTTTGGTGCGGTTTTCTGGACTCTGGGTAAAAACAAAAGCAGATAGAGATTACCTAACGGGAAAACTGAGCTCTGATACCAACTGATGGGGGAGTGGTCCCGATCTTCCGTTAGGTAAGGGATAAACTTGGGTTGGTGGAGAATCTCGACGTTGGCGATCCAAGGCTCCGGTCCGGCGGATCAAAACCTTGCAATCGTTACACCACTGTCTCCGTTGGTTATCAACCACGCAGAACGCGATTGACCTCGCCACGAAGGCTAATTCCTGCAAGCGAACCCAAGAACACAAGCAAGAACAGGAAGGATACAAGTCGAATGCCAAATCACAGACAAACGATGATAAGGTGATGTTTCACAAACGCCAATGCAGCAGCCAATCGGTCCAGTGCAAGAGGCGGGATCTAAACACAACAGTGTAGATGCAACAAAGCAAAACCTAACCCTAGAGGCGGCTGGCGTGAGAATATATAGGGCGGCAGCCTGTGGAAGGTGAACAGACACGGGCTGTGGGCTAGAAGACGTACAGACTCAGACTATGGGCCAACATGGCCCAGTTCTGTCATGCAGGACTGTTTAAATCACACAGAACGACTCGAGACTCCAAATGAGGTGCAACCAACGGCAAACGATCCGTCTTCTCCTCAGCTTTCCAAAAAGTCCAAGAACGCGCCAATCGGACTTCGTATGAGGAAGTTATGCCCATTTTGGTGCAGGGTGGTTGATGTAGTCCGAACTAGCGAAATCTTGATTTCAAAACATCCGTGCGGCTCCGTCTTCAGCTCCAACTCTTCTATTCCATCTCCCATGTTCCTAAGCAACAAAATATCACTAGTATTCAGTAGCATCCCATCCAAACAAATATTGACATAGTTGCTAAGGAAAGAATTAACCTCATGGTTCAAGCGACCGGCATGGGCGCGTGTGATTCGTCCTAGTAACTGAATTGTAGGTGGAGGCTCCATGTGTGTATCATGTGAAGTGATGTCCTCATCACTTTCCCGACGACTCGAATGATGACGACGATGAGAAGGTATCTTCCTATGAACGCGAAATCGTTGATTTACTTGAAGAAAAACGTCAGGAGTTGAGATATCGGGAGAAACTGCTTAGAGGGGCTAAGAAGAGGATAGATGAGCTTGAGAGTGAGCTTGTCGTGGCCAATGGCAGAATTGAGAGTCTATCTTCTTCCCCTTGCTTGGGTGGTAGCAGTGAGTGCCCAAATTGTGAGGTGTTACTGTGTGACCTGACAACTCTGAAGTCTAGGTACACAGAGAGGGTAGATGAGAGGGACGCTTTGGCCACTGAGCTTGGGAGTGCTCAGCTGGAGCTGAAAGATGCTCATGCTACTATCATCGTTCCCTGTGTTGATTGCCCATCCCATCTAGCTAGTTTAGCTAAGCTGAAAGTCAAGGGTGATGAGCAGTTGGGCGAGTTGGAGAGTGTTAGAGCTAAGCTGCAGCAGACTAGGCTAGAGCTTGAGACACTGTCAGTTCCACCCACTGTCTGTGACAACTGCTTGTCTCTTAGGTTGGAGTTTATCAAGCTGAAAGCCGAGAAGTCTGTCCAAGTTGATAGAGAGTGTGAGACCTGCTTGTCTCAGGTGGAGGTTCTAGCTTCCTTGAGAGAGGAGCTAGCTGACGTTCAGAATGAGAACTTTTACCTCCGTCAGATCCTGAGTTCGGTGAGTGCCAGAGAGCCATAGCTCAACATGATGATCCAGTAGTTTAAGAGGCAGGATGGGTTTGGGGTAGGTTACACCTACACCAAGGCTGATTTTGAGAGTGCCATTAGCCGGGCAGTGGAGTGGAGTAAAATGACTCTTGAACAGAGATACCCCAAGACTCACTCCACTGAGTCTTTCCAGGCTAGTCAGCCCAAGGACGGAGTGTTCCAAGAACAACCTAAAGCTCCACCCAAGAAGCCCATCTGGGTTCCAAAGCCCAAACATCTTCACACTTCTCTAGACTCTCTACCTGGACCATCTCACACCAAGGAGCCTACACCCAACACCACTAAGCCCAAGAACCCCAAGCGTCAACCATATCCAAAGAATCCCACCTATCAGTGTGAGTACTGTCAGAGAGACAGACATCTTGAGGAGTTTTGCTTCAGGAGGAAGCCGGTTGAGAGAGCAGAAAGAGCTCGTGGAGGGCAGGAGCAGTTCTACTAGCAGGGTAGTAGACTGAGAGTTCCTTCACACGGGGAGAGGCTAGAGGCTAGGCCGCGTCGTGTAGGTGGTGGTAGAGGAGATGACTTTCATGCCCGTGCTTCGGAGGGTGGTGTTCGCTCCGGCAGAGCTCCAGGCCATTCTGGATACGGTTTTGGACCTCATGGCTGAGACTTTAGATAGAACTGAGGACCGTTCTTTGAGCCGCGTTTTGGTCCTAACTCTTATGATTCCTTCTGCGTTCCGTCTTTTGAGCAGATGGCTCGACACTGGTTTAGTTCTTTTGCTAAACCTGGAGCTAGACAATTTGCTCCCCCTTACGACCACTGATTGTGCAGGATCGGGGACTGGAGGACGTATGGATCATGGACTCAGGGTGCTCTCGCCACATGATGGGACATCGCAAATGGTTCTCCAGTCTCTATCCCCTGAGCTCCAATAAATACATCACATTCGGGAACAGTGGTAAAGGGAAGGTACACGTCATTGGCTCAATTCGCATCTCTGACCATTTCTCTTTGAAGAACGTTGCTTTAGTTGGAAACTTAAATTTCAATCTAATATTTGTTTCCCAACTTCTTGAGGATGGTTTGGAGGTCCGTTTTAAGAAGGGCATGTCTTCTGTGGTTGATTCTAGAGGGTCTTTGGTTTGCCAGATCTTACCATTCGGTAAGGTTTTTAGGATTGACTTTTCTAGTTCTTTTGGCCCTTCTCACTGTTTGATTGCTGGATCCTCCTTTGAGCTCTAGAAGTGGCATAGGAGGTTAGGTCATTTGAGTTTTGATCTACTAGTTAGATTGAGCTCTATGGACCTCATCCGAGGATTGCCCAAGCTTAAGATGGAGAAGGATCTAGTTTGCCATCCTTGTCATCACGGGAAAATGGTTGCCGCTTCTCACTCACCTGTGACTCAGGTGATGACTTCGTACCCGGGAGAGCTGTTACACATGGACACTATTGGTCCAGCTCGGGTAAGCTCAGTCGGTGGGAAGTGGTATGCGCTTGTGATCATTGACGATTTTTCTTGATTTTCATGGTTTTTCTTCTTGGAGTATAAGGATGAGACTTTTCAGTTTGTTCATGACCTGATTTTGAAGCTGAAAAATGAGAACAATGGTCGGATGCGAGCAATTCGCTCTGACAACAGCTCTGAGTTTAAGAACTCCCAGTTCATCAGCTTTTGTAGTGATCAGGGTCTTGATCATTGTTGGCGTAAAAGATTACGCTAACATGTTTCTGAAGATTAGAAACTAACAAACGAAGTGTTTGCGAAGTGAACTGTTCTAAGCCTCTGAAAGGATAATAACTTAGAATAGTTCGAATGTGTGTATTGAATAACTTGTATTCCGTCCGTATTACATGGTAAAACGGGGGGTATTTATAGGCCCAAACATTAAGGAAAAGACCTTTTAACCCCTCAATTACAACCGACATAGTAGAAACTATTTGGTACCCTCAATAGGGCTAAAATGGTAAAAGACTAATCTAATAAGAAAGAAGATAAGTCTTCCATCTTAGCTGACAAAGAAGTTCCTGGAAGAGTTTAAGTTCGAAGATGTACTTCGAAGTAGAGTCTGTCATCATGCTTCGAACTTGACTCAATGTATCTCCGAAGGTATATGCTGGAAGTCTTCGGCTTAATCACCAGTCTTTATCTTGTTACTGCAATAACCCTGAAGATGGAATATTTTCCCCCAACAGTAGCCCCTCGAATACGCTTCTCCGCTAAATCTGTAATGTTAGGAGAGCAGTATACGCAAGAAAAATAATCATGCGTAGGGGTTAGCAGATTTAAACCATCTACGAACTATGTGGAGATGTAAGCTTCGAATTAGTTTCTAATAAAATTACATTCGAAGTAACTTAGAACTAACTCAAGAAGTCTGAAAGCCTTTTTATACTTAGAAGAAATAGTCGTTAGCTTCTTTCTTCTAACGGAAGTTACGGAATGCTTTAATTTCGGAGCAAAGTAACGGCTGGGAATGTGAAGCGATACAGACAAACGGTAAAAAATCAGGGTTTGGGCTATAAATAGAGGGCCCAAACCCTTCTTGAGTACCTTTTCACTGCTTTCGTGCAAACACTGCTTTCGTGCAAACAAACCATCACCCGAGCCCTAGCCTCCATTTTTCTTCTGAAGCAATCTGTGAGATCCAATGGTGAAGAGTAGTTTCAAGGGCCCTGGAGCAGCTTCAACCCTGGCCCGGCAGCAGGCTGCGGTGGCAGCGGTGGCTGCAACCTTGGCGGCAGCGACTCCAAATCCTTCAGTGGCGACAATGGCGCCGGTGGGAGGAAATCCCCAAAATGTCGGCTCCCAAGATCTCTTTCCGGCCTCGACGAAGTACACAGATCAATCTTATCAACTGGGGTCGTCAACCTGTAGAAGGGAATCTCTTGCAGCTGCAGTAGAAGGCAAAATTAGTTCGGGGGTGATGATTCGCAAACCTGGGAAGGAAATCATTCCATCACCGATACCCGGAGAAGTAGTTATTTTCGAAGCCTTCTTCGAAGCTGGCTTAGGTCTTCCGGCAGTTGATTTGTTGGCCGAGGTATTGGATTTGTTCCACGTCACTCTCCCCCAACTTTCTCCGAATGTTGTAGCACGTCTCGCCATCTTCGAATGGGCGTTGCGAGCCGAAGGTTGTGAGGGGAGGGCAGAGATCTTCGTAGCATTGCATAGAGCTTCATGGCAACCGAAGACCTTTGTAGGTCCCGGAGGTGAAAAGATGGTAGTAGCCTTCGAAAGCATCAACTTCAGACTCCGAGATGAGTATGCTCTTCGGTTTCCCGCTAAGGCCATCAATGCCAGATGGTACACCGATTGGATCCTGAAGTGGTTTTACGCCGAAGTTGGGGCGAGCAACCGTCTAGCCGGACCTTTGCAAGACATCAACTTCCGAAAGGAAGCCCTTGTGCATCCAGATCCGGGTCAGCTCGAAGCTCGCCTTAGCTTGCTTCAAAAGATCAGTCATCGGTTGAGCATGTGAGACTTAGCCGAAGAATTCCTCGGTTTCCAAATCCCTCCTTTGATGGCCAACTGGCCAATCACCTTCGAAGAGGATTCGGAAGGCGGTCTTCGGAAAATTTCTTCAACAGCGAGTCCTGCAGGTAACTTCGAAAACAACATACTCTATGTATATTTATTCGAAGAATTAACAAACTTAACTCAATTTTCAGCCTCTTCAGCCCCTATAACTTCGGAGCAAATCGTATGAGCTTCGAAGAAGATTTTGGGCGTCCCAACTCCGACCGAGAAAGAATGGAGAATCAAATTGGTTGGTAGTTGGGAACGATCCAACCGAGTATGGGGGCTACTCGAAGTGGTTCCGCCCCCTTTGGTGGATTGGGTGCCTTCGGAGAAAGGGCCCAAGAAGAGGAAAGCCGAAGCTGGGACTTTGAGCTCTGCAAAGACTCCGGTCAAGAAGGTGGCTCGAAAGCCAAAAAAACCCTGCACCTTCGAGCCCAAGAGCTTCAATCTCCGATTCTCAGGAGGATGAAGGCAGATTGCTGGTGAGGCTGATTGACGAGGATGCAGCCCAAGGAACTGCACAAGTTGAAGAACCTGCGAACGTGCCAGAGCCTCAAGAAAATCTTGAGCAAGCGAGGACTCAGGCTGTTCAGGAGGATTTACTTCAGGACGAAGTTCCTGTGGATGAGAATGGAGTCAAAGTCACTGTGGCTTCGATTCTGGATGAAGCAACAACGACTGTTCAGGAAAATGTTCCGACAGTCGAAGATTTGACGCTTGATTCGGACGAAGATCTCGCCTTCGATCCGCCAAGCAGCCCAATGCTTACCCGCCGCCAAAATGTCGAAGGTAAACTTCGAATAATTTTTTATCCTTTTTTTTAAAATGAGAAATTATACAAAGTATAATACCTTTGTTTTTACAGAGTCCACTTCTATGGAAGAAGTCCTCCCGAAGATACAGTTCCTGGACCTTCGACAACTCCATCTGAGTCAACAGACGAGAGCCAATCTACCGAGGGGGGGCAGTCTCCGGGGGCTCCAAAAACTACAGCTCAACACTCTGGGCCTTCGCCAAATGAAGATGACAAACAAGCCTTAAGCATGCTCCCCCTTCTAGCTCCTTTCTTAGAGTGAAGAACTGGGCTTCGGACTTTGCTCGAGCCATTGGATCGAGCTAGTCGCGAAGTTGGGGAGACGGACTTGGTGGCCATTTTGAGTGAGGCAGAGAGCTCGGAGCTTAACACTGCCATGGAACGTGTAGCCTAACAGGTACGAAGTATCTGCAAAACAACATCAAATTTATATACAAATAATTTCTTACCTTGGTTTTTCTTTTCGCAGCAAACAATCTTGGCCCAAGCTGCGAACGTATCAAATAAACGTGAAATCGCTCGCCTTCGAGAGGAAAACGCAACTCTTCAATGAAATCTTACCATCTCCGAAGGTCGAGTGAGCCATATGGACAACATGGTTTCAACGGAGCGCAGGGCCAGACAAGGCTTGGAGGCTGCGAATAAAGAGCTCGAAGCAGAAAGAATTGTGCTTCGAGCAGAAATTGAAAGGATGCGGGCGGAGCACGCTACTGCGGGGACCGAGTTTGTTAGGCTCCGAGAAGAAGCTAGCCAGCTACTGAATCAAAAGAATTCTTTGGCTACGGAGGCTGCTAGACTCTATGGAGTACTAGAAGAGCTAACTTCGGCGAAAGATGCGTTAATTGAAGATAAGTTGAAGTCTGAGAAGGTAGCTGCGGAGGTCATGGACCAATTGCTAGGCGTCCTGGAATACTTCGGTACTACTGGGACGCTACCTTCGGATGACAACATCTCCCTATTGCGCCAGTTGAAGAGGATTCAAGTAGTAGCGAATCAAATGAAGACAGCAGGCATTCGTTACGGAGAACTCTTCGGACAAGTGACTGCTGTTGGCCTACTTCATTACTATGAGGATCTGGGTCGATCGATAGCTCCGAGCGCAGGAGAGGGCCCAATTACCTTCGACGACGATCAGCTTCTCACTCCTTCCGAAGGTGTGGCCGCTGCTTGGCAAGCCTTCCAAACTTCATGGAGAGCCGAAGGTCGTTCTGCGATCAAAGCTTGGATTGACGAAGGACAACGCCAAAAGCAGGCTCGGACCCAAGCTTCGAGCAGTCAGCCTCCTCCGAACCCGTAGGTTTAGAAATGCCTTAGGATCTTTTGACTATGTAAAGCATTACGCTTATGTACATTCATGAATGAAAATTTGTTTATCATGTTTTTAGGCTTTGCCTCATATGGAAGATGTCGAAGTGTTAGACGTTAACGACGAACTTCGCTTATTATGGGCTACCTTCGATATCTTAAAACTTCACAAGCATCCTCGATTTCTAATTCCTCGAGATAGTTCCAGAGCAATTACGCCCGAAATAAGTAAAGACATATTATCTCGTATTAAAGATGAAGAAAAAGAAGCTAACTTGGAAACTTCGTCTTCTGAAGACATTATATGGTCCGAAGACGAAGATGAAGCTCAAAGTAAAAAGCCAGAAGAACTTGGAAGCTGGGAAAGGAGCCCCGAACGACTTCGAACTTGGGCCGAGCTTCAACAAGAACAAAAAGACTTTAGAGCTTCGAAGGGATGCAAAAGAGTTAAACGCAAAGTTGTTAGAACTCCCGGCACTGGAACTAGTCGTTCCAACCCTAGCTCTAGAGATCGAAGAGGTCTTCAATTCCTTCTTGGTATAGATACCAATTTTTCATGATGTAATCATATTTGCTCGAATAATAAATATCGATTTAAAATTGTCTCCCTATTTATTAGCCCCTCTTTGGGTGTAAACAACTTCGAACTGTATTCAAAGATGGTTAGGCACAAAGAAAAACTTCGGAGTACAATTTTGGGGGTTCGGAGCCCCTCTGTAATTTAAAGATCTTTTAAAATCTTATAAAATGTCTTCGACTATTTGTAGTCTGAAGAATGGCGACTTAGCACCTTATGCTTTTGAAAGAAATCACTTGAGATAACTTTCCGGACACTTTAGTGTCTTAGATAATTTGTCACTTTGGACTTTCTTAACAGACATTCGAAGCTCATGGCTCAAACTCTGTTTTTCTTTGGCCTCCTTCGACTCTTTTTTGCGAATTCTGTCAAACATGTGGCTTGGAGTTCGCATTGGTCTCTTTGGACTCTTTTTTACAAATGTCTACAAGCCGTTGGCTTGGACTTCGCATGATTTGGTCTCCTTGGACTCTTTTTAGGGATACCTACAAGCCGGTGGCTTGGGCTCCACATTATTTGGTCTCTTTGGACTCTTTTTACGGATGTCTTCTAGCCGGTGGCTTGGACTCCGTATTCTGTGGTTTTTGGGCTCTTTTACGGATGTCTTCAAGCTAGTGGCTCGGACTCCGGATTATGTCAGCCCACCACCTCGAAAAATATGATTCAAATTAATGACACTTCCCTCTCGGTCAACTCCGCGGTTCCAGTGCGTCCACTCGGAAGCTAGAAGTTTATGAGGGGAAGGCACTATCTGAACCATATGCTTTATTAATTCGAAAAGAGATTACACATGATTACAAGGAGCTCTTATGCGAAGTATCGCTTTAGGTGCTCCGCATGCCAAGTATGTGCTAACTCTTCACCTTCCAAATTAGCTAATTTAAAAGAGCCAGGACGTCCTGAACGAACAATTAAGTATGGAACTTCCCATTTATTTCCTAATTTTCCTGGCGCTATAATGCTTCGCAAAACGAGATGACCCGATCTAAGCTCATTGATCTTAACCTTCGGGTCATACCAAGCCTTCGTCTGCTGGTGATACTTTGATAAATTGGCCACAGCTCGAAGTCTTGTCTCCTCTGTTAAATCTAGCGAAGCTTGTCTTTCTCCTTCAATCTCCGGTTCGGTGCTGCGAAGGGATCCTCCTTTGAGCTCCGTTGGAGTCATAGCTTCATCTCCGAATAGCAATATGAATGGAGTAAAACCTGTGGACCTTGTTTGCGTAGTCCGAATGGACCATAAAATCTTCGGAAGTTCTTCGGTCCACAGTTCTTTTGCTAATCCTACTATCCTTCGATTTGGCCCTGACAAAATATTTCCATTGGCTCCTTCTACAGCTCCATTAGACTGAGGATGCCTCACTGCAGCAAAACATAACTAAATGCCTAGATCTTCGCAGAACTTTCTGAAAGGTTCTGCATCGAACTGTGTTCCATTATCAACCGTGAGTTGTCTAGGCACTCCGAACCGGCAAATGATACTTTTCCAAAAGAATTTTTGTACATTGTTCGAAGTGATAGTTGTTAAGGGCTTTGCTTCTACCCACATAGAAAAATATTCAATAGCTACCACTGCGAATTTTAAATTTCCCTTAGCTACTGGAAAGGGACCAATCAAATCCATACCCCATCTGGCCATAGGCCATACCGGAGCAATAACTTGAAGAGCTGTTGGTGGGCGATGACTTCGTCGACCCATCCACTAACATCCTTGACAAGTGCGGACCAAGCTCTCCGCATCAGCTGTTATTGTAGGCCATTAAAGCCCCTGGCGAAGTGTTTTTCCTGCCAAAGCTCGAGGGGCCAAATGGCTACCGCAAAGTCCTTCATGGATTTCTCGAAGAATTTCTTGACCTTCCGCTTGAGATATACATCGAAGTAGAGGGGAACATACTCCGACCTTGTATAAAATGCCGTTGATTATTTGATAATTCATAGCCCTGAGTTTTAATCTTGAAAATTGTAGCTCTTCAAATGAATTTGCTCCTCCTTGCAGAAGTTCCATGATCGAATTTCTCCAATCTGTACTTGGAATGCGAAGAATCTTTGCGGAGGGAATTTGTGGCACCGAAGGTGTACTGAGCTCCTCATAAAAAGCTTCTTCTGGTATATCCATAGCTCCGGCTGCAGCTTTTGCTAAGATGTCCGCTTGCACATTTTCTGTTCTTGGTATACTCCGAATTGAAATACCCTTGAATTGTGCTTCGATTTTACGGATTTCTTCTAAGTACTTTGCAAGCTGTGGATGCCGAACTTGAAAGCTTTTATCTACGTGCCCTGCTACTATTTGAGAATCTGTCTTTATAACAACTCTTGTAGCCCCTAGAGCACGTGCTTTTCGGAGTCCCAGTAAAATCCCTTCATACTCCGCTATATTATTGGTAGACTTAAAGTTGAGTCTTGCGGAGTACATTGTTCTTTGCCCTGAAGGCGAAATTAAAACTGCTCCGACACCTGCTCTGGATGCTTGGAAAGCCCCATCAGAAAAAACAGTCCAAATTCCTTCACTTGATTTCTCCGGAACCAACGTTGCAGGGGGAGTCCATTCTGCTATAAAATCTGCTAAGACTTGCGATTTGATTGCTGTCCTTGCCAGAAAGGATACGCCGAAGGGTGCTAGCTCAACTGCCCACCTTCCAATTATTCCAGTGGAATCTTTACTTCGGAGCATATCTCCCAAAGGATATAAAGTTGGTATAATTACATTGTGAGCTAAAAAATAATGTCTCAACTTCCTCGAAGCCATTATCAGAGCATAAACGAACTTCTCAAGCTCGGAATATCTTGTTTTTGCTCCGGACAATGCTTCGGATATAAAGTAAACTGGATTTTGTACCAAGTTCTCGCTGACATCAATCTCTCTGACAAGAACTGCACTGACAGCAGAGCCAGTAGCCGCAAGGTAAAGGAGTAGGATTTCGTCCGCAGTAGGCACCGTGAGTGTAGCAAGATTACAATATCATCCATATAGGCCTCCACATTGCGACCTACTTGATGACCTAGAGCCTTAGCAACTAACCTCGAAAAAGTAGCCCTTCGGCATTTCTTAAGCCAAAAGACATTCTTACATAACAGAAGACTTCAGAGGGACTTACGAAGCTTGTCTTGATCTCATCTTTGCGTTTCAACCATATTTGATGATAACCAGAATACGCGTCAAGGAAGCTTAATAACTCCGAACCTGCGGTGGAGTCGACCAATTGATCAATTCGGGGCATGGGGTAGTGGTCACGAGGGCATGCTTTATTCAAGGATGTGAAATCAATGCACATGCACCACTTTCTAGAGGATTTCTTCTTGATGAAGACTGGGTTGGCTAGCCATTCTGTGTGAGCCACTTCTCTGATTATTCCAGCCTTCAACAATTTTTCAACTTCGTCTTTCGCAAGAACAGCTCTTTCTGCAAACATTTTTCAGAGTCCTTGCCGAACAGGCCGGGCCTTCAGGTTTACAAGTAAACTATGTTCAATAATATCCCGATTTACTCTGGTGATGTCTTCGTCAGACCAAGCAAAGACATCTAAATTCTCCTTCACTACTTTTTCCAGGGAGGTGGCAACTTCTGGAGGTAAATCTTTACCAAATTGAAATGCATATTCTTTACCATCTTTAACAATAATCTTCGTTGCGATCTCTCCTTCAGGACTTGGTCTTGGGAAGGATTTCTTCGAAGATTCGGAAGGAGCTGAAAAATTTTCTTGATTATCTTGCACGTTATTCACTTGTCTTGGATCAAGAGGAGGGCTGTGACCATATTCTGCTCTTCGGGCGGTAGCTTGATCTCCGAAGATAGTGAGCACTCTCGCTTGTGTGGGCATCTTCATGCACAAGTAATTGTGGTGTGCCACAGCTCCGAACTGATTTAACATGCCTCTTCCGAAGATGATGTTGTAGGCATACGGAGCATCTACAACGTCGAAGATTACTTCCTCTGTCCTGGCTAACAATCCTTCTCCGAAGGTAACTTCTAGGCCAATTTGGCCGAGTGCATCAAGCGGAGGTCCTGCGAAGCCTTGCAAAGGACGAGCCACTGGAAGAAGGTGCTTTCTGGAGATGCACAATTGATCGAAGGCTTGAACAAAAATAATGTCTACCGAACTCCCTCCGTCAATTAGCACTCTTCGAACCTCAGTTCCTGCAATGTCAGCAGTAATGACAAGTGGGTTTGCATGTGGAAATTTAATGCCAGCTGCATCCTCTGCAGAAAAAGATATTGGCACATGGGACCATTCAGGCATAGCAGCTGCAGATGACGAAGTTCCAATGTGCCCCACTTCTCTGACATACTCTCTTCTCTGCCTTTTTGACATGCTTCCGAGAGTACCTCCTCTGGAGATGGGGAGGACTACTCTTTTTCCTCGGTCTTGCCCTTCTTCTTGCTTCGGAGGTGGCATAATATTGACCACCGGAGGGCGTCTTGCGGCTTCGAAATTTTCTATCCGCGCCATAGCCTGGACAGGCTCCGGACGCACTTCAGCTGGAATTCGGTCAGTAGTACCTCGACCCGAAGTTCTTTCCAGATACTCTCCTCTCAGAGCAAGTATCAGTTGCATGGCTTCGGTTTTCAACATGAATACAGCAGAAAAGGGTCTGGCCTTTGCCAGCCGGTTTCCCTGGTGGGCTCCAGCCACTGGTCTTGGTTCCTGATGGTTGCGGAGATCTTTGAGAAAACTTCTACGGGGGTGCAATGTTCACTTCTAATTTTACTTCCTGCAATATCGACGGGGTTGCAGCGGTTCTCCGATGCCATCCTTCTTCTGACCTCGCATACTCTTCGAAATATGACATCAACTGAGAAACAGAAGATATGCTTTTCCGGTGAAGTTTATCAAGGAGGCCTGGATGAATGACTCCCTCTCGAGCTGCTTCAACTACTAAAGATGTAGTCAACCCTCGGATCTACGACTTCGTATGAGCGAAGTGCTTGATGTATTGCCTCAATGTCTCTCCAGGGAGTTGCTTCACCTAGAAAAGACTTCCCGTCGACATTGGAGGCACGAAGGTGCCTTGGAAATTGCTTACGAACTTCTTCTTCAGCTGCCCCCATGAATTAATTGATCCTGGCTTCAAGGACCCGAACCACCGCAATGCCACTCCTTGAAGAGCTAAGGGGAAGCATTTTGCCATGGTGTCCCGCACTCCTCCACTAGCTTCAATTGCTAGAGCATAAGAATGGACAAATTCTCCAGGATCCTCATCTCCAGCATACTTGCAAAGCTTCGAAGTTTTAAACTTCGGATCGAAGCGAACTTTTTGCAGTTCAGGATGTAACGGAGATTCGGTATCAAAGGAGGCGTTCTCCGGGGCTTCAGGATAGATAGGTTCGTCGTCTTCAGGCACTTCCGGAATAACAGGGATGGCTTGAGAGCAAAGCCTATTTGCAGCTTCTTGTCGCCATCTCGCTACTTCAGCTTGGAGACTGGCCATTTGAGCGGCCATATGACCAAGATTGTCTTCGTCTCCTCCGGAAGGATCTTCCGGGTCTTGAGAACTGTAAGGATCAGTTCGGAGTGGAACTTGAGGTGGAAGAGGAACTCCGGGTGGTCGAAGTATAGATGGAGTTGGCGGAGGAACTCCGTATGTTCGAGGAATGGGAACCCCTTCCGGAGTTTGAGGTGGAGGAAACGTCGAAGGTCCTCCGACCTCAACAGTATCGGGAGATGCCCCTCCGGAGGTCCAAGGGGACCTCCGAACAGGGTTACGAGTTGCACTTCGCTTAGGAGGCATGATGTAAGAAGTTGGTAGAGAACAATGTTTCTTGGACTAAGTTCCCCACGGACGGCGCCAACTGTTGGCGTAAAAGATTACGCTAACAGGTTTCTGAAAATTAGAAACTAACAAACGAAGTGTTTGCGAAGTGAACTGTTCTAATCCTCCGAAAGGATAATAACTTAGAATAGTTCGAATGTGTGTATTGAATAACTTGTATTCCGTCCGTATTACAGGGTAAAACGGGCGGTATTTATAGGCCCAAACATTAAGAAAAAGACCTTTTAACCCCTCTATTACAACCGACATAGTAGAAACTATTCGGTACCCTCAATAGGGCTAAAATGGTAAAAGACTAATCTAACAAGAAAGAAGATAAGTCTTCCATCTTAGCTGGCAAAGAAGTTCCTGGAAGAGTTTAAGTTCGAAGATGTACTTCGAAGTAGATCATGTCATCATGCTTCGAACTTGACTCAATGTATCTCCAAAGGTATATGCTGGAAGTCTTCGGCTTAATCACCAATCTTTATCTTGTTACTGCATTAACCCTGAAGATGGAATATTTTCCCCCAACAATCATCAGTTTTCTGCTCCTTACACTCCCCCAGAGAACGACATTGTGGAACGAAAGAAGCGCACGCTAGTCGAGATGGCCAGGACGATGCTCGATGAGCACAGGACTCCTAGGCGCTTTTGGGCTGAAGCCATGAACATGGCTTGCTATCTAGACAACCGCATTTTTCTTAGAGCTTACCTAGGTAATACTTCATATGAGTTGCGGTTTGGTAGACATCCCAAGGTGAGCCACTTGTGAGCGTTTGGATGCAAGTGCTTTGTGCTCAAGAAGGGAGGGCATTTGGACAAGTTTGAGTCACGTTGCTGGGATGGAGTCTTTCTTGGTTATGCTTTGCATTCTCGAGGCTTTCATGTTTGGAACCTCGACTCCCAGTAGCTTGTCGAGACTTGTGAGGTTTCTATTGATGAGTCCTTCCTTCTTTGAGTCCTTCTTTTGAGCTTTCTAGAGATGATGAGCTCGGAGAGTCCATCTTCGAGGAAGATGATGACGCTCTAGCTGTTGATGAGGGTGGGCCTTCTGCACAGCATGCAGACCCCACACCTTCTGAGACTTTGACTAAGGACTAGGGCGGACCTCTGATCACTTCTTCCACTTCGATCGAGCCCCCTCAGTCGAGTCCAGAGGTGCCAGTTGCTGACTCCGGTGAGGTGACTTCAGATCACCAGGGATCCCGAGCAGTTCAGCGTGATCACCCCTCAGAGCTCATCATCGATGATCTTACTGAGAGGACTTTGCGTTCTTCTGTTGACTCACTTGCTGTGTTTGCTGAGTCTGCGTTTATTGCCTCTTTTGAGCCCAGAGACGTTTCTCATGCTCTTTCTGATTCGAATTAGATTAATGCTATGCAAGAAGAGCTTGAGAATTTTGTCCGCAATCGGGTTTGGACACTAGTTGAGCTGCCACCCGGATGCAACCCCATAGGCACCAAGTGGGTGTTCAAAAATAAGCAAGCTGAAGATGGGGTTGTGGTGCGCAACAAAGCTCGACTAGTTGCCCAGGGTCTTTGCTAGAAGGAGGGTATAGACTTTGAGGAGACTTTCGCCCCTATTGCCCGTCTTGAGTCCATTCGCATTCTTTTAGCTTTTGCCGTTTCGAAAGGTTTTATGCTTTTTCAAATGGATGTCAAGAGTGCTTTTCTGAATGGGTACATAGAGGAGGAGGTCTACGTTAGGCAACCCCCCGATTTTGAGAACCCTAAGTTTCCTCGACATGTTCTTAAGTTGCAAAAAGCTTTATACGGTCTGAACCAAGCCCCTAGGGCTTGGTATGACCGGTTAAAGCAGTTTTTGTGGGGGAAGGGTTTTGTGATGGGTTCTGTGGATAAACCACTTTTCTTGCTCAGAGATGGCGCAAATTTCTTGATTGCTCAGAGTTACGTGGACGATATCATTTTTGGTGGTTCTACTGATGTGCTTGTGTCCAAGTTTTCTCAGCAGATGCACAGCGAGTTTGAGATGAGACTCATGGGTGAGCTCAAGTATTTCCTAGGGCTCCAGATCAAGCAGACCAAGGACGGCATCTTCATCCACCAAAGTAAGTACACGCGGGACATGCTGAAAAAGTTCGACTTTGGTGGAGAGTTGAAGCCTCAGATGACCCCAATGGGTACATCTGGGGGCCTGGACAAGGACGAGAGCGGCGTCAAGGTTAATGAGAGAGAGTTTTGAGGGATGATCGGTTCACTGTTGTACTTGATAGTGACAAGGCCAGACATTCAGTTTGCCGTAGGACTGTGCGCGCGCTTCGAGTCTTTACCACGCGCGTCTCATCGATAGGCTGTCAAGCGCATTTTCAGGTATCTTACCTATGCGCCCGATCTTGGTCTTTATTATTCAGCAGCATCGTCTCTTGATTTATCTGGCTTTTCGGATGCGGACTTTGGTGGGTGCCAGTTGGATCGCAAGTCGACTTCCGGTACTTGCCAGTTTCTTGGTTCTTCTCTTGTCTCTTGGTCTTCTCGAAAGCAGTCTAGAGTTGCACTTTCGACCACTGAGGCTGAGTATGTAGCTGCTGCTCATAGTTGGTTTGGATGATTTCTACATTGCGAGATTCTGGGTTGATCTTTCCTACCAGAGTGCCTTTGTTTTGCGACAGCACCAATGCGATTAGCGTAGGGAAAAACCCTTGTCTCCATTCAAAAACCAAACACATTGATGTGCGCTTTCACTTTATGAGGGATCAATATGAGAAAGGTGTCATTGACCTTGTTCATGTTGATACCCATCATCAGTTGGCTGACATTTTTACTAAACCCCTAGATCAGTCTACTTTTGAGCGTTTACGAGGGGATTTAGGTGTTGTGTATCCTTTTTAGGATATTTTGCGTCAGTTTTCTTTCTTCTTTACTCTTTTCTTGAGTCTTTTTGTGTGTGTTCATATCATGCATATTCTCATATCACACTTTGAGCCTGCTTTTGTTATATGATTGATCTTCTTTACTTATTCTAGCTGGTGCATGCTTTTGATTACTTATCGATGATCAGGCATTGCTTCAGTTCACATGATATGTCTGATATATGTCATATGCATGGCTTTTATGCTTTAAAATTGAAAAATAAGCACTATTTCTTCTGGTAACTAGCATGTGTAGGCTGAATGTTTTTGCTATCTGTTACATGCCTTGTAGATAGATCCTCAGTTAGATGCAGATATGCAACTTGGACATCTTTATGCTTTAACATGGAAATGTGCTAGAAAAATGATAAAAATCAGGAAAAATGAAAATTCCATGCCTTTTTATGCTTGATTTGAAAAGATTCAGGTGGGTTTACTTGGTCGCATTGCATTTTTCTGGACTGCTAACCATAGCACTTTGGTATGAACTAGGACAGTGTAGTGTATGCCAAGACCAATGTCTTAAGCTTCTGATGGTCCAGTTCTGGCCTAGGCTTGACTTGGTCGGTTAGCATAAGGTTTGACATGCAAATAACTCCTGGCAAAAATGAAAAAGGAAAAAGAAAAAGCCTAAAAATTAAAAAGATAACAAGTTTGCTGAAACACTTTGTTTTAGACAATGCTTATCTTGGTAGATATCAGTTATCTTTTGCATCTCATGCTTTACCTTGCTTGTCAACTAGAAAATGTGGTGATGCTTTTGTTTGAAAAAATTGAAAAATGCGTGCTAATGACTTTCTTTAGATATCATCTGTTGCACTGATCATGCCATGTGTCTTAGACATTATGTCTTTTGCTATACCTATTAGATGTTGTAATTGCAGTCAATCATATCTGAGAAGCATGCTTTTCACACTCCACCCGCATCCCAGTTGCATTCATTGCATATTTTGAGGGGGAGCTGCATTTCAGGGGGAGTCTGTGTCTCTTTAAAGTGCTTTTAGTCTCGCTTGATGAGTCCAATTGTCAACAAGGGGGAGAAATTTTGGGTTACTCGTTCTTCGAAGAGTTTAGGGGGAGTTTTGGCTTTCTCTGGGATTTGTTTCAGGAGGAGTTTTTGTCCTGTTTGTCCTTACTCTTTGATATCCTTGTTGATAATTCTGAGATTGCACTCGTTTCTAAGTCTTTTATTTTTGGTTAACCATAATGACCGTCTTCTTGTTTTTGTTCGGCATTTGGTCATTAGGGTTAAACTTTTATTTTATTTTCTTTTTTTCCGTCTTCTTGTGTTTTGTTTTTCATGTTTCCACATGTGCTTATAGGTACTGGAGAGCTGATAAAGAGAAGTGTTGACAATGCACTCATCAAGGGGGATATTGAGGAGCCCTACTGAAGAGTATGGGCCTCATGGCTCCAGATGTGATAAGTGATTGTCAACGGAAGTCATAGAGGACATGAAGAGAAGAAGACCTATTGTGTCTGGGCCGCGTGTGACTCAGGTACACGGGCAGTGAGCGATTGTCGGGCAGAGGGGCCGCAAAGTCGGGCTGGCCCAATCCGGGTACATGGGCTAGGAGCAGCAGAGGATCCACTAGGCTGTTGACCGGGATTGACTCAGGTACACGGGCGGCGAGCGATTGCCGGGCTGAGAGAGCTGTGGAGTCTGGTCGGCCTAATCTGGGTACCTGGTGCAAAGACGGTTGACGCTTTGTCAGTTTCGGCGCAAAACTAACAACCGCTGATCTCGGATCTAACCGTTCTGAGGCGAAGTTGTAGCCTCTACGATAGCTCTGCTATAGGATAAGTCATATGTATTTAGGAGTTTACTATTTTGCCTTTAGGCCCACAGTCTGTCAGTCGAGTCTTTAAAAATATCCTAAGGGCATTTTGGTTTTTTCCATTTTATTTCAGCGTCTGTAAAAACCCTAAGGGTCTTTTGGTATTTTCCTAGGCTATTGGGCTGCCTATAAATAGGGCCCCAATCCCTAGGCTTAGGGTTACCCTTTCTGAAATCACTTTCCTAATAAAAAAAGATTGGGTCACTTTTTGGTGTTCATCCTCCCGGTGTTCATTCTTCTCCGCCGACACTGCTTTCATCACGCATACGCTAAGAAATCGCCTCACCAGGTTTTATTCTATATTTCTCTGTCATCGTGCGTTGTTGTGGATTCACTATCTCGTTTTGCGTGTCATGTTTTGGTCTTCTGCTCTGAGTTCGCTACCGAGAGTTTCCTTTTCGCTTCACAGCCATCTTCATCTTCCTACCTGAGACAGTTTTTCATCAGAGTTTTTTATCTCAGGATGTGTGTTTTTATTCGGTAACTTGTATGGCTGTGGCGCAGAATAGTCTGTAGGCTATTACTAGCTACTTGCGTACAACAGTTTAGGTAGTCTAGTACTATTGCCTTGGTCATGCTGCTGATGTTTTTTGGTCTTCACGCTTTGTCTCATACAAATCTCCTGACAGCAGCAAGAGTAGCTAGATAGGTTCGGAATTGCTTTGCTAGCTAGCTCCAGTTTTCATCGAGAGTAGGTTGTAAGTTATCATTTCGTTTCATAGCCTGCAGGTTGTCTCGGTAGGAGTCTTGTTGTGCTGTAGCATTGCACGGATCTATGCATTGCTAGCCTTCGTAGTAACAACAACTTGAGGAGCTCACATGGCAAGTTGTGTTTTTTGGAGGAGAGGCCGAGATTCGAGGTATTCTTCATGGGACCCACACGTTCCTTTTGGGAGCTGTAGAATCTGGGTGGAGGCTTGTAGCACTGCAAGTCTTCGTGCGAAGAGTAGTGCGAATCTCCGTTGTTCGAGCGAAGTCCGCACGCACAGACTTCGGAGTTTTGGCTTATGACCTTCATCTATTCAGGCTTCGACTGTTCGAAGTACGCTTCGTCACATGGTGCACTTCGGCAACGAAAGCAGACTCTGACAATTTCAAAGAATACTCTGATAGATCCTCTGCAGTCTTCATTTTTTTAAGTATTTAAACCTCGAGGGCTATTAAGGTAGCTTCGGAGTATTTCTGTTGTGAGTTTCGATTGACGAAGGTTGTTTTTAGAGTAGTTATGTAGTCTTCGAACCAGGGATTATTTTGAACAGTAATAGCTCTTCTCTTTCTGCGTGCCTTTGAGCATATGTTTCTTTTGAAGATGCATGAACTGCTTATGTTCTGAATGACTGTGTTGGTGTCCTTTTGATTAGGACACCGGTTGTTTCTAGACTAGATTATTTTAGGTACTGTTGATCTGTTTGCTCTTTCCTGTTGGTTTGTTGAGGTGCGTTGGGTGTTGGGACCATACCATTGATTCGAAAGAATTTTTTAGGCGCCCATTCACCCCCCCTCTGGTCGCTACTTTCGATCCTACAACATGTAGAGGGCTAAACCAAAAACTGAAACAAATTCTCCGAGTATTTTTTTAGAGCTATGGTGCCTCTTTTGATCAGCGAAAAGATCAAGAAGATATTGCAGAAATCACTTGCAACTTTCAAAAATAGATCATTCGAAACATCCACAACAAAAGTTACTTAGACATCTATTCAAGTTCTGCACTGGATTCACTAGAAAAGAGCTCACAAAATAGATCTCAGTCTAAATTGCATACCTGCGCCTAGAACAGATGTTCTTCGCTGCACTGTAGAAATTGCACGATGATGAATAGTGATGCCCAGATTTGATTCAAAGCAACAAGAACACAGCAAATTTTGATGGATTTGGTATTTGGTTCGGCCCAAAAGAACAGCCAAAAATCCCTCTACCTACCCATGGATATGGTCCCCTATTTATGGGCCAACCATGGGGGATATTTTCTAAAAAGAACACTCTAGAATTGAAAATTACACAAAAGTCCTATTCCTTATATTTTTGGAATTAGGAAATTCTGAAAAATATACCAAAGGAGTACAATTACTCCAGACTCTCAACTTTTTATTACACATTGTTTTCAGCAAAAACCGACAAAGCCTGTCAACCCTTCGACTCGCGACACCGCTTTGCAACTCCGAGCGCCATCAAGCCACTTCCGCTCTTGATCCCCTCGAGCCGCCTGAATGCTTGCCCTGGCCTCCATCTCGTAGACCCGGTCGTCACGCCGTCGTAGTCAGCCGTCCATCCAACTCTTGCTTGGTCTCTTCGTGCACTCTTGAGATCTTCTCCAAATTCGCTTGGCCTCCCTGATCCTCCAGCATCGAGCTCCCCGCTTGACCCTTGATCACTCGCCGTCGACAGTCGGTTAGCATCTCCACCTTGCACATCCAAGACAAGCCAAAACAAGAACGTGACGCACCGCCGAAACCCTCGGCACACACTCCTCCACTTTACATCGAACCCTCAATGCACTCAACCAACACTTCGCTCGATCTCTCAAATGCTCATCCTTGTCAACCACTCATCATCCAAACTGAAACCACCCTTGGTTTCACAATCTCCCCCTTGATGAGTGCATTGACAACCCCAAGCAAAGACATGATGAGGATTGCAAGTTACGCGCACAAGTGACCATAACAACTCATAAAAGAGAAAAACATGTCACTTGGTAAAAGATCTCCCCGCTTGGGCAAAAACCTTATGCAAGGCAAGGCAAAAGCGCAAAAGCATCAAAAGCATCTAAATGCAACATGCAAGGCAAAAGCATCTCAACATGAAAGCCAATTACTCCCCCTTAAGCAAGCAATCCAAAAGTCTCCAAAAGCATCATGTAGACCATTTATCCCCCTTTGACAATGCAGGCATCAAGAAGATAAAAAGATGCAAAGAGGGGAATGAGGGTAAAGCAGATATGTGAGCTTCTGAAACATGAGCAACTGCAATTACAGTACAAACAATCATTCTCTTTGAATATTGTCTCAAAGTACTGAATGACAACCTCAGATGAATACCATATAAACAAAAGGCATGAGCAAGCATTTTCAGATTTTAGCAAATAAAAGCATCACTACTCAGACTAGCATACTAGGCATGGCAAGGCATGAGATGCAAAAGCTAGCTAAATAATAACCAGATAAGCGTATCCCACTTCAAGGTGCTTCAGTAAACATGATATGCAATGAATTTTAAATTTTTCATTTTTGTGCCAAGGGTTATTTGCATGTCAACCTTATGCTAACCGACCAAGCCAAGCCTAGGTCAATCAAAATACCATCGGAAGCTTAAAGCATTGATCTCGGTATACACTTCAATGTCCCGGTTCATACCAAAGTGCTATGGTAAGCAGTTCAGAACAAAGTAGTGCGACAAAGCAAACCCACCTGAATCTTTTCAATTTTAGCACTCAACAACACGAATGACATTCATTTTCATTTTCATTTTCATTTTCATTCATTTTTCATTTTCATTTTCATTCATTTTTGATGAAATCAAGTTGCGTATTAGCATCCAAGTTAGAAAGGACATAGCTATCAAGTGTGTAAAAGATAGCAAAAGCACTCAACCCATTCAAGCTAGTTTCTAGACTAAGCAGTGATCGTTTTCAAATTTTCACAAATAAAAGCCATGCTCATGACAATTATCAAATGAAGACATGCCAAGTAGTCAACAGTATTAAGGACAATAGTTCAAAGGCATTACAAAGCATGTACTTGTGAAGGCAATCAACCATATGACAGAAGCTCATGTAATGCTAAGCAGCTCCCCCTCAAAACATGCTAGAAGCTCTCGGATGCTTAGTGAGACGATGAGTTAAAAATTGTTTTGGAATCCAGTATCGCAAAACTCGAGAACCAGGCAAAGTAGTAGACTGATCATGCATAGGATAAGAACCATGATAAAAGATGCGTGGTCTACCAACAAAGCGCAAACCTGGAAAATGACGAGGTCTTCCAACCTGTCGAGCATCAAAGCCTCTTACCCGTGATCTATCACCATATGAAGTATGGTGTACACCACGAGGGGCGAAATCACTCATTAGACCATGTGAGGCCTCAAAATCAGGATAAGAGCGAAAAGCGGACTCATGCATACCTAAATATGGGTAATGCATGTCCTGAAAGCTCATCACAAAAGAGCGTTGCTCATCCCTGATACGACGAAAGCAAAACCCAACCAAGTGACCCACCCGATGACAATAGGAATAGTGATAAACTCTCTTGGGTGTGTGATCATGAGTCTCAGGCGCAAATCTCACAGTTTTCTTGGGTTTTGGCTGAGGAGGTTCATCTGAAGAATGAAGAGCTTTCTTTGTAGGTTGAGTAGGATTCTTAGCTTTTTGATCGGTGTCTAACTGGGCTCTCTCTTTCTCAAGGGTAGTGGGAGGAGTGAATACAGTTTCGCTCAAAGTGTTTGGAGTAGTTCTCTCATAACCCAACCCAAGAGCTAACCCCGCCCTGTCAGCACACATTTTGGTTTTAGCCAAAAGCAGGTCCATCCTACTCTTTCCTTCATTGCATTTTTCCACTACGGAGAGAAGGTAGTCATTCTCACATTTCAATTTTTCCACTTGCTCTCTAGCAAAGCTAAGTTGGTCCTTAAGGGTGATGCAGGTGGGACATGCCGGCTGCACATCCTTAGAACACTCAGCACTCTCCAATCTAGTCTTAAGTTCATCAACATGCCTATATCTCAAATTAATGCTTTCAACAAGTAAGGGACAATTCAAGCATTCGTTAATGACCGCAGGACTAGACTCCACCAATAAAAGCTGTTTTTCAGTTAATTCAAGTTTTTCAACAGTTTGAGCATGTATAAAATGCAGCTGAGTAAGTTCATCCATAACAATAAGACATGACTCACAATCGGCAACATCATACTTAGATTTCATCCATTTTGTGTCACTGTGTTTGATCTGAAAAAGAGATCTGTTCTGCAGTGAGAGGTTCTTCTTTATAGCTCTTTTCTCAAAACTTAATTGATTGTATGAATTCTTCAATATGTATTCTGAATTGAAATAGGAAGTCTAGGAATCAACACTGATCTTCAATATTCTACTACTGTGACCTTTCTTCAGTTCAGCAAGACTATTTTGAAATCCTTCAATCTGAGTAGTGATCTAGTGACTGTTCTGAAAATACTGTGAGTAGACAAATTGTTGCCATTACAGTTTGTGTTTGTGTGTTTTCTGTTCATATTTCCTCAGTTTTTCAGTCTTGGTTCAAACTGAAAATTGCCAACCCAAAAGGTGTATTAACTTTCTGAACATATGCTTCTTGTTTACTGTACTAGTGATTTTGAACTGTTGAAGTTGGTGAAAGAACTTCAATTGAGTTCTACTAATAGTGATTTGATAATCTGAAATTGTTCTAAAGATATTAGCATGAGACTGAATTGAAGTTTTGTATTTGCTATTGGTTGTTTAATTTTATCCAGATTATCAAATAAAGTATACAACATTGTTTCTTGATAGATTTGATTTAAAACTGAACTGAAATCTGTGTAAAACATTAATCTGTGATCTGAGTTGAATGTGTGTTGGTACTGTTCATCATCTAGAGAGTTTCAGAAGTTGTATTTTCAACTGAGATCTGTTTGAATTAATTTGAATTGATTTGGCAGACTGAATTGAATCTGTTGGTACTGTTCATCATCTAGAGAGTTTCAGAAGTTGTATTTCAAGCTTGAGATACATGTTGGTTTCAGTTATCAATACACTTTCAGTGATCTGATTTAAACTGAATCACATTTGTGCTGAACTGAATTGACTTGGCTGTCTGAATTGTAACATCATATCCAGTACTGATTTCTGCTGTTATGAAATTCTTGTAGTTTGTCATTTAGAAGTGCTGGTAATACATCAAGAGTTTAAATTACAAACTGGTATTGTTTATTACATGCAAATCTGAACTAATATCAAGAGTAAAATTTGAATCAGTATTCTGAACTGAATTTAGTCTGATTGACATTGTTCATTATCCAGACTTTTTCTGAAGTGGTGTATTTCCAACTGAATTCATTTTGGGTACTGATGAAGTGCAGATAGAATTGTTTACTTGAGATTTGATACAATCTGATGTATGATCTTGAGTTGTTTTATACTTGAGAGAGAGTCAATGTGTGTTGCTAAGTGATATATTTGTGATGACTAACTAAATTGGATTCCAAATTGAATACTGAAACTACCTTGTTGTTGAATAGTTTTGCCCAGTTCTAAATTTTCTGTATCTTTGGTTTGTTTCGGAGATTCAGTTGTCGATTTAACTCTGTCGATCATCCAATTGTCGATCTACTCCTTGTAGTTCAAAATATAAATTGACGATAGTGTGCTTCAACATTGCAAACTCCGAACAAGACTGAATTTTGAATTTGAAGAGATTTTGTTGCTCTGATTCATACTGATTAGTTTAAATTTGAATCTGAAATTTTTGGAGGTGCGTTGGGTTATTTGAATAGGCCATCTGATTCATGAGAATTTGTTAAAGCATCTATTCACCGCCCCCTCTAGTCGCCATTCCGATCCCATAGGGTCCCTTGCCGTGCGCCGCACCGCGCCACCACGGCGCTGCCGCATCGCTGCGGCTTGGAACTCCGGCCGATCGGTTCTTCTAAATATAATCTTCGATCAAGTGTTCGTCTGTACCTCTCATCTTCCGTAGCCGGTGACAGGTGTATATAGAACTATAGATTGTCTATAAGAGAATAAAAATAGTTAAGAGATAATAAGTAGGGATAGCTTTGATGGGAACCATTTAATTGATATTTATTTTCATACCTATGACTTCCCACATCTGAAGCTTATCATATGAGTGGTGAATCAAGGATAAAAATAAAAGTGGCCTAGACTAAAAGCGTAAGTATAAGTTGCTGACTCTAAATGAGTTAGATACTGTTATACAAGTCAAATGTAAGCGATTTGATTTTAAGCTTTTTAATCATCCAAATTTCAAAGGAGAAGTTAGAGAAAAAAACAAAAAACCTACAGCTTTGTAGCTACCTATGAAAAATTCTAGCAAAACAGTCTTCTCATAGTCTGTTGAAAGTCTCGAAATTTAAGAATAATATGATGTATTTGTGTGCGACAGATGAATCTAATATCTAAATCCTAAGTCTACAATATTAAGAAAAATTAAAATAAATACCTAGCTCGATGACAAGTGATGACAACATCAAAAAACTCAAAAACAAAAGGCGGTCTAATTAATGAGGAAGACATGTTTTAGTTTATGGTCAGTGATTAATCAACTACAACATTATCTATGCAATACTCACACTTCACTTTCTATTTGAGTAGCTGTTTTAACTGTTTTCCTTCACTTTGATTAATTGAAGCATTTAATTCTGTGTTGACTGCCGCTCCTGAAGCAACCGTGAACCACTAGGAGACATTAAAAATGAATACTAAACTAACAAAACCCTCAACAAGTGGCAATCTATTCAATTATCCCAAGTATAGGGCAAAATCTCCCAAACGACCCAGGAAATACATAAAATCCCTGATGAGAACATCACTTCACATGATACACACATGGAGCCTCCACCTACAATTCAGTTACTAGGACGAATCACATGCGCCCGTGCCCGTCGCTTGAACCATGAGGTTAATTCTTTCCTTAGCAACTATGTCAATATTTGTTTGGATGGGATGCTACTGAATACTAGTGATATTTTGTTGCTTAGGAACATGGGAAATGGAATAGAAGAATTGGAATTCAAGACGGAGCCGCACGGATGTTTGAAGTCAAGATTTCGCTGGTTCGGACTACATCGACCACCCTGCACCAAAATGGGCATAACTTCCTCATACGAAGTCCGATTGGCGCGTTCTTTGACTTTTTGGAAAGCTGAGGAGAAGACGGATCGTTTGCCATTGGTTTCACATCATTTGGAGTCTCGAGTCGTTCTGTGTGACCGAAACCGTCCTGCGTGACAAAACTGGACCGTGTTGGCCCATAGTGCATGTCTGTTCGCCTTCTAGCCCACAGCCCATGTCTGTTCCCCTTCCACAGTCCGCCGCCCTATATATTCTCACGCCAGCCAACTCTAGGGTTAGGTTTTGCTTTGTTGCATCTACACTGTTGTGTTTAGATCCCGCCTCTTGCGCCGGACCGATTGGCTGCCGCATTGGCGTTTGTGAAACCTCACCTTATCTTCGTTTGTCTGTGATTTGGCATTCGATTTGTATCCTTCCTGTTCTTGCTTGTGTTCTTGGGTTCGCTTGCAGGAATTAGCCTTCGTGGCGAGGTCAATCGCGTTCTGCGTGGTTGATAACCAACGGAGACAGTGGTGTAACGATTGCAAGGTTTTGATCCGCCGGACCGGAGCCTTGGATCGCCAACGTCGAGATTCTCCACCAACCCAAGTTTATCCCTTACCTAGCGGAAGATCGGGACCACTCCCCCATCAATCCCCTCCAAAACTAGAGCATGCAATCGGGATAGGAGTGCATAATGATATAAATGCTCTCGTTGTACAATATGTGTATGTCTGCATGCCTGTGGCTTGTAGTGCAAATGGGTCAATAGATTGCTGCACACTCCACTCATTGTATCATTCTCTCTCGTATGATCCTGTTATTCTTCCTCCCCCTTCTAGTGTTCATCTCCTCTCCATTCTCTAAAACTTGCTATGAGAGACATAACTGCTAAGGATACAACCGTACTTGATTACCAAGGATCTATTACTCGTGCTTGAGTTCATCAACTTAATTGTTGTAAATTTGTTACTTGTTACTCAAACAAGTTCTTCTATGAATGAAGTACTACTAAGTTTGGGTTATGATTGTGTTATTCTTAGCACTACTACAAACCGTCACTGTAATGGCATTAGGCAAAACCACTGTAGTGGCGGGCCATTAGATGCCCGCCACTACAGTTGCTGGTGCTGACGACAGCACCAGCGCCCGCCACTACTATTGGTAAAGTAGTGGCGGTCGGTGCTGACGTCATCCCAGACCGCCACTATTTTACCAATAGCAATGGCGGACGCTGGTGCTGCCCGCCGCTGCTAAGCTGTCCGCCACTAAAGTATTGATGACATCACTTGCGACCGCCACTACTATTCTAGCTATAAATGCGCAGCTTCTTCCTCCCCGAGCTCTACCGGAGTTCGCATTTAATTTTGTCTGTACAATGGCGACAAAAATCTAGATAAAGAGGGGGGAGGCTTTGTTTTCATTTCTTTTGAAGGATTTCATTCTAGGAGGTAAATCCATGCCGAATCTCACATTTATTTTGTATTTAATCATGTATACAATGAGTTATTAGCGTTTTACTAATTTAGGGTTTGTGAATAGAAATTTTCAAATAATCTTTCATTTACAGTGTTTCCTTCTCCCAAATGAACAAATATGACCCTCCTCACAATTATTCATCACTTGTATATTGATTTACGTCATTTTAATCTTTTTTTAATTTGATTTATGATTATAGATCTAGAGTTATGTTGTTTGGAGAGAGAGAAACCAATATAGTTAATTTATTTAATAATTTTTTTCTGCTTAATAAATAGTTTGAATTAAAGCATTAATTTTTAATTAATGTTGTTATGAGTGATAATAAATCAATATATTTTCAATTTGTAAATTACTAAAATTAACAATAATGAATTTATTAATATTTTTTCAAATAATATATGTTTTAGATGGAGCACAGGTCCTATATGTACTCGTCCAACGACGGAGATGTGGTCGCATATTTTAACAGAGTAACTGAATTTACTGAAGCCGCTGCACAATATGCTTCCCGTCAGAGTGAAGAGGCAATATATTGTCCTTGTAAAGTTTGTAAAAACGAAGCGATGTATCCGTGTTCAGATCGTGAAACTATACGATTTCACTTGTTGAAAAATGGTTTCGTGAAGAACTATTATATATGGACGAAACACGGTGAGATGGGCCAAAATCCTCCTGAAGATTCTGATGTGCCGCAAGATGCTCATCAACATAGAAGAGGTTGTGATCATACATCCGACATAACACATGATGATGTTGATCAACATGATAATGATGACGCCTTTGATGTGGAGGAACTGATGCGAAATGTTGCGCCTGAGGTGCTGTTGCAGAGAACTACAACCAAAGGATACGATAACTTTAAAGCACTTGACAGAGCATCAAAAAACCTTCTTTACGAGGAACGTCACGGATGCGATAAGCAGTATACTATGTTGTACACAATTCTTGAGCTTATGAAACTGAAGGCCAGCAATGGATGGTCTGACACTAGTTTTTCAGATCTTTTACAACTCCTAAAAAAGGTTTTCCCAAAACCCAATGGTCTACCATCTGATACGTACCAAGCAAAGAAGATGATTTGTCCGTTGACTTTGGGCGTTCAGAAGATTCATGCATGCCCGAACCACTGTATCCTATAGCGAAAAGAGTATGGATTGTTAGAGATATGTCCGCAGTGCAACGCAAGTCGATACAAATGTCCAAATGATTGTGTGGAGGACTACAATGACCACCAGAAGAAGAATAATAAGAGGTTGCAGAAGAGGAATAAAAATGTTATTAAAGACCATCCTGGAAAAAAGACGGAGAGGAAAGTTCCAGCCTTAGTAATGTGGTACCTACCGGTGATTGATCGCTTGAAACGTATGTTCTCTAATCCCAGAGATGCTGAACTATTAATCTGGCATTTCGCTGGGCGAAAGAAGGACGGAAAACTTCGGCACCCTACGTATGCTAGGCAGTGGAAATCATTTGACCTGGCCCATCAAGATTTCTCGGACGATCCTAGAAATATCAGGATGGGACTTAGCATGGATGGAATGAATCCCTTCGGTGAGATGAGGAACCCACATAGTACGTGGCTGGTCTTTCTATGCTTGTTCAACATTCCATCATGGTTGTGCCATAAAAGAAAATACCTTATGCTCACTACTCTAATTTCTGGTCCAAAACAACCTGGCAATGACATTGATATCTTTCTAGAACCTTTGATGGAGGATATGAAACGTCTATGGGAACATGGTGTCTGTGTGTGGGATGAGCACAAGAAAGAGCACTTCAATCTAAGAGCCATGATCTTTTGCACCATAGCTGACAACCCAGGACGCATGTCCCTAACAGGACAGGTTAAAGGAAAGACAGCATGTGTAGTGTATGTGGACCAGACAGAATCTATGCATCTTTCATCATTCGTTAAAAAGATATATATATATATGCGACACTGCAGATTTTTACCAAAAAACCACAAATATCGAAGAAATAGGAACCATTTTGATGGTACAATCGAGCTTGGACAGCCTCCACGACATCAAGATGGCAAATTTCTATTCGAAATGGTAAAGAATATCAAAGTTGTTTTCGGAAAGAAGAGGAAAAAATATGAAAAAATATGAAAAAATTTCAAAGGACGCTCCATTTAAAAAGCAGTCAATATTCTTTAGATATTTTCCCTATTGGAAGGAGTTGGAGATTGGTCATGCTATCGATACAATGCACGTTGAGAAGAATGTCTTCGAAAGCACCATCGGTATTTTGTTAGATATACCGGTCAAATCAAAAGATGGACTGAAAGTACGAAGGGACCTTCAAACTCTCGGAATTAGACCCGAGCTTCACCCACAGGAAAGGGCCAATGGAAAATTTTTCCATCCGGCTGCTAGCTATAATCTCACAATTGACGAGAAAAGATCATTCTGCAGGTGTCTACATGGAATTAGAGTTCCAACAGGATTCTCAACGAATATAAAGAATATTGTCTCCGTAGCAGATTTGAGGATGAGCGGCTACAACACTCATGATTGTCATGTTATGCTTGGGCTATTCCTCGTCATCGCAGTAAGAGGAATCAAACATTCATTTCTGAAGATGGTGATAACACGCATGTGTCACTTCTTCAATGTCATATCAAAAAAGGTGATCGACACTGAAGAGTTAAATGAATTACGTAAACAAATGAGGGAGACTATGTGTCAGCTTGAGATGTGCTTTCCTCCTTCATATTTTGATATTATGGAGCACTATATGATACATATAGCAGACCAAATCTTTGTTCTCGGTCCAATGTACCTGCACAATATGTATGCGTACGAGCGTCTAATGGTTATCTTCAAGGGTTACGTATGAAATCGTGCTTATCCAAAGGGTTCCATGATAGAGGGATACACGACTGAGGAAGTCATTGAGTGCTACGCAGATTACATAAGAGATAGAAGACCAATAGGAGTTCCCGTGTCCCGGCACCATGGAAGACTCACCGGTAAAGGAACTAAAGGCAGGAAAATTATACGAGACAATAGCTACCAAACAATAAGAGAATCACATTACAGTGTAATGCATCAGTTGGCGATTATGAGACCATATGTTGAACAACACTTGCAAGAGCTTCGTGAAAAGAATGAAGATCGCGATGAACAATGGATTATGAAAGAACACAAAATTCATTTCACATCATGGCTGAGAGATCTAAACCTTTTGATTGGAGAAACCGACGAAGAGATGATGATAAATAAATTGTCTTACGGTCCATTGAGCATGGTTAAAACATGGCAAGCGTATGACATCAATGGTTTCACATTCTATACCAAAGCAAAGGATCAAAAGAGTCAATGCCAAAATAGTGGTGTCAGAGCAGATGCAGAAGATAGCACTGGACAAAAGAATGCTTACTATGGATACATCGAAGAAATATGGGAACTTAACTACATGAACTCTATAGAAATCCTTGTATTTAAGTGCTAGTGGGTCAGACATCCAGAAGGTGTGGAGGTGGATGATTATGGGTTTACGATAGTTGACCTTAATAAGGTGGCTTATAAAGATGACCCTTGGATACTCGCTCAATCCGTGGCACAAGTATTTTACATACTTGATCCTCAAGATGAGAAAAAATACATCTTTGCTCTAGGAAAACAAAGAATTGTTGGAGTTGATGGAGTCGAAGACGAAGAAGAATACAATCAGTTTGATGAGGTGCCATTTTTCATTGACATATCAAGGATCAATGTGGTTGAAGCAAAACTATCATTTGACAGTGTGATTCCTTATCTTTATATTAGTTCTTTCGATAGTGATCATTGGATTGCACTTCTGATATACCCGAAAGACTCAAGGGTTTATGTGCTCGACTCTCTCGACAAACCCAAAAAAGATTATCAAGATATATTAAATGTTATTCAGAGTGCATACAAATACTACGTGGAAAGGTTAGGTGGCCCACATGATCCACAGAGGCCGAAAGATATGCATATCAGAACAAACTATCCGATAATATTATATTTTGAAATTTCTTAATTCAATTGACAAAAGCCAAACTATATACCATTTTAACTTTGTCTATTTTGAAGTGTCACAAACAACCTCTTGGTTCGGTGCATTGCGGGTACTACACGTGTGATTTCATGAGCAATGGCTTAGGAAAATTTGCGCGGACACTCTCTGACCTCAGTAAAGAAGTAAGTTGATTTATTGTGTGTTAATCTAATATAACTTGCAACATATGTACTTATATGTTATGTATGCATGCGTCAGGTCCATCAACTATTGCCGAGAAGAGCCAACTATCAGAATCAAAAATGTATGGAATCGTATCAAGGATGTGCCGCTTCACGATGCATGAAGTTCTTCATGAGCATGGAGTATTCTTTGATCCTGAGGGTGAAGTGGCCAAACATCCAACTTTGTATGATTGGACCGGAAGAACAAAAAGGCAAGAACAACAAATCGCTAAAAATTTTGAAGCTGATGAGAAGCAAAGAAAATATGCATGAGCATGAGCATGTATTTGTGAAACATAAACCGCATGAGTATGTATTTGTGAAACAATGGTTAATTTTGAAATTTTGATAGATGTAAACTTTTTAAACTTGATGTGTGATGAAATGTAAACTTTGTAAATTTGTAATTTGATGAGATCAGTCGTTGTTGTGTTGATGTGTTGCTGTTGTGGATGTGTATGTGGATATGTGGATGTTTTGCTACTGTGTATGTGGATGGCTGTGTGAAGCATATAATTTCTGTGTTTTGGTTTGTGGGACTATGTGAATTAAGGTTTACAACATTCTGTGTAATGGGGTAAAAACAGTAGTGGCGGGCGCGATGACGTCATCTGCCCACCACTGCTGTTAGGAATAGTAGTGGCGGGCAGATGAGGTCAGTGTGCCCGTTACTGTTGTTGACACAGTGGTGGCGGGCTTGCTGACATCATCTGCCTGCCACTGCTATTTCTAACAGCAGTGGCGGGCTCGCTAACATCATCTGCCCGCCACTGCTGTTGACACAGCGGTGGCGGGCACTTTGCCCGCCACTACTAACCAGGGTTACCAGTGGCGTTAGAGCAGTGACGGACTGGATGCCCGCCACTACAGGACGTTTTTGCCCGCCGCTACTGTGTCACTTTGTAGTAGTGTAGGAACATTGGAGAAGAGACATTGGATTAGACAGTTGAGTTGATAAGAGAAGATGAGGACTATACCGACCATGGCGTTCGGGCTGTCGGACCACTAGTTTGACGATCGAACGCCACTCGGTCGACCACCAACCATGAGGCCACCAGTCGGGAAGTCAACGAGACCAGTCGGGAGTTGGACTCTAGATCAACATGCGTTAGAGTTCTAAGAGTTATTCAAGTCTGTTTAGGTCTAGAGTTATTATTAGAGTCTTTCTAAGGTACGACTCATGTTACTTGGGTACGGCTCATACCATAGATGGTGTTTTGTGTCTTGTAAACCTATAAATAGACAGTCGTAATCATTGTTAGGGTTGGGTTTTTCTTAGATTATTCCGCCTTTGTAGTTTTTCCATAGACCAGTTTGTAAAATCCCAACTTTGAGTTCTTCAAATTACTATCTACAATTCAGATTGAGTTTTCCTTGTTCATGAAAAGTTTTTCGATTGATTTGTAGGATCAAAACCTTCATGGTGAGGTCGACTACGTGAGAGCATGGTTGATAACAACTAGACATGTGGGTGTAGTGATTGCAAGGTTACGATTGCTGACTGGAAGCCTTAAAGCGTGAACATCCACTCATTGCCTCAATCGAACCTATCGAAAGATCGGACCAACCAAAAGTGCATCAAGTGCTCATCAAGTGGTGTCAGCATGAAGGTTTTCCGATAGGTACATCAATTTACCTTGTTTATTTTCCCTTACCGAGAATCCAAAAAAAGCCACACAAAAATATCGTTGTGTTCATCATAGTTTTTGGTTTTTTCCGCTATCCAAGCCCTATTGTACTTTTCGTAAATTTAATCTTAGTTTTTCTTTGTTGAGTTTGAGTCTGAGTTCAACGTTTTGGGTTTAGAGTTGCATTCTTGGAGTCTAGACTGAGTTTTGTTTTCTTCCGAGAGCCTTCCTTGAGAGATCGAGTTCTACTCGGTTTTGGATTGCAGTTGCCTTGTGTTATTTTTCTAGCATTGCAAGCCTCTCTTGTAGGTTACAAACCACCTTCTGTTAATCGCCTTGCACCGCTAGCCTCCTTGTTTTAGCCGCAAAACCTTTTTAGGATATCTTGTGAGATTGCCAAACAAAGAACAAATTTGTGCAGAAGTTCTCTATTTTGCACCTTGTTCGGTAAAACAGTCAGAACTTTATCATACGGACTCGGTACTAGGCAAATAAGTACATTCTAGAGATGATAGGAAAAGTTAAAATTCAATCTCCTCGATGTTGTTGAGTTCGGACATTTTATTTTCTTCAAATTCGGCCTTGAAGATGGTGTTTCAGAGTCCCAAAGTTTTTAAAAACTTGCTGCCAAATCTTGTGTCATGCAGTACCGATTCCCATCAAGTTGTATCAAGTGGATTTGAAGTTAAATCATACTCTAGTGTGTTTGGTTGAAAGAAAAGAGAATAAAAAAAGAGAAGAGAAAATAAAGTTGAATCTGAAAGAAGAAAGAGCAAGATAGCAACAAAAGTTTTATACATTGTTGAGTTTCCCAATACTTGTTCATCCTGCATGCATCCCACAAATCCTTTGTGTCATACTCTCGCTCACCTAGACTAGACCCTAGGGATGAGTCTCAGCCAGCGACTGTGACAAGTAATTTGGATCCTTCTTCAACTTTGCTAATTTTGTTATTAAATTTTACTATCCTTGCTACTATATATTGCCTTCCAATATCCACATACCTCCAATCAGTACATATTTGATCCTTGTAATCCCACATCACACTCATCGGATGTCTCACCTCTCTGGTCATGCCACCTACTTCAATTGGTAAGAGCTTTGTAAAATCTTGGTAAGACGAGTCGCAAGAGAGTGTGTATTTCTACATCTTTGTAGAGATAGGGATAATACTTTTTGTTTTGTCTTCTGTTTTCTACTAACAATGGCAGGTGAGGTGACTGATTTTTGGGACTGTGCATCAAAGGAAGAACTTTAGAAGCTTGAAGAAAAGTTTGATATTGTTGATGGCAAAAGTTGGTTAAGGCCCAAGCCCAGCAAGGATCTAGCGTGGTCAATGAAAGTCAAAGAAGTCTAGTCAAAGGTTCGTCAAAGAAGTTCATCCGTATTGTTGTGGATGACCAGATATGAAGGAACTGACTGAGATGAAGAGATAGAGATAAGGGCCAGAATTAGTTACAATATGGATCATATCAGACGGCAAGCCTCCAGACTATAAATATGTACATATTAGGTAGACAAAAAAAACGAACAACAGATCCACAAACTACTCTTGGCGCATCGCCACCCTTGTTATTCAAGGTTAATCTCGGTGGGACATGGCACCTAGAGCTAGGGTACATCGCTTTGATCTCTAGCGAAAGGGTAAGTCCTACCACCGAGTGATTGTATCAACTAGATCGGTATAGTTCAAGACTGCATTGCTTAGATCTCTTGGAGTGCACTGATTCGGTCGGTATAATCACCAATTTATCTTGATGTATCGACTATGTCTAAGGCTGCATTGTTACGATCTCTTCGATTCATGTAGATTAGATATCGTATTTTGAGGCTTCATCGATAAAGTCCGACATCTTGATCTATTGTATCTTATTTATGTTGTACATCGTACATCTGAATAAAGTATGCCTGATATGTTGTAGTATTGTGAGTCATTCATGTTTTCTTCCGAGAGCCTTCCTTGAGAGATCGAGTTCTACTCGGTTTTGGATTGCAGCCGCATTGTGTTATTTTTCTCGCATTGCAAGCCTCTCTTGTAGGTTACAAACCACCTTCTGTTAATCGCCTTGCACCGCTAGCCTCCTTGTTTTAGCCGCGAAACCTTTTTAGGATATATTGTGAGATTGCCGAACAAAGAACAAATTTGTGCAGAAGTTCTCTATTTTGCACCTTGTTCGGTAAAACAGTCATAACTTTATCATACGGACTCGGTACTAGGAAAATAAGTACATTCTAGAGATGATAGGAAAAGTTACAATTCAATCTCCTCGATGTTGTTGAGTTCGGACATTTTATTTTCTTAAAATTCGGCCTTGAAGATGGTGTTTTAGAGTCCCAAAGTTTTTAAAAACTTGCTGCCAAATCTTGTGTCATGTAGTACCGATTCCCATCAATTTGTATCAAGTGGATTTGAAGTTAAATCATACTTTAGTGTGTTTGGTTGAATGAAAAGAGAATAAAAAAAGAGAAGAGAAAATAAAGTTGAATCTGAAAGAAGAAAGAGCAAGATAGCAACAAAAGTTTTATACATTGTTGAGTTTCCCAATACTTGTACATCCTGCATGCATCCCACAAATCCTTTGTGTCATACTCTCGCTCACCTAGACTAGACCCTAGGGATGAGTCTCAGCCAGCGACTGTGACAAGTAATTTGGATCCTTCTTCAACTTTGCTAATTTTGTTATTAAATTTTACTATCCTTGCTACTATATATTGCCTTCCAATATCCACATACCTCCAATCAGTACATATTTGATCCTTGTAATCCCACATCACACTCATCGGATGTCTCACCTCTCTGGTCATGCCACCTACTTCAATTGGTAAGAGCTTTGTAAAATCTTGGTAAGACGAGTCGCAAGAGAGTGTGTATTTCTACATCTTTGTAGAGATAGGGATAATACTTTTTGTTTTGTCTTCTGTTTTCTACTAACAATGGCAGGTGAGGTGACTGATTTTTGGGACTGTGCATCAAAGGAAGAACTTTAGAAGCTTGAAGAAAAGTTTGATATTGTTGATGGCAAAAGTTGGTTAAGGCCCAAGCCCAGCAAGGATCTAGCGTGGTCAATGAAAGTCAAAGAAGTCTAGTCAAAGGTTCGTCAAAGAAGTTCATCCGTATTGTTGTGGATGACCAGATATGAAGGAACTGACTGAGATGAAGAGATAGAGATAAGGGCCAGAATTAGTTACAATATGGATCATATCAGACGGCAAGCCTCCAGACTATAAATATGTACATATTAGGTAGACAAAAAAACGAACAACAGATCCACAAACTACTCTTGGCGCATCGCCACCCTTGTTATTCAAGGTTAATCTCGGTGGGACATGGCACCTAGAGCTAGGGTACATCGCTTTGATCTCTAGCGAAAGGGTAAGTCCTACCACCGAGTGATTGTATCAACTAGATCGGTATAGTTCAAGACTGCATTGCTTAGATCTCTTGGAGTGCACTGATTCGGTCGGTATAATCACCAATTTATCTTGATGTATCGACTATGTCTAAGGCTGCATTGTTACGATCTCTTCGATTCATGTAGATTAGATATCGTATTTTGAGGCTTCATCGATAAAGTCCGACATCTTGATCTATTGTATCTTATTTATGTTGTACATCGTACATCTGAATAAAGTATGCCTGATATGTTGTAGTATTGTGAGTCATTCATGTTTTCTTCCGAGAGCCTTCCTTGAGAGATCGAGTTCTACTCGGTTTTGGATTGCAGCCGCATTGTGTTATTTTTCTCGCATTGCAAGCCTCTCTTGTAGGTTACAAACCACCTTCTGTTAATCGCCTTGCACCGCTAGCCTCCTTGTTTTAGCCGCGAAACCTTTTTAGGATATCTTGTGAGATTGCCGAACAAAGAACAAATTTGTGCAGAAGTTCTCTATTTTGCACCTTGTTCGGTAAAACAGTCATAACTTTATCATACGGACTCGGTACTAGGAAAATAAGTACATTCTAGAGATGATAGGAAAAGTTACAATTCAATCTCCTCGATGTTGTTGAGTTCGGACATTTTATTTTCTTAAAATTCGGCCTTGAAGATGGTGTTTTAGAGTCCCAAAGTTTTTAAAAACTTGCTGCCAAATCTTGTGTCATGTAGTACCGATTCCCATCAATTTGTATCAAGTGGATTTGAAGTTAAATCATACTTTAGTGTGTTTGGTTGAATGAAAAGAGAATAAAAAAAGAGAAGAGAAAATAAAGTTGAATCTGAAAGAAGAAAGAGCAAGATAGCAACAAAAGTTTTATACATTGTTGAGTTTCCCAATACTTGTTCATCCTGCATGCATCCCACAAATCCTTTGTGTCATACTCTCGCTCACCTAGACTAGACCCTAGGGATGAGTCTCAGCCAGCGACTGTGACAAGTAATTTGGATCCTTCTTCAACTTTGCTAATTTTGTTATTAAATTTTACTATCCTTGCTACTATATATTGCCTTCCAATATCCACATACCTCCAATCAGTACATATTTGATCCTTGTAATCCCACATCACACTCATCGGATGTCTCACCTCTCTGGTCATGCCACCTACTTCAATTGGTAAGAGCTTTGTAAAATCTTGGTAAGACGAGTCGCAAGAGAGTGTGTATTTCTACATCTTTGTAGAGATAGGGATAATACTTTTTGTTTTGTCTTCTGTTTTCTACTAACAATGGCAGGTGAGGTGACTGATTTTTGGGACTGTGCATCAAAGGAAGAACTTTAGAAGCTTGAAGAAAAGTTTGATATTGTTGATGGCAAAAGTTGGTTAAGGCCCAAGCCCAGCAAGGATCTAGCGTGGTCAATGAAAGTCAAAGAAGTCTAGTCAAAGGTTCGTCAAAGAAGTTCATCCGTATTGTTGTGGATGACTAGATATGAAGGAACTGACTGAGATGAAGAGATAGAGATAAGGGCCAGAATTAGTTACAATATGGATCATATCAGACGGCAAGCCTCCAGACTATAAATATGTACATATTAGGTAGACAAAAAAACGAACAACAGATCCACAAACTACTCTTGGCGCATCGCCACCCTTGTTATTCAAGGTTAATCTCGGTGGGACATGGCACCTAGAGCTAGGGTACATCGCTTTGATCTCTAGCGAAAGGGTAAGTCCTACCACCGAGTGATTGTATCAACTAGATCGGTATAGTTCAAGACTGCATTGCTTAGATCTCTTGGAGTGCACTGATTCGGTCGGTATAATCACCAATTTATCTTGATGTATCGACTATGTCTAAGGCTGCATTGTTACGATCTCTTCGATTCATGTAGATTAGATATCGTATTTTGAGGCTTCATCGATAAAGTCCGACATCTTGATCTATTGTATCTTATTTATGTTGTACATCGTACATCTGAATAAAGTATGCCTGATATGTTGTAGTATTGTGAGTCATTCATGTTTTCTTCCGAGAGCCTTCCTTGAGAGATCGAGTTCTACTCGGTTTTGGATTGCAGCCGCATTGTGTTATTTTTCTCGCATTGCAAGCCTCTCTTGTAGGTTACAAACCACCTTCTGTTAATCGCCTTGCACCGCTAGCCTCCTTGTTTTAGCCGCGAAACCTTTTTAGGATATCTTGTGAGATTGCCGAACAAAGAACAAATTTGTGCAGAAGTTCTCTATTTTGCACCTTGTTCGGTAAAACAGTCATAACTTTATCATACGGACTCGGTACTAGGAAAATAAGTACATTCTAGAGATGATAGGAAAAGTTACAATTCAATCTCCTCGATGTTGTTGAGTTCGGACATTTTATTTTCTTAAAATTCGGCCTTGAAGATGGTGTTTTAGAGTCCCAAAGTTTTTAAAAACTTGCTGCCAAATCTTGTGTCATGTAGTACCGATTCCCATAAATTTGTATCAAGTGGATTTGAAGTTAAATCATACTTTAGTGTGTTTGGTTGAATGAAAAGAGAATAAAAAAAGAGAAGAGAAAATAAAGTTGAATCTGAAAGAAGAAAGAGCAAGATAGCAACAAAAGTTTTATACATTGTTGAGTTTCCCAATACTTGTTCATCCTGCATGCATCCCACAAATCCTTTGTGTCATACTCTCGCTCACCTAGACTAGACCCTAGGGATGAGTCTCAGCCAGCGACTGTGACAAGTAATTTGGATCCTTCTTCAACTTTGCTAATTTTGTTATTAAATTTTACTATCCTTGCTACTATATATTGCCTTCCAATATCCACATACCTCCAATCAGTACATATTTGATCCTTGTAATCCCACATCACACTCATCGGATGTCTCACCTCTCTGGTCATGCCACCTACTTCAATTGGTAAGAGCTTTGTAAAATCTTGGTAAGACGAGTCGCAAGAGAGTGTGTATTTCTACATCTTTGTAGAGATAGGGATAATACTTTTTGTTTTGTCTTCTGTTTTCTACTAACAATGGCAGGTGAGGTGACTGATTTTTGGGACTGTGCATCAAAGGAAGAACTTTAGAAGCTTGAAGAAAAGTTTGATATTGTTGATGGCAAAAGTTGGTTAAGGCCCAAGCCCAGCAAGGATCTAGCGTGGTCAATGAAAGTCAAAGAAGTCTAGTCAAAGGTTCGTCAAAGAAGTTCATCCGTATTGTTGTGGATGACCAGATATGAAGGAACTGACTGAGATGAAGAGATAGAGATAAGGGCCAGAATTAGTTACAATATGGATCATATCAGACGGCAAGCCTCCAGACTATAAATATGTACATATTAGGTAGACAAAAAAACGAACAACAGATCCACAAACTACTCTTGGCGCATCGCCACCCTTGTTATTCAAGGTTAATCTCGGTGGGACATGGCACCTAGAGCTAGGGTACATCGCTTTGATCTCTAGCGAAAGGGTAAGTCCTACCACCGAGTGATTGTATCAACTAGATCGGTATAGTTCAAGACTGCATTGCTTAGATCTCTTGGAGTGCACTGATTCGGTCGGTATAATCACCAATTTATCTTGATGTATCGACTATGTCTAAGGCTGCATTGTTACGATCTCTTCGATTCATGTAGATTAGATATCGTATTTTGAGGCTTCATCGATAAAGTCCGACATCTTGATCTATTGTATCTTATTTATGTTGTACATCGTACATCTGAATAAAGTATGCCTGATATGTTGTAGTATTGTGAGTCATTCATGTTTTCTTCCGAGAGCCTTCCTTGAGAGATCGAGTTCTACTCGGTTTTGGATTGCAGCCGCATTGTGTTATTTTTCTCGCATTGCAAGCCTCTCTTGTAGGTTACAAACCACCTTCTGTTAATCGCCTTGCACCGCTAGCCTCCTTGTTTTAGCCGCGAAACCTTTTTAGGATATCTTGTGAGATTGCCGAACAAAGAACAAATTTGTGCAGAAGTTCTCTATTTTGCACCTTGTTCGGTAAAACAGTCATAACTTTATCATACGGACTCGGTACTAGGAAAATAAGTACATTCTAGAGATGATAGGAAAAGTTACAATTCAATCTCCTCGATGTTGTTGAGTTCGGACATTTTATTTTCTTAAAATTCGGCCTTGAAGATGGTGTTTTAGAGTCCCAAAGTTTTTAAAAACTTGCTGCCAAATCTTGTGTCATGTAGTACCGATTCCCATCAATTTGTATCAAGTGGATTTGAAGTTAAATCATACTTTAGTGTGTTTGGTTGAATGAAAAGAGAATAAAAAAGAGAAGAGAAAATAAAGTTGAATCTGAAAGAAGAAAGAGCAAGATAGCAACAAAAGTTTTATACATTGTTGAGTTTCCCAATACTTGTTCATCCTGCATGCATCCCACAAATCCTTTGTGTCATACTCTCGCTCACCTAGACTAGAACCTAGGGATGAGTCTCAGCCAGCGACTGTGACAAGTAATTTGGATCCTTCTTCAACTTTGCTAATTTTGTTATTAAATTTTACTATCCTTGCTACTATATATTGCCTTCCAATATCCACATACCTCCAATCAGTACATATTTGATCCTTGTAATCCCACATCACACTCATCGGATGTCTCACCTCTCTGGTCATGCCACCTACTTCAATTGGTAAGAGCTTTGTAAAATCTTGGTAAGACGAGTCGCAAGAGAGTGTGTATTTCTACATCTTTGTAGAGATAGGGATAATACTTTTTGTTTTGTCTTCTGTTTTCTACTAACAATGGCAGGTGAGGTGACTGATTTTTGGGACTGTGCATCAAAGGAAGAACTTTAGAAGCTTGAAGAAAAGTTTGATATTGTTGATGGCAAAAGTTGGTTAAGGCCCAAGCCCAGCAAGGATCTAGCGTGGTCAATGAAAGTCAAAGAAGTCTAGTCAAAGGTTCGTCAAAGAAGTTCATCCGTATTGTTGTGGATGACCAGATATGAAGGAACTGACTGAGATGAAGAGATAGAGATAAGGGCCAGAATTAGTTACAATATGGATCATATCAGACGGCAAGCCTCCAGACTATAAATATGTACATATTAGGTAGACAAAAAAACGAACAACAGATCCACAAACTACTCTTGGCGCATCGCCACCCTTGTTATTCAAGGTTAATCTCGGTGGGACATGGCACCTAGAGCTAGGGTACATCGCTTTGATCTCTAGCGAAAGGGTAAGTCCTACCACCGAGTGATTGTATCAACTAGATCGGTATAGTTCAAGACTGCATTGCTTAGATCTCTTGGAGTGCACTGATTCGGTCGGTATAATCACCAATTTATCTTGATGTATCGACTATGTCTAAGGCTGCATTGTTACGATCTCTTCGATTCATGTAGATTAGATATCGTATTTTGAGGCTTCATCGATAAAGTCCGACATCTTGATCTATTGTATCTTATTTATGTTGTACATCGTACATCTGAATAAAGTATGCTTGATATGTTGTAGTATTGTGAGTCATTCATGTTTTCTTCCGAGAGCCTTCCTTGAGAGATCGAGTTCTACTCGGTTTTGGATTGCAGCCGCATTGTGTTATTTTTCTCGCATTGCAAGCCTCTCTTGTAGGTTACAAACCACCTTCTGTTAATCGCCTTGCACCGCTAGCCTCCTTATTTTAGCCGCGAAACCTTTTTAGGATATCTTGTGAGATTGCCGAACAAAGAACAAATTTGTGCAGAAGTTCTCTATTTTGCACCTTGTTCGGTAAAACAGTCATAACTTTATCATACGGACTCGGTACTAGGAAAATAAGTACATTCTAGAGATGATAGGAAAAGTTACAATTCAATCTCCTCGATGTTGTTGAGTTCGGACATTTTATTTTCTTAAAATTCGGCCTTGAAGATGGTGTTTTAGAGTCCCAAAGTTTTTAAAAACTTGCTGCCAAATCTTGTGTCATGTAGTACCGATTCCCATCAATTTGTATCAAGTGGATTTGAAGTTAAATCATACTTTAGTGTGTTTGGTTGAATGAAAAGAGAATAAAAAAAGAGAAGAGAAAATAAAGTTGAATCTGAAAGAAGAAAGAGCAAGATAGCAACAAAAGTTTTATACATTGTTGAGTTTCCCAATACTTGTTCATCCTGCATGCATCCCACAAATCCTTTGTGTCATACTCTCGCTCACCTAGACTAGACCCTAGGGATAGGTCTCAGCCAGCGACTGTGACAAGTAATTTGGATCCTTCTTCAACTTTGCTAATTTTGTTATTAAATTTTACTATCCTTGCTACTATATATTGCCTTCCAATATCCACATACCTCCAATCAGTACATATTTGATCCTTGTAATCCCATATCACACTCATCGGATGTCTCACCTCTCTAGTCATGCCACCTACTTCAATTGGTAAGAGCTTTGTAAAAGCTTGGTAAGACGAGTCGCAAGAGAGTGTGTATTTCTACATCTTTGTAGAGATAGGGATAATACTTTTTGTTTTGTCTTCTGTTTTCTACTAACAATGGCAGGTGAAGTGACTGATTTTTGGGACTGTGCATCTAAGGAAGAACTTTAGAAGCTTGAAGAAAAGTTTGATATTGTTGATGGCAAAAGTTGGTTAAGGCCCAAGCCCAGCAAGGATCTATTGTGGTCAATAAAAGTCAAAGAAGTCTAGTCAAAGGTTTGTCAAAGAAGTTCATCCGTATTGTTGTGGATGACCAGATATGAAGGAACTGACTGAGATGAAGAGATAGAGATAAGGGCCATAATTAGTTACAATATGGATCATATCAGACGGCAAGCCTCCGAACTATAAATATGTACATATTAGGTAGACAAAAAAACGAACAACAGATCCACAAACTACTCTTGGCGCATCGCCACCCTTGTTATTCAAGGTTAATCTCGATGGGACATGGCACCTAGAGCTAGGGTACATCGCTTTGATCTCTAGCGAAAGGGTAAGTCCTACCACCCAGTGATTGTATCAACTAGATCGGTATAGTTCAAGACTGCATTGCTTAGATATCTTGGAGTGCACTGATTCGGTCGGTATAATCACCAATTTATCTTGATGTATTGACTATGTCTAAGGCTGCATTGTTACGATCTCTTAGATTCATGTAGATTAGATATCGTATTTTGAGGCTTCGTCGATTAAGTTCAACATCTTGATTTATTGTATCTGATTTATGTTGTACATTGTACATCTGAATAAAGTATGCCCGATATGTTGTAGTATTGTGAGTCATTCATGATTTATAAACCATCTTGGTTAGGTCTGATTTTACTATTATGATGATTTTATACTATGGATGCATCTTCTGGTATACTAGATTGAGGCTGTATCGGAGTGTAAGCTGATAGGTTACCTTTAATTCCAAGTCACGTCTCATCGGCATCGGGGATTATCCATCGGTCCGAGAGCACGACGCATCACTCGCCCATCCATCAGCCTGATGGTGCCGGTTTGCATATTTATCGATCATGTAATTGGTCTCAACGGTCTGGCTCTATCCATCGGCTCGATAGCCGGTAGGCGTTGCTACTAAAATTTTTCCATCCCTTGTCTGTTGCAGGGTCATACTAATTGGCACGCTCAGAACCCCAAGTTTTTAGGACCTGCACTAGAGTTAAGCAGATCTCCTAGGCCATGCGTGTGACCAAAAACAACACCAACACGCATTTTGGCACACCTAGTGGGACAATCTTCAGGCAACGCAAGTATGGTGGGCGAACTCAACAATAATAACTTCATCCTGGTCATCTTGGAGGCATTGACCGATGAGCAAAGAGCATAGGCACGTAGATGACTACCATAAGCTATGCCTCGAGTCCATCAGCATGACCCGATCTAGTCCTGTTCGAAGAAATCAATTGTCGAAGCCGACCCTGACCAGGGAAATTGGCCAGTATCAATAATGCGCTCCACCATGCCCTCATCAATATGTCCGAGGTGTTGGTCAAAACTCTACACGGGTTGATCAAGAAGACCATTTACGGTACTGTGGCTCACGAACTGACACAAGGGCCGATGTATTTTGCTTTCAACCATCCTCTTCTAATCTAGAACCCGCAGCACACTCGGTCGACGCTACTACCACAAGGGCCAATGAGGCAACAACTACCGAACGCCTTGTTCGGTCTCGAAAGAAGCATGGTGGCCCAGCCACTGACTCCTATGCCCCAAGAGATCAGGAGGTAGGACTCGTTACAAAACACGTGTGTCCTCAAGAGGGGCATGCCGGCATCTTAGCCTATGATCGCTCCATAGGGGCCAATGAGGCAAGAAGTGCCCCAATCTACATATGGCGTCACAAGGAATGTATTGCCCGATATCGTGCTGCAAAGGAGGGCACTCGATGGTATCCCTTAGGGGTCCAACTAGACCACATATTATGGAGCACAACCCTAGACCATATGTACGATGCTACTCGGTTGGAACAGTAAATGTAGGCCTCGGTGTCTGACCGATATACCGTGTTGATCCAATAAGAGGAGGATTGGGTGAATCGGGTCAATGAGGTTATTCAAGACCAATTTGGGATCCAACCGAAAGACCAGACGTACATGCATCGGCGACCCTACCCGAAGTGGTTTGATTGGGTGCAACTGCCAAAACGATACAAAGTACCCGACTTCACCAAATTTTCGAGGCAAGACTCAGTCTCCATGATCGAACACGTCAGTCGCTTCCTCGCTCAGTGTAGGGAGGCATCAGACAATGAGCATTGAAGGTCTGATTCTTCCCACTTTCATAATCGGGATCGGCCTTTGCATGGTTTTTGATGCGCACGGGTGCCCGATCTTCCATCAGGGGGGTAAACTCGATTTGTGGAGGACTCGACGTTGACGATCCGGCTTCTGATCACCACAGCTCTGAACCCCGCAATCACTACACCACGGCTCCATTGGTTATCAACCATGCATGAACATGATTGACCTCGCCAAGAAGGCTTATCCCTGCCTGTGAATCGAGAGCACAAGAAAGAACATGGAAACACAATCTCGCAAACAGAAGAGAGATCGATTTCTCAAGTGGGGTTCCGCAATCTGACGAAATCAGAGTTCAATCTACAAGAGATTTGAAACTAGCAAAACCCAACCCTAATCCCTGGCGGATGCAGAGTATTAATACCTAAGGTTTGTGGAAAAGTCGAGACTAATGTTGGGCTTAAGGTCCCAAACAGATACAAGGCCCAACGTGGGCCAAAACGATGACGCAGCACCAGATGATTTGTTCAGACGACACAGAATGTTTCGTAACGAACCAGGACTTGGAACCAGACCCATTGGAAAGATATTTTCGTTATTTTTCCAACGCCTTAAAGAACACCTCAATTTGCCTACGTACGAGAAAGTTATGCCTATTTTACTGAAGGATGCTCCGCTGAATCCGAACCGAAACCAGAGTTTGAAGTGGAATTCGAGTTGGATTGTTGTGCCGCCTCTCCCCCTTGTGTTTGATCCAGAAGTGCTTTTCCCATGTTCCTTAGAGTCAAAATATCATCCATAAGTAGCATCCTATCTGTATCCATATCATTATGTAAAGTAAGAAACGAACGCACCTCATAATTAAGCTTCCGTGCACGGGAGCGAGTGATTGGTCCAAGAATGATGGAGTGTTGGATGCCTTTATCATTGTTATCGATGTCCTCATCATCCTCCCCTTCTTGAATTGGAGTCGTCCTCGACTCGAACTCATCTTATTCTCCCAAATATGGCTTGGTGGTAGAATGTACTGCTTGATTATATGCAAACTCCACATGAGGTAAACATTCTTCCCACATCTTCAAATTCTTCTTCAAAACAGCCCGCAACATGGTGCCTAACTTACGTTTAAATACCTCGGTTTGCCCATCAATTTGAGGGTGGCACGTGGTGGAGAACAGCAACTTGGTACCCAACTTACACCACAAACTTCTCCAAAAGTGGCTCAAGAACATCACATCGCGATCAGAGACCATGTAGGCGAATGATGTCCCTAAAAAACAAATCAGCAATGTTTGTAGCATCATCGCTCTTATGACAAGGTATAAAATGTGCCATTTTTGAGAATCGATCGACCACCACAAAAATACTATCCCTCCCCCTCTTTGTTCTAGGTAACCCTAATACAAAATCTATTGATATATGCTCCCAAGGGACGCTAGGAACAGGAAGGGGCATATAAAGTCCAAAGGGATTCAAACGTGACTTAGCTTTGTTACATGTAGTGAAGCATGAGACATAGCGCACGACATCCCGCCGCATCCTTGTCCAAAAGAAGTGTGTTGACAGCACGTCCTCAGTTTTATTCGCTCCAAAATGTCCCATCAATCCTGCCTCGTGGGCTTCCTATAAAAATAAAAGGCGAATGGAGCTTGCTGGGACGCATAGCTTGTTAGCACGATACAATAAGCCATCATTCAGCCCATATTTATTCCATGTTCGGCACTCTCTACAATTTTCAAAAGCATCCTTGAAGTCTAGATCAGTAGCATATAACTCCTTTATTGTTTCTAGACCAAATATCTTATGATCAAGCTGAGATAACATAGTAAAACGCCTAGATAAAGCATCTGCAAAGATATTGTCTTTACCATGTTTATGTTTAATGATGTGTGGAAAAGACTCTATGAACTCAACCCATTTTGCATGTCGCTTATTGAGTTTTGCCTGACTTCTAATATGTTTCAAGGATTCCTGATCAGAATGAATGACAAACTCCTTAGGCCAAAGGTAATGTTGCCAAGTCTCTAACATCCTAACTAGAGCATACAACTCCTTATCATAAGTAGAATAATTCAGATTAGGTCCATGCAATTTTTCACTAAAGTAAGCAACAAGTTTACTTTCTTGTATGAGAACTCCTCCTATCCCAATCCCACTAGTATCACATTCAAGCTCAAACGTCTTACCAAAGTCAAGAAGTTGGAGTAGAGGAGCATGTGTAAGTTTGTCCTTAAGCATGTTAAAAGCTTGTTCTTATGCTGGACCCCATATGAATGAAGCTCCCTTCTTTGTCAACTCATTGAGTGGTGCAGCAATGGTGCTGAAATTCTTCACAAACCGTCGATAAAAACCAACAAGTCCATGAAAACTTCTCACTTGCGTAATAGTTTGAGGTGTTGGCCAGCTCTTGATGGCTTCAATTTATGCTTCATCTACCTCAATACCCTGTGGAGTAACAACATAGCCAAGAAAAGAGACTCGATCCGTGCAAAAAGTACACTTTTCAAGGTTACCAAACAAGCATGCATCTCTCAAAGCATTAAAAACAGCACGCAAATGATTCAAATGTTCATCAATAGACCTGCTATATATCAAGATATCATCAAAGTAAACCACCACAAATTTGCCAATAAAAACTCTCAATACTTCATTCATTAAACACATGAAAGTGCTAGGTGCATTAGTTAACCCAAAAGGCATGACTAGCCACTCATATAACCCGAACTTCGTTTTGAAAGTTGTTTTCCATTCATCTCCTAATTTCATTCGAATTTGGTGGTATCCACTAAGCAAGTCAATCTTAGAGAAAATGATAGACCCACTCAACTCATCAAGCATATCATCTAACCTAGGAATAGGATGACGATACCTTATTGCAATATTATTGATGGCTCTACAATCAACACACATACGCCAACTACTATCTTTCTTAGGGACTAAAAGAACAGGCACAACACATGGACTAAGGCTGTCACGTACGTACCCGCGGTCCAACAGTTCTTAGACTTGTCTCTGAATTTCTTTAGTCTCCTCGGGATTTGTTCTATATGCAGCACGGTTTGGCAATGTCGCTCCTGGGATCAAGTCAATTTGATGCTCAATACCTCGAATAGGTGGCAGCCCCGGAAGCATCTCCACTGGAAACACATCCTTATACTCCTGCAAAAGGTTAGTGACAGCAGGAGGCAAAGAAGTGGAAGAATCCTCAAATGAAAACAAGACTTCTTTGCATATCAATGCATAACAAGGAGAATCAAACTCATTAACATTAACCAAATCAGATTTAGTAGCAAGCATAACACCCCTTTTCAATTTAATTCTGTCCAACTTAGAGCTATTGCCTTTCTTATCTTTCTTAGGTGGGAAGATAGTGTTAGCTACTTGCTGATTTTCAGATTGTGGTGCAGTCTCCTTCTTGCTCTACTCAAAACTCTCTTTCTCACATTGCATAATTTCAGTGGGAGTCATAGGAAGCAAAGTAATTTTCTTTCCCTTGTGCATAAGTGTATCTTTGTTACTCCTACTATGATGTATGGCATCCGTATCAAATTCCCATGGCCGACCCAATAAAAGTGAACATGCTTGCATGGGTACAACATCAAAATCAGCAAAGTCATGGTATGTACCAATGAAAATGTGAACTCTCACAGAGTGTGTTACCTTGACATTACCACTATTGTTGAATCGCTGAATATAGTAGGGATGAGGGTGTGGGCGTGTGGTCAATCCAAGCTTATTAACCAACTCTATGCTCACCAAGTTATTGCTGCTTCCTCCAATTATGACACGAACACGACGATCATTGACAATGAGGAACATTTGAAATAAGTTATGTCGTTCTAGTGTTTCCATTTGCTCCACTTGAGTGTTTAAAACACGTTGTACAATCAATGCCTGATATTTCTCTGTGACAGCAGTACCTAAAACCTCCTCGCCATCACTTTCAGGCTCTTCATCATCACCTGCATCGTCAGTACCACCATCTTCAATATCACTAGTACTAACATACCTTCCATCCTCAGTAGCAATGAATGTCTGTCTCTAGCTTGGGCAATGTCTCATGAAATGGCCCTTCCCTTTGCAATTGTGGAAAATGACTCCACTGGTTCGGCCTATAGAAGCAACCGATGAGGAACTAGTAGCTGGTAGGTTTGTCTTACTCTTCTCCTCTGGTGGTAGTGAAGACAAAGGTGCTATTGAACGGGCCCTGGATATGAAGGGGGCAGCAGACCGTGCGGGAGAAGGTAGTGTTGATTTTCCCGTTGCAGACGCCAGTCTTGTGTCCGTGAAGTTACCCTTCGACTTTGGCTGTCGTCCCTGCAATTCTATTTCTGCCTTCATAGAAAGGTGAAACAATCTATTGAGTGTATTATATTGCTTATAATCTACTATGTCCTGTATTTCTCTTCTTAACCCACCAAAAAATCTAGCCATTTTACTCTCCTCATCCTCAACTACATCACAATGCAGCATTCCTATTTGCAGTTCCTGGTAGTACTCCTCTACAGATTTATTTCCCTAGTTTAAACGCTGTAATTTTTGGAGCAAATCACGTTTATAAGAAGTAGGGACAAATCTACCACGCATAGCTCTCTTTAGCCCATCCAATGTGTCAGGTGATAAGCCTACACTTCAGATCTCATTCCACCAAATAATAGCAAAATCGGTAAACTCACTAGTGGCTTGTCTAACTCTATGTATTTCTGGAACATGGTGAGAGTTAAATTTTTGTTGTACTATCATCTCCCAATTTAGATATGTTTCAACATCATAAGAGCCAGAAAAAGAGGGTATGTTGAATTTAACCTTAGCAAACGAATTATCAGCATGAGGGTTGTTTCCATTATTACCTCCCATACCATGATGATGTGGATTTTGTTGACGGGGAGGTTCTCGAGGAGGTTCTTGAGGAAGAGGTTGCCTATGATCCTGATTTATGTTGTTTGCCTCGAGATCTTCAGCCCTATCGTTCAGTGGTGGTGGTTGTCTCTCTATGTTCTCCATCCTGTGACGAGGGTGGCAATGTTCCTCTCTATTCTCTCCAATCTGTGCTCATTGTCCTGGTTGCTCTTAATGATGTTTGTATTGAGTTTTTGCAGCAACTGTCGAAGCTCCATCTTGGACACACATTCATCTCCTTCACCTTGGTGTTGTGGTTCTATCATGGTTAGTGGAAACACAAACACAAAGAAGCTCACAAATGCGTTAGTTTCATATAAACTACTAGGATATGGAGTCACTCACACTCAAGCATTTCACCAAGTTCTTACAAATCGTAGCAGGTGGCACAACCGGTTGGCTTGGGGATGATACTGTTGAAGTCATGAGTATAGCGATTGCTGGTAGGAAACTGTACTGTTTAGAAGGTAAGTATGTGGAGCTATAGGAAGGCCAAATATTTGAGTGGAACACAATTCAAGAACATATAGTAATGCTGAATAAATGTTCAAACTATTAGTCCTAATTGCTGGTCTACTCATGTTCTAAGAACAGTAGTGACACAAGAAGGAATCAAGGATGAACAAGATGAATTGCAAGGACAGTGTCAACACGACACCGGCAACACTATGAAACAAACAGTGCAGGGCCTTCGGTATGCCGAGTCACTATCAATTTCTCTCCTTTTTCTTGTCTTCTTTTTTTTGCAACCAATTACCAAGTGCTAAGTAGCAACAATATGCCCCAAGATTAAGCATAGCACCAAGTTTTGGCTCAAACCGATGGAAGACGATATCGGTACAGGAAACCCTAAATAACCGGTGTTGAAACTTCGGAGCCCAAAACAAAGGCCTTCCTGATTTTTTTTAATTTTTTTGACAACACCGATATTGATGAAATAGTATGCCGACTTTTATAGATCTACCTGTGGTAAAAATTTCAGCTCAATCGGAGTTACGAGCGAAAAGTTATGGCCGTTTCAAGGAGAACCCTCTGAAATCAGATCTGTTCCCCCTAAATCGGATTTACTAGTTGTGGCAGAAACAGAAGCGGCCGGGGATCAGTGGGGGGTGGAAAAATTATGCAGCAGAGTAGGGGAATTGTGGCAGAGACACGAACCGATCTAAAACACGAATTAACCAGCAACGAGACAAACTTGGACACGAATTCAACACTACGGACTCTGAAAGAGAATTATGCAAAAGGCTAACAATGTCTCAGACAGGGAATTTTTTTGTTCGGCTTTTCTGTGGACTCTAGGATGAATTCGAAATTGACTTGAACAAGGGAAGACGAACCTACGAACCTGACGGTAAACTTGGGCGCTCATACCACTTGATGCGTACGGGTGCCCGATCTTCCGTTAGGGGGTAAACTCGATTGGTGGAGGACTCGACGTTGATGATCCGGCTTTCGATCACCACAGATCCAAACCCCACAATTGCTACACCACGGCTCCATTAGTTATCAACCACGCACAAATGCGATTGACCTCGGTAAGAAGGCTTATCCCTGCCTGCGAATCGAGAATACAAGAAAGAACACGGAAACACAATCTTGCAAACAGAAGAGAGATTGATTTATCAAGTGGGGTTCCGCAATCTGACAAAGTCATAGTTCAATCTACAAGAGAATCAAAACTAAGCAAAACCCAACCCTAATCCCTAGCAGATGCAGAGTATTAATACCTAGGGTTTGTGGAAACGTCGAGACTAATGTTGGGCTTAAGGTCCCAAACAGATACAAGGCCTGACGTAGGCAAAAATGGTGATGCAGCACCAAATGACTTGTTCGGACGACACAGAAAGTTTCGTAACGAACCAGAACTTGGCACCAGATATTTTTGTTATCTTTCCAACGCCTTAAAGAACGCCTCAATCCGCCTCCGTACGAGAAAGTTATGCCCATTTTACTGAAGGATGCTACGCTGAATCCGAACCGAAACCAGAGTTTGAAGTGGAATTCGAGTTGGATTGTTGTGCCGCCTCTCCCCCTTGTGTTTTATCCAGAAGTGCTTCTCCCATGTTCCTTAGAGTCAAAATATCATCCATAAGTAGCATCCCATCCGTATCCATATCATTATGTAAAGTAAGAAACGAACGCACCTCATAATTAAGCTTCCATGCACGGGAGCAAGTGATTGGTCCAAGAATGATAGAGTGTTGGATGTCTTTATCATTGTTATCGATGTCTTCATCAATTTTCGTCACTACCGGTGAACTTTGTCAAATGATGGGCAGACTTGAAAATAGTATGATAGAAGATGGATGAGTCGGTACAGGATTATGTTCAGAGATTCTGAGACGTGTGTAGTAGATGCTACATTTTGAGCCTCAATTGAAGGAATTGTGCCAAAAACAATTCTAGGCAGATCGGAAATTTTAATTGGGAATCAGAAACTCCAATAATATTGCACACGTCGGAAATTCCGATAAGGTATCAAAAGTTCTGAAATGGCTTAACCTGGGACAGTTTTCTGTTTTCTGAATGAGTCAGAAGTTCCAATGTTCTCGGATCGTCATAAGTTCTGATAGTGTATCAGATGTTCTGATAATTTCTATAACTGAAACAAAGAGTCTAGATTGGAAGTTCTAATCCAGGATCGGAAGTTTCAATCCAGCATTGAAAGTTCTGAGGAGGACGAAACATATTAGATATGTTGGGCCTTAATGTGGTTTGGGCCTAGTGTCCTAGTTCTATTTAAAGGGAAGAGGAGGAGGTCATGGAGATCAGATTAGTTCTAGTTTAAATTAGATCTAAACCCTACCTCAAAGAACATCTCCTCTCCCTTCTTGATCTCAATAGTTGAGATTAAGATTTCTCCCCGAATTTCACGAGCGGTGCTAGCAAAATGGCATGAGATCAATATGATCCCTGGACGTGTGGACTCCATAGAGGCGCTTCTCGAATAGTGGCGCTCGTGGGCTTCTTCACGTGGACATCAAGTGTATTCACCGATTGGTTCACCGAGGAATGGGCGTAGCGAGACGAGGATAAGTTAGGACGCGCTTCCCTAGCATCTTCTTCCACTGCACTAGCGTGTCTCGCGTTAGAAGTTAATGATTCATGATCCCTCGCATGCATGGTTCCAAGGTTTGGGGATGAAATTTTTGAAATTGCCGGCTAGCGTAGCTTCCCCATGTCCCAACACTGATATCAGAGCCTACATGCATAGCGTTCGATCTGGATCAATCATGTATAGACATTAGTGGAGAAAAATAGATTAGATCTACTTTTTGTTCATCGGATTTCAGAAGTTCCGATACTGATCGAAAGTTCTGATGTCATACATAAATTCGATACAGATAGAAATTTTGCTATCAGAAGTTCCAATATTAGATCGGAAGCTTCTACAGATCAGAAGTTTTGATGTTGATCCGAAGTTCCGATATTAGATCAGAAGCTCCGACAGATTGAAAGTTCCGATGTTGAATGTGATGTATGAGATGCATTGAATATAAATTAAATATGGCCTGCATGTCATGATTATTTACGGCCCAAGGCTGGTGTACATTTATACGACCTACGTGTTGATTTGTGATTCTTTGACTCATGTAACTAGTATAGGTGCTATTTTAATATGTTAGTATAGGTTCATGGAGGCTAGAGGCACACACTCAATGATGGGAGCCATGGACATGGAGATCACCATGTGAATGGGTCATACTATGTCATAGTCAATGTGTTGTCTGTGGTGCTTACTTATGTTCTTGTCATACTATTCTTACATGTTTCGTGCGCGTTAGGGAACATCACCTTGCTAGAATATTTTTCCCTCACAAAATTAAGTATTGATGCTCTTTCCAATAGTTGCACCTACCAAGGATCTCGATGATCGATAGTGGGTCTACCAAAGAAGGGTTCTATCTTTTATACTGACCAGCTATGGTGAAGGTCGGACTTCTGCACGCATAGTATTGGTTTGCTTAACAAAGCTATCAAAATAATTTGGGGCATTAGGGCATGGAGTTGGACATCATGCATTAGATGCTACTCCAACGAACAAGAGTCACATATGATGTGATTAGGAAAGTGTTGCTTACCTATGTCAGTTAGCTTCTAGTACTGATGCCAAAGCTCACTAAGAGTTAGTTGAATATAGATCTTGTCACACTTAGTCATTACAGGGAAAATGACTAGTTTTAATAGTGATACATCTTTTATTGGATAGAAGAAAAACATAGCATAGTGATGAAACTTGCATTTAATTTTGTAGATCATGGCATTGACTACTATTATTAAGAGCACTTCAGTTTTTAATTTGTGATCTATTCTTCAACGAGAGAAATTGTCTAGAACAGATTTTATGGATTGGCACAAAAACTTGAGAATCATTCTCAATCAGGAAAAATGATTATGTTCTAGAGGAATCCCATCCTAATGAACCACAGAAAGATGCCTCTACAACAGATAAGCATACTTATGAGAAGCATGCTAGTGATTCTATTGATGTCAGCTATCTAATGCTTGTCTACATGTCCTGTGAGTTTCAGAAACAATACGAGGAAAGATATGCTTACGATATGACCATAGGCCTCAAGGGCATATTTCAGAACCAGGCACAAACTGAGAGGTATTATGTACCTAAGTCCTTGTTTGGGAGCTGGTTGGCATAAGGGAGCCTTGCTAGTCCTCATGTGATCAGGATGATTAGTTACATTGAGACCTTGGAGAGACTAGGTTCTCCACTGTATTCATACTTAACTATAGATGTGAATCTTGAGTCGCTCCCTTTGAGCTTTGAGCCATTTATTATGAATTTTCATATGATTAGACTAGAGAAGACACTGGCCAAGTTGCATAGGATGCTTAAAACTGCTGAGGAGAGTATTAAGAAAGCTCCTAATCATGTGATGATGGTTCAGAAGGAGAGCAAAAAGAGAAAGAGGAATGGCAAGGCTAAGACTTCAGATACGATCTCTAGTGCGAAGCCTAAACCAACTAAAAAGTGCAAATCGGGTCCTGCTAACTCTGATGTTTGCCACCATTGCCACAAGTCTGGGCATTGGAAACGCAACTACATGGTGTATCTGGAACATCAAAAGAACAACAAGGGAATTGTGACTTCCGCTTCAAGTATAATTGTTATAGAAATTAATCTTGCTGCACGTCTAAATGATTCATGGGTATTTGATATCGGTTCAATGATTCATATTCGCAAATCATTGCAGGGGCTGAGTAGGTCAAGTAAGTGTGCTAGTGGCGAACTAGATGTCCACATCAAAAATGGTGCAAAGGTTATAGTGTTGGTCGTCGTTGTTAATTCACTATCGCTACCTTCAGGATTAGTTTTTGAGTTGAATAATTGTTATTTTATTCCCGCCTTAGGCAGAAACATTATCTCTTCTTCATGTTTAGAGGAAGACGGTTTTGAATTCATAATAAAGAACAAGTATAGTTCAATATTTTTGAATGTTATGCTCTATGTTGTTAGTCCATTGGTGAATTGATTATATATTCTGAGTCTTGAAGATACACATGTTTATAACATTAGTACAAAGAAACAAAGACTCAATGATTTGAATCCTACCTACGTCTGGCATTGTCGTTTGGGTCATATAAATGAGAAGCACATTCATAAGCTCCATAGAGATGGACTTTTGGAGTCATTTGATTTTGAATCATATGACAAATGTGAGTCTTGTTTACTTGGAAAATTGACAAAGACACCTTTCACTGGTCAGAGTGAGAGAGCAAATGAGCTATTGTCCATAGTGCATACTGATGTATGTGGATCGATGTGTCATACCACTAGATGTGGTTTTTAGTACTTTATCACTTTTACCAATGACTTGAGTAGATATGGTTATGTCTACTTAATGAGGCATAATTAGGAATCCTTTGAAAAGTTTAAGGAGTTCCAAAATGAGTTATAAAATCATATGAACAAGACAATTAAATTTCTATGATCTGATCGTCGAAGTGAATATTTGAGCCATGAGTTTAGTGGTCATCTAAAGCAGTGTTGAATTGTTCCACAGCTGACTCCACCAAGCATGCCTCAGTGGAATGGGGTGTCCGAGCGGAGAAACCACACTTCTTTGGATATGGTTCGGTCTATGATGAGTCATGTTAATCTTCCATTATCTTTTTTGGGACTCTCTCTAGATAATGTCACCTTCACATTGAAAAGAGTTTCATCTAAGTCAGTAGAGAAGACGCCATATGAGATGTGGTCTGGGAGACATAACAATTTTTCTTTTCTAAAGATTTGGTGTTGTGATGCGTATGTCACACATTTGACGTCTAACAAACTCACTCCTAAATCTTACAAGTGCTTCTTTGTGGGATATCCTAGGGAAACGAAAGGATACTATTTCTATAATAGAGAAGAGGGCAAAGTATTTGTTGCTCGAAATGGTGTGTTTCTTGATAGAGTTTCTCTCAAAAGAGGTTAGTAAGAGAACAGTGCATCTTGTAGAAGTTAGAGAGCCACTAGAAAGTGTTCTAGATCCCACTGAACCACAATAGGACATGCAAGCGGTTCCAGAACCAGTTGTTGAGACACCCACCCCACGAGGTAGCGCGATGTGTTGTTGTTAGACAACGGCGAGGCCAAGACCTATGTGGAAGCAATGATGGGACCAGACTCTGATAAATTCCTTGGAGCCATTAGATCTGAGTTAGAGACCATGCGAGAAAACCAAGTTTGGAACTTGGTCGATCCACCCGATGGTGTAAAAACTATTGAGTGTAAATTCATCTTTAAGAGAAAGATAGACGTTGATGGAAATGTTCACATCTATAAGGAACAATTGGTGACCAAAGGTTTTATACAGATTCATGGTGTTGATTATGACGAAACATTTTCGCCCGTCGTCATGCTTAAGTCTATTCGGATCAACATATCAATTGCCACATTTTATGATTATGAGATATGGCAAATGGATGTCAAGAGGACTTTCTTAAATGGAAACCTAAGTGAGGATGTGGACATGACACATCATGAAGGTCTTGATGATCCAAAAAATACTGGAAAAGTTTGTAAGTTGCAAAAGTCCATTTATGGGCTGAACCAAGCTTCTCGGAGTTGGAATCATCGTTTTGGTGAGGTAGTCAAAGGGTTTCGTTTCATCAAGAACAAAGAAAAGCCTTGTGTTTACAAGAAGGCTAGTGGGAGCTCATGACAAGAAGCCTTGTGGTGATCACTTGTATTTCTGGTCTTATATGTGGATGACATATTGTTGATCGGAAATGACATTCCTTTGTTGAACGTTGTCAAGACATCATTGAAAAATAGTTTCTCAATCAATGATCTTAGAGAGGCAGCATATATTTTGGGCATAAAGATCTATAGAGATAGATCAAAGTGGCTAATGGAATTAAGCTAGAGTATGTACATTGACAAGGTTTTGAAGCGGTTCAAAATAGAGAATTCCAAGAAGGGTTTTATGTCAATGTCATGTGGTATTTCTCTTAGTAAGACTCAGTGTGCCTTGACACCTAATGAACTAGAGAAAATGAGTGTGATCCCGTAAGCCTCCGCGATCGGGTCCATCATATATGACATGATATGTACAAGCCCAAATGTCTCATATACTCTAAGTGTTACAAGTACATTCCAATTAAATCCGAGTGAAATTCACTGGGTGGTTGTAAAAACTATTCTCAAGTATTTAGGAAGAACTGAGGATATGTTCCTAGTTTATGGTGGTGAAGAGAAGCTCGTTGTAAGCGGTTACACTGATGCTAGATTTTAGACCGATAAAGATGATTCTCGATCACAATCTGGTTTATTTTATGTTCTGGCTAAGGAACAATGAGTTGGAAAAGTTCCAAGAAAGAGACGATAGCCGATTCTATGACAAAAGTTTAGTATATCGTAGCTTCAGAAGCTACAAAGGAGGTCATTTAGATCAAAAAGTTTGTTTCTGAGCTAAGTGATGTCCTTAGTGTGTCTAGTCCAGTAGACCTCTATTGTGACAATAGTGGTGCCATTGCGTAAGCCAAGGAGCCTAGGTCACACCAGAAGTTCAAACATATACTTCGGCGATATCACCTGATCCGCGAGATCATAGAGAGGTGATGTGAAGATTTGCAAGGTGCACACAGATTTGAACATAACTGATCCATTGACAAAAACTCTTCCACATCTCAAGCATGAGGCGCACCTGAGTACCATGGGTATTAGATACTTGCGTGAGCGAGTCATGTGTCTGTGAAAGATGTTATGGATGTCTATGCTTATGTATGAGGATAATTGTTATTTTATTCCTTGAATAGACGTCGTTTACATTGATTGATGAGTCGATGAATTATCTGTGAGACTCTTTGTTTTATAATGATGTTGTTAAAAAGGTATCCCTGATCTTATCATCATGTGGGATAGTGATGATACAAAGATTAGCACATCTGGCTGATTGATGATCATGTTTCATGAATCATAGACTTGGAAATGTCAAATCAAAGATGTGAACACATGTTGAACATGGTGTTGGATAGACCCACTTGAGATACTGTTGGGATTGTTATGTGCCATTATTTGTCATCTAAAATGGTGTACCTATAGAGTTCTCAAACCTGAGATTGTCATTTGATTCGAGAATGCGTAGCAGCATAATTAGATGCTTCCTAACGCTATTCTGTAACTAGGTAGCCATCTAAGGGTTGTCTTCAGGTGTGTTGTGAAACATGTTGTAGGATGTGAGCAGTCAAGATATAATTTACCCGTCCTTATAAAGGGAGAGACGTCTCTTGGCTCCTCGAGGAAGTCGATTGGAAACGTTCATGGCTATGCCACTATAACTAAAGAGTTAGTCATGATTTTAATTCGATACTTGTTCGAGTGAAATGTCGAGCTATCCAACAAGGGTGGCATGTATCTTTCCTTGAGCTTGACTGATGTCGTGTTGTAAAGGGACTGGTGCATGTGTATATCAAGGTTCAGTGAAAATTTAATTTTGTACGCTTTCAGGAGTCAATATGTGATGCTAGGAACCGCTATTGATCAGTGAGCAAGAAAGGGTTTCTGGTAAACCGCTGTTTGTGTATGAAACTATCGGGTCACACTTAAGGAGATGGATTAAGATACCTTCCAAGAATTGGTTCTTGTGCAAGTGGGAGATTGAAGTGATTGTGCCCAAAACAATTCTAGGTAGATCGAAAGTTCCGATTTGGAATCGGAAATTCTGATAATATTGCACACATTAGAAGGTCCGATAAGGTATCAAAACTTGCACACAGCTTAACCTGTGACAGTTCTCTGCTTTCTGAACGAGTCGAAAGTTCCGATGGTGGATCGGAAGTTTCGATGTTCTAGGATCATCGAAAGTACTGATGGATCAAAAGTTCCGATACTATATCAGAAGTTCTAATAATTTCTAGAACTGAAATAGAAGTTCTAAGGCGAACAAAATAGATTAAATCTACTGATCCTTAATGTGGATTTGGGCCTAGTGTCCTAGCTCTATTTAAAGGGAGGAGGAGGTCATGGAGATCAGATTAGTTGCAGTTTAGATTAGATCTAAACCCTAGCCTCAAAGAACGTCTCCTCTCCCTTCTTGATGTCAATAATTGAGATTGAGATTTCTCTTCGGATTTCACGAGCAGTGCTATCACGCCGGTGTGAGATCAATCTCATCCCTGTACGTGTGGACTCCATATAGGCACTGCTCAAATTGTGATTCTCGTGGGCTTCTTCATGTGGACATCGCCGCTCTTTTCCGATTGGATCATCGTGGAACGGGCAAAGCGAGACGAGGATAAGTAAGGACATGTTTCCCCAACATCTTCTTTTGTTGCACTAGCGTGTCTAGCATTAGAAGGTAACGATTCATGATCCTTCATGCGCATGGTTCCACGGTTTCGGGGTGAAATTTTTGAAATTCCCGGCTAGCATAGCTTCCCCATGTCCAACATCACTGATACCCAACTGGCAAAGCTAGCTTTTTAGGACTCCTGAACCCAATAAAAGAGAAATTTTCATCACAATAGTTCGAGAGTATCTCACACCTAGTACATAGGGTATCGGCAGATAAGAGCCAATTCCATGAAGCGAGAAGGGAGAAGTATCAAAAGAAGATCGCATTCACCCAAGTATACTCTTCGGATTCCGATGAGGACAATGAGTTCGATGCAGAAGTCAGGTTAGTCGAATGGTCCAAAAACAAGAAGTTGATTGCATGTCCCTGGTAAAGGCATCCGGCAAGGAGGTGAAGTACAACTTTAACATCAATAAAGCTGATAGGATATTTGACTTACTGCTAAAGGAGAAACAAATTCAGCTACTGCCCAACCATGTGATACCACCCATTGATGAGATGGATAAGAGGAAGTACTGCAAGTGGCATAACTCTTCGTCGCACCACACCAACGAATGTAAAGTGTTCAGACAACAGATTCAGTCAGTTATAGAATAGGGCCAAATATAGTTTGACGACGGAAAGAAGCCAATGAACATCGATGGACATCCTTTCCCGATCAACATGGTGCATGTGCACCATCTTGATGATCGGTATATAGAGAAGTACATGCGTACCGGCAATAATCAAGTCACTTCATCAAACCCAATCAACAAGTATAAAAGAAAGACAAGGGAAGAGGCGGACTATGAAGATGACTGAAACCACCCACAGTTTAACCCTCACTGGAATTGTGAATTCTTCAAGTTTTGCTGGAATGAAGGAATACGCCTACCAACGATGGAAAATTGTCCTGAATGCAGTGATGACAGAGGCAAATGGAGGAGCGATCAGAGGTCCCTTAGCAACGGGACATGGTTATATGATCAGGAAAGGTCACGCATCCATCGGAGGCTGTCACCACTGAGGCCATCAGTACATGAATGTCTTGGCCCCATCAACACTTAAATGGATGGATGATCGGTTGATGACATGAGAACAGTAGGAAATCCATAGTTTTGCCCAAGTAGGATTTTTACAAAAAACTAGAAAAGAAAGGTGAAACAGTTGTGGCAGAAGGAGCTAAAGACACCAAAGTACGACGACTAGATTGATTGGCCCAAGGAAGTCAAGAAGGAATGGCAAGTTAAGGGGAGGGCCGATCAGGATGACAAGAAGGATGTAGGGAGTAAACATGGTGTTATTTCTCCTAGCAGAATATGGGGCTGCCACCAATAGTGACGATGAACTAGCCAAAGCAATGGCCCATCTAGTGCTAATGCCCCAATTTGTGATATTCGACAAGCCAAAAGACCCTGGGCATCAACACCTGAAGCCTCCTTATTTAAAGGGACTAGTTAGCGGGAAACCGATGTCCAAAATGATGATAGATGGAGGGGTAGCCTTCAACGTGATGCCATATGATACCTTCTAGAAGTTCAAAAAAAGGCCAGAGGACCTGATTAAGACCAATATGGTGCTAAAGGACTTCGACAATAATTCATCAAGAACAATGGGGGTATTGAATGTAGAACTTACAATCGGTAGCAAAAAAATGTCGTCTACGTTTTTCGTCATTGAAGGTAAAGGCTCTTATAGCTTACTTCTAGGGTGCAATTGGATCCATGCCAATTATTGCGTCCCGTCCACAATGCATCAGAGCCTCGTGCAATGGGTTGGCGATCAGGTGGAAATTATCTCTACTGACAAATCGGTCAATGTAACAGTAGCCGATTTATCGGTATGGGAGATAGAAGGAGTTGACTGTCTATCAGGCAAAGCATGGGACGATGATTTTCTCAAGGTTTCGAGCAATGGTGGCAAGCCAATTAGCAATGAACAACCTAGACTTATACTTTAAAGGCACCATCGATGAGATAGAAGGTAAACTCGGTCAAGGCTTCACCACAATCGATGAGTTACAAGAAGTAGACATCACACCTAGTGATCGATCGAGACCAACCTTTGTAATTTCTCAACTTCCTAATGAAATAAAGAATGAATTAATTGTATTATTATGAGAATATAAGGATTTTTTTGCATGGGAATATCATGAGATGCCAGGTTTGAACCGGTCAATCAGTGAAAATCGGCTCCCGATAAAATAGGGATAATGACCCTTCAAGCAGCCACCTCTTTGATTCAAGGCAGAAATATATCTAGTCATCAAAGCCAAGGTAACCAGATTATATGATAGAGGGTTCATACGGTCATGCTGATATGTAGAGTTGGTATCGAATAACGTACCCGTACGTAAGAAGAATGGGAAACTTAGGATATGTGTCGAATTCATAAATCTAAATAAAGCGACCCCTAAAGATGAGTACCTAGTGACAATTGCGGACCTATTAGTAGATGCCGTATTGGGTCATAAGATTATCAGTTTCATGTATAGAAATGTAGGGTATTGTGACGTCCCAATTTACCAAATCGGAACATTATTCATTTTCCATAGAAAAACAATAATAACAAGAGGTTCATCGGGCGACAACGTACATACGGGAAATCATTCGTGGTTCACAGACCACATTATTACACAAGTGTAAAATTAAAAAACTATAAAAACAATACGGCATGATGAACGTCTTCTTTAGGATCTTCTTCTTGACTAGGTCGCTACTCCAAACCATCTTCCTCATAGTAGGCAGCCTCTAAAGTGTTTGTCCAACGGGTATGAGTACAAAAAGTACTCAACAAAGAAATGATAATGGGAATATTAATCATGCGGAATATTAAACATGAACAACATAATACCATCTAACTCGAGGAGTACGTTTTCCCTCCTCACTCAACAGTCCTTACATGCCATGTCATCATGCACACTCATGAAAGTAAACTAACTGCGAGTAGTCATGCAACCCGCCCTTGACCATGGGCTTGGCATTTCGAAAAGATTTAAACTCTGATTATAGGTGTACCACTGTACCCACAAGGCACGCACTCATCCCAAACACCAAAGTGTAACGATATGACCCATACCACGGTAACTCATGCCAAAACCTCAGCATGAAATGCTCCAAGCGATAATCACCCGCTCTAGGTTTCGCCGATGCGCTGGGCCACATCCTGGCTAACGTCGCACCCCCTTTTGCACCACGTCAGTACAAGCCACCCGCAGGTGCTTCTTGACCCATCTCCAAGTGGTGCCTCGAGTTGGAACACTCCATACCTTAGTTAGGACTTACCCACTAGACTTGTGGTTAGTACGGAAATGTATTGCAACAGATCCCGCAGAACGGTCCTTATAGTGCCCCGGGTGCTACCGACCAATGCCCTAGCTTGCACCCGGAACCCACCATGCATACACACATAACCATAACTCTATCACCAACAGAATTCCAGAGATAAGAATAATGGGAATCATATAGTAGAATCCAATTTGCTACGACTCATCTTTAACCTATAGCGATTGTGCCAATACATTGGACACTAGCTAATAGTACTAATAATATGGTGACAAGGAGTTTAGGCTAGATAGCATGGCTTGGGTTTGCACTTCAAGGTCAGGGATCTAAATAAATATAATGTAGGGCTTTCATTTGACTAATGCATGTATAACCTATGTGTTTTAGCGATAGTTTCACAAAACTGGGTTCAATATGCTCAAAAGATTGGTTTGGTGACTTCCCTTATTCAGAGAAGGGTGAGGGAGGAACTTCCAGGTAGTATTCGGGCTCCTCGGCGGCGTCGTAATCTTCTCGTTACATATAATAAACATTACATTCAATTAAACATTCCAAAATCACACAATAACATAAAGGGTTTGATTAGGTTAAAATACTTGAATTGAAGTCATTAACTATTCTGAAATCATTATTTAAATTATTCAGACAATTTTATGGAGTTATGGATTTTTCTAAAGGAATTATGAATTTACCCTAATGTGCCTTTAAATACTTTATTAAATAAAAATAAAATATTCAAAGTAAACCTACAGTTTTTATTGCATAAACATGTAGAGAATAAAATTACAAATTTTCTAGAATTAAAATGGTTAAATTTGGGGTTAAAATGAGCAAGATATGAATTTTAGAAGTTTAAAACCATTTCTGGAATTTAAATTAAATCAAAAACAGCCGCCGGTCCACGGTGAACCGGATCCACCATGAACCCGCGCACTGTGCGCGTGAGCCAGATCACGGATCGCTGTCGGATCGTGATCGGACGCGTGAGGGAAAGGTGGGCGGTGTTAATGAAAATGGACGGCTGAGATTAAAAGATTGAATCGGTACGCGATGGATGGCCTAGATTCACTGCGGGTTTTAAATATAAACGGACGATCCAGATTAGATCTTATCGCTTCGCTGAGATCTAACGAATCTGATTAAACCGAGTGAACATTTTAATCATTACCGTCGGATCAAAATCGCACGGCCGCGATCGAATCCGACACGGCACGGGTACTTTACCCATGTCGGTCATCTTCTCCGGTGGCAGCGAGCGACGGCGGTCCTATCCAAGCCTAGAAATGGAAAGATGGTGACGAGGGGAGCAGGATGGTACCAATGCGGAGGTCTGAGGTCGACGGGGTGCGGCCGGCGATGAGCGAGGGCGGCGGAGGCATTCGGGTCCTTCGTCAGCGTCGATGTTCTGGCGGGTTTCGTCGTCGACGGAATGGTGGCCGGGGTCGAGGAGGCGTCGGTGGTCATAATGGTCAGGTCGCTGAGGGTGGAGGAGGAGTCCGGTGACGGCGAGTGATGGCTGGAGTGAGGGCGGCGGTGTGGTGTTAAAAGGGGCGTCGTGGGCGCTCTGTTCGGTTTGAGGGCAAAGTGAGGCGAGGGATGCACGCGGTAGAGGCTGAGGGTTTAAATAGGGGTGTCCTTGGGGTCAGAGGGGGCGCAATTGGGGGGAGACCGGAATTAAAATGTCCTTAACGTTGGTGAGTTCAGTTGCAAGGGGATTCACCGAACCTGGACGTGATTCGGCTGGATTTAACGGGGGAAACGGTCGCCGGGGATCGGGCGACATAACGCCGGGCTCAATTTGGGGGGAGGGGGTTGGGGGCAGCGGATCCGAGGGGAGGGTTAGGGTTTCGGCCGGCGAGGGGGGATTTGGGGGTGGATCTCGTGGAGATGATGGATCCGACAGGTGGGCCATGGCGGTCAACGAGCGTGGGGACGATGGCGTGGCAATGGGGCACGATTGATGGGTGGGGCCTGTCTGCCAGTGAGGGGCGTGGGGAGAGAGTGGACTGGGCCGGCTGGTTGGGGGAGAAGAGGGGGAAAGGGCTCGTTACTATTTAAATCCTTTTTTGAATAAAAAATAATTACTAAAATTGGTTTAAATTATTTGGGTTGCTTCCTAGAGTGATAAAAATTTGTAAAAATTCTCAAAAATATATCTTGGCCTTGGGATCATATACAAATTTTCTTACCCTATGGTTTGGACATCTCCTCTAGGTTCTAGTTCATTTAGGCATAAATGGCATTAAAGGAATTTCAAAAATAATCTTTTCCAGAAAAATATAATAAAATGTATTTTTATTTCTTTGAAAATTTGGGATGTTATAGGTATAATCATATTTTCATGGAGATGAAAATATTCACAAGACGACTTTTCGGTGCCTAGGTTCTATCGGGCTCTATGAGTGGGTGGTGATGACCTTCGGCCTGAAAAATATTGGAGTAACTTACCAAAGATCCATGAACTACATCTTCCATGATCTGATCGGCCTATTAGTGGAGATATATATGGATGACGTCATGGTAAAGTCAAGCAATACTCAAGACCACGTGGCCGATCTACATCATGTTCTTAAAAGGGACAGGAAATATGGATTGAAGATGAACCCGGAGAAGTGCACTTTTGGAGTATCGACGGGCAAGTTTCTAGGCTTTATCGTGCATTAAAGAAGAATTGAGATAAGCCAACACAACATTGAGTCAATTAAGAACACTCAGCCCCCTACCGATAAGACCAAGTTGCAATCCCTAACCGAGAAGATAATTTTTCGGAGAAGATTCATATCTAACATATCAATAAGAATAGAGCCATTTACTCTATTATTGAAGTTAAAACCTCATCAGGAATTTGTATGGGGAGAAAAGAAACTGTTGGACCGGAAACGGCGACCAGAGGGTGGTGAATGGGAGCTTTTAAAATTTCGGGCTAAAAACTAGCCTTCGGTTTCAGTTCTGTCTTCTGCGGAACAGGCTTCGAACACAACCTTCGGAGGTCTGGTTCGGAGGTCCCTTGACAACTCCGAACACAGGCTTCGCAGGTCCAAAAGTCCGAAGCCAAGAAGACTTCGCTCCACTTACAACCCTCGAAAATCTACTCTGCTAAGTCAGTGCAGGCTCCGCACAGAGGGTGCTTCGAGCAGGCTTCGCACTTCACCCTTCGCAAGAGTGGACACCCCACTGAGGACTTCGACCAAGTACTTGGCAGCAGCAACTGGTGCTGGGCTTCGTACACGAAGGTCTAAACGCACACTAATAGACTTCGCTAGGTGCTTCGACACAAGAAGCAAAACGGGCTTCGATCAGGGCTTCGCTAGTAAGCAGTTAGGTCTAGCCTCAAGTTACACAGAGCGAACGCGCACTGAAAAATACACTTCGCACAAAGACACCTTTCGCCTAGACAGGCTTCGGCGCACTACAACTAGCGAGGTATGTAAAGCGAGCTCAAGCAAAAAGCACACAGAAGCAGGGCTTCGCCGCTTGAACAAGGAACACAGTAAAATGAACTCTCTGGATGAAATACAACGAAGTGTGTGGCTACAGGAGCTCAACAGTAAATGCTCAAAGTGTTAAATGTTACCTACCGAGCCCCCATATTTATAGCCCACAGTTCACCCAAAGGAATTGACTACTTTACCCCTAGGGATTACATTGGTTTTGTCTCTACAGAACTGAGGGGTACAAAAGGTAGTCAACTTTATTGGAGGCTTCTCTGTCAGCCTTTGCAGAGGGGACAGCGCCAGCTTTTAGCAGAGCAGACACTGTCAGACTTGCAGTCTTTGACCTTTCCGAAGCCCCCCTTCGCACGCGAGGGGTGCGGTAGCTTCGGTGAGAAGCCTTGAGCCAGACGGCCTTCGCTTCACCGAAGTCAGCCTTCGATACAGTGATGGTTTTGAGCCGAAGCCGTCAAAGCCCTTGGGCCTTCGCACCAACACCTCCGATGTGGACCACCACAGCTTCGCAGCTACTCTCAGCTCGAACTCCGTCAGTCCGTGTACCAAAGCCATGCAGGCCGAAGCACCACAAGACAACCACACTTCGAAGCCTCACCTTCGGAGTACCACCCTTCGAAGTCCCTCCTTCGTCCAAGGCCTCCGCACGAAGCATTCCATGAGCCCTTCGTCGCAGTGTCTCTCCCTGAGCACACTCCTCGACGAGCCTCACCCGGACCATGCCTTCGATGCGCCTCGACTTCTGAGACCTTCGTTGGGCACCTTCGAATGTCTCCCTCCGAAGCACACTTCGAACTCCTTGCCTCCGTAGAGGACTTGATCCAACCAACTCCGAAGTCACTCCATTCGGAGTACCTTCAAAGTGCCTCACCTCCGAGGACTTTGTCTCGGAGTACCTTCACCCGGAGCCACGCTCCGCACTCTTTGCCTTCACCTGGTGCACCTCGACCCGAGGACAGACCCGGACCCCCTCGCAGCCACCGTGACAGAGCTCCCCGCTCCCCTGGCATCAAGCCTCCCGCTTGACCCAGGTTCACCTGCCGCGAACCTGTCCGTCGCCTCCGAAGTCCCTGCGCACGACAAACAAGCAGACAAGTGTTTCCAGTACTCCGGAGACCTCTCCGGGTTAGCAACCTCCGGCACACACTCCGGTGTACCGCCCAAAGTACCGAAGCCTTCGGTACAAACCCAATCATCGTGTACTGCCGGACCCCTCCGACACGCACACTCCGCTGCAACAGCTGCAGCAGCCAAACACCGAACACCCTTCGGTGAAACCACCTCCGAACATACTTCGGAGGTCCAACCTCCGAACCCCCTTCGGAGGTACCCCTTCGAACAGAGGTTAAAAGCCTGTCAATCACTCATCACAAATACTGAAACCAACCCTTGGTTTCTCAATCTCCCCCTTGATGAATGCATTGACAACCAACTTTAAGTTCACGAAATTTTTTTAAAAATTTCAGCACACAAGTGACCATAAAAACTCAGAAAAGAGCCAAATCATGTCATTTGACAGAAGAAATTTCCTTCCCCCTTTCTCAAAAGAGTAAAAGCCCCTTCGGCAAATCTCAAGATAAAAACTCCCCCTGAGTTAAATTTTCCCTTTGGCAACAAAGAACCTTCTCCCCCTTTATGTCAAATTTTCTCCCCCTTTGGAAATTATACCCTCTTGCGACAGAGAACGTAGAAAGTCTCTCCCCCTTTGGCAATGCAAGCATCAAGGAGCATGAAAAAGATGCATAGCTTGGAAATGAGCAGAATTGCAGAGACATATAAAGCAAAAATATGCCAACAATAACACCAATGATCATGGGCTCAGCTCCAATTAATATTCTTGAAAAACATGATGAAGCATGTGATTTGATCATGTTTGAAGTAAAAGCATCACCACTTAGTCAAGGAAACTAGACAAGTAAAAGCAGGGACTGCGCAAAGCTAGTCAAATTCTACTCTAGACAGACAAGTCCAGTTCAAACGGAGCAAGAAAGCAAACTTGATGATCAAAGAATTTTGTTGTTCTTTTCTTAGTGTCAGGGGTTATTTGTTTGTCCACCTTATACTTTCCAATCAGGCCAAGCCTAGGCATGAAAGCCATAAGAAGCTTAAGGCAATGATTTTGGCATACACTACACTATTCCAGTTCAGACCAATGTGCAATGGAAAGCAGTCTAGAATAGAGTAGTGCGACAAACAAACCCACCTGGATCTTTTCACTTGTGCAAATCATGGAGTTTTTGATTTTAACTAAGTGAACCAATTGTTTGGCACTTTTATGAATATCCATGAAAATGTAGAACAATTTTTCAAGTTGCAATTTTAGCATCCAATGAACAGTGTCTTGCTATCAAGCAGATAAAAGATAGCTAAAAGCAGTCCTGCCAAAACATGCTAGATTCAAGACTAAGCAGTGAGCACGATTTGATTTTGAAAAGAAAACATCATGCACATGAATGTTTCAGATAAATTAAAAAGAGCTAAGATGTCATGATGTCATGGATTATAATCAGGCATATAAGTGCAAAAGATGTAAATGCAATTTCAACACAATTAGCAAATGCACATCCATCTAAAAACTGCTCCCCCTCACACAATGCCGTAAGGGTGACAAATACCAAGTTCCCCACGCAAGTAAGCAAATCGAGAAGCATCGAGGGGTTTTGTGAAAATATCGGCAAGCTGGTGTTGGGTATCAACATATTGAAGTTCAATATCACCCTTCTCATTGTGATCTCTGAGAAAATGATATCGCCCATCAATGTGTTTGGTTCTGAAGTGCTGAACCGGGTTGTTTGCAATACAAATAGTGCTAGTGTTATCACAGAAAGTGGAACACTCTTATAATCTAACTCGAAATCCCGCAAAGTGGAAACCATTCACAGAATCTGAGAGCAACAGCTAGCTGCAACAACATATTCGGCCTCAGCCGTCGATTGTGCAACACTAGACTGTTTGCGGGAAGACCAGCAAACCAGACAAGTACCCAGAAAATGACAAGTACCAGAGGTACTCTTCCTATCAATCCTACACCCAGCAAAGTCCGCATCGGAATAACCTCGAAGACATAAAGATGAAGATGCTGAATACCATATGCCAAATTCAAGGGTATGTTTGAGATACCTTAGAATGCGCTTTACCGCTTGGCGGTGCGAAGCTCGTGGTGAAGCCTGAAAACGAGCGCACAGACATACTGCGAAGTGTATGTCCGGCCTCGTAGCAGTCAAGTAGAGGAGGGAGCCGATCATGCTTCGGAACTCCTTCTGATCTACGGCTTCTCCATCTTCGTCAGGGTCCAATGCTACAGATGTAGCAATTGGAGTGGCGAGGGGCTTCGCATCGGACATATCAAACTTCTTGAGCAGGTCCTTGGTGTACTTTGTCTGGTGGACAAAATACCTTGTTTGCTTTGTTTGATTTGCAAACCAAGGAAAAAGGTGAGTTCACCCATCATCGACATTTCAAATTCCCTACTCATGGTATCTGCAAACTCGGCAACCAAAGCATGAGACGAGCCACCAAAGATGATATCATCCACATATATCTGCACTAGGAGGAAATCTTTGCCATGCTTGAGAGTAAACAGTTTTATCAACAGAGCCCATCAAATACCCTCGCTCAAGCAGAAAAGACTTAAGTCTGTCATACCATGCCCGAGGGGCCTGCTTGAGTCCATAAAGAGCCTTATGAAGTTTAAGGACTTTATGTGGGTACTTGAGGTTTTCAAAACCAGGGGGTTGTTTTACATAAACATCTTCGCCTATGAAGCCATTAAGAAAAGCACTTTTGACATCCATTTGATAGAGTTTGAATCCCCGGGATGTCGCAAAGGCAAGCAAAATCCTAATGGCCTCAAGGCGAGCAACAGGTGCAAAAGTTTCAGTAAAATCAATCCCTTCTAGTTTAGAAAAGCCCTGAGCTACAAGTCTATCCTTGTTTCTAACTATAGTCCCATCCTCCCCTTGTTTGTTTTTGAAAATCCATTTCGTTCCAATGAAATGAACATTTGGTGGAGGATCAACTAATGACCAGACGTGATTTCTCTCAAAATTTTCAAGCTCTTCATGCATGGCATTGATCCAACTAGAATTAGAAAGTGCATGACTAACATCTAAGGGCTCGAAAGAAGCAACAAAAGCTGAATCAATAAAGTGAGCATGAGAACGTGTTATCCTTTGATTAAGCTCACCAATGATCTGCTCTGGAGGATGCATCCTTTGAACATGGTGAGGAGCCTCGCGGCGGGATGCAGTCTCCCCCTCAACTTGTGCGTTGGAGTGGTCCAAGATGACCGATGTTGAGGTAGTCACTTCGGGACCTCGTGCCGAAGTAGTCGAAGCGGGGTTGACTTCGGGGTTGATGTTGAGGGTAGTAGGGGTACATCCTCGAATTCTCCGGGATCTTCTTCGAATAAGGTCTGTTCCATGTCGTGTTCATTTGCCTGTTCAAAAGCAGAACTACAGAGAGGGTTGATTCATCAAAAGTCACATCACATGACTCGATGACAGTGTTAGTCTCCAAGTTATAAACACGATAAGAATGACCATGAGTAGTGTAACCCAAAAAGATCCCGTCAGAAGATCGCGACTCAAATTTATCCAAATTACCACGTTTTAGGATGAAGCAACGACAGCCAAAAACTCGAAGATGAGTAACCTTGGTTGTCTCCCAAAACGCAGCTCATATGATGTTAAATTTAAAATTGAGCGCAAGAATATACGGTTAGAGATGTAACATGCAGTGTTCATGGCCTCAGCCCAGAATTTTCTAGGAGTCATATGCTCATCAAGCATCGTCCTAGCCATCTCAACCAAAGTGCGGTTCTTCCTCTCCACAACACCGTTCTGTTGAGGAACCCGCGGAGCAGAGAATTGATGTTCTATGCCATGCTCCATGCAAAAGTCAACAAAGAGACTATTTTTGAACTCAGTGCCATTATCACTTCGAATGAATTTCAATGCACCTGGGAGTTCAGTGAAAAGTCTCAAAGCCAAGCTCCGAAAGTGTGAAAACACTTCATCCTTGCTGGCAAGAAAGAAGACCCAGGAGTAGCGAGAGAAATCGTCGACAATCACTAATACATACCACTTGCCGCCTAAAGAACTAACCCGAGAAGGACCTACAGTGTCCATGTGGAGAAGTTCTTCGGGCTGTTCAGTCATCACTGTGGTGACTGGCGAATGCAAAGCGGCAATCATTTTTCCATGTCGACACGGAGCGCAAACTAAATTCTTCTCAAACATGAGCTTGGGCAATCCTCGGATCAGACCTAGGGCGCTTAGACGAGCGAGCAACTCAAAGCTCATATGCCCTAGTCTCCTATGCCACTTCCAAAGCTCAAAAGTCGAATGTGCAACAAGACAATGAGAAGATCCAGACGACTCAGAAAAGTTAGCTCCAAAACTCTCCCAACTCTGAAGATCTTACACACCACAACGCCATCAGAATTGAGTACTTGCGAAGTATCGCAATGAAATCGCACTTCGAAGCCCTCATCAAGCAACTGGGATACAGACAGCAAATTGTATCCCAGGTTTTCAACCAATGCAACATCTTTGAGAGTGAAATTTGAGTTAATTCTTACCACACCTTTACCTTTCACTCTACTCCTTCGATTGTTTCCGAAGGTGATGTGTTCCCTTTGCTTGGTTGTGGTGAGGCTGGAGAACCATGCTGCATCTCCGGTCATATGGCGCGAACAACCGGAGTCCATGATCCACGTGCCCTCCAAACCTCGATCTGTCGCCTACACATGATAGAAAATCTCGATCGCTCAGTGCTGGGGTGAGTGAAAAAATGACGAGGCATCCAGCACTGAGTGACACGAGTAGTAGGCACAGTAAAAGTAGACGGTCTACGCACATGATAATCTGAATGATGCAGAGTGCGAGGTCTACCTACATGCAGTGATCGAAAAGCATGACGAGGTCTCCTACTCTGACGATGTACAAAGCTACTCGCCCGAGGTCTACCACCATATGGAACATGGTGAACACCTTGAGGAGCAAAACCTCTCCGAGAGGCACGAGGAGCCTCAAAAGCAGGACGATAGTATAACTCAGACTCATGCATACCTAAAGATGGGTAATGCATGTCCTGGTAACTCATCGCCTGAGAGCGTCGCTCATCCTTGATGCGACGAAAACAGAATCAACCAAATGACCCGCCCGCTGACAGTAAGAACAGTGAAAAACTCTCCTGGGGGCACTCTCATGGGTCACAGGAGCAACTCTCACAGGCTCCTTGGGCTTCTTTTGAGTGTTTTTCTTGGGAGGATTTTTTCTTGGCAGGAGGTGTGGCTTTCTTTGGTGGTCGGGTAGGCTTTTTGGCTGATGGGGTGTCTAACAGAGCTCTCTCTTTCTCTAGGGTAGTGGGGAGAGGTAAAAACAGTTTTGTTTTCACTTTCTGAAGGTATCCTCTCGAAACCCAAACCTAGAGCTAACCCTGCTCTGTCAGCACACATCTTGGTCTTGGCCAAGAGCGAATCCATCCTACCCTTTCCCTCAGTGCATTTATTAACCACGGAAAGAAGGTATCATTTCAGACATGAGGTTTTCAGCTCGCTCTCTAACAGTGCCTAGCTGGTCCTTAAGGGTAATGCAGTGTCATAAACAGGTTGCACATCCTTAGAACTACCGGCCCTCTCCAATCTAGCCTCCAAATCATGAACATGTTTATCACGTAAATTAATGCTCTCGCGTAATAAAGAACAGTTCATGCATTCAATAACATCATGAGGTCTAGAATCCACCTCCAAAGCTGCTTCTGGGCAGTCTCAAGCTCAGAAAGAGTTTGAGCATGAACAGAACGCAACTGAGCAAGCTCACCCATGACAGTGGTACAAGAATCACATTCAGCATCATTAACTTTAGACTTAAGCATGGCATATTCAGTAGAAACAGATTCTAGCCTAAGTCTAAGGTCTTTTCTTTCTCTAGCGGCTTGCACAAGCAATCTATCCTGACCAAGAACTACTTCATTCAGCTCATCTAGTTTTATTGAAAGCTGGTCATAGGATAGAGGTACCTCAGATGAGTCAAGCTCATCGCCGCTGTGATCGCTGTCGGCCATGAAGCAAAGGCCGGTGAAGTCTCGTCCCTTCTTGTCCTTCTTGTCCTCCTTCCTTGGGGACTCCTCCTCCTCAGAGCTCGACTCCTCAGTTGAGGAAGTGTCGATGTCGCTGAGAGCAGCAACAAAGCTCTGGAAGCGACCTTGGCTACTTTCTTAGCCATCTTGCCGCGCTTGCCCTTCACAAAGGGTTTCCTCCTTCCTTCTTGTGGTATTTAGGGCGCTCACTCTTATCTCTCTTTTTGAGTTTTGGGCAATTAGCCTTGATGTGAGAAGTGTCACCGCATTCAAAGCAACCACTAAAACCACTTCTCCGCTGATCCCGTCTCTCATGATGAAAACGGGTGAACCTTCGGGCAATGAGAGCAAGCTCATCATCATCTAGAGTATCCACCTGCTCCTTTGTGACGGAAACCAGGAGGATAAAGCAAAACCATCTGCAAAAACACAAGTACCAGATGTGCTTGGTTCTGCAGCGGTGCCCACGGCTAGTGCTAGAAACCAATGCCAATGGCTGTGGCAAAGAGCTTCTGTGCACCGCAAGAGATGCCTTGGCAATCTCTGTGGACTTCAGCTTGCTGAAGAGCTCATCACAGGTCAATGTGTCATAACCTGCAGACTCATCAATGCTGGATATGTTCACTTCCCATATGCTACGGTCAGAGCATAGAGAAGCTTGATAGCCTTTCATGATCATTCTAAGCAAGCGTCCCGTTGGATCGCAAGTTACTCACTATACATCAAAGCGGAGGAAAACATGGCATCTATAGATTCACCAGGTGCTGCACAAACAGCTGATACTGTTGATTGTATGTGCTTTGGCGCCTGGCCCTTAATCTGAGTAGAGCCCTCATGAAAAATAGTGAGCGTTTGTCCAAATGTCCCTAGCAGTCCTAAGGTGCTGCACCCTATCAACTCACTCCGGCTCAAACCAATGAACAGTATATTCCTAGCCTTGGAGTTGGCATATACTGATCTTTTTCTCTATTTGCGTGGTGCGAGTATCAGGGATGGAGTATTGTGAGTCCACAATCTCCCCAAATTGCATTTCCTTGGCTTAACAAGTAAGCCTCCATGAGCACCTTCCAGTATGCAAAATCAGTCCCATCGAACAGAGGAATTTACTGCCTCTCTACCATGTCGCCAACAGATCACAAAACCGGTTAAGGTCAACTGGTGATCTTAACCA